>CM076582.1:1122695776-1123297576 GCA_034641835.2 Pinus albicaulis
GTTTTTGTTTTAAATGTGAATTCCGATCATCGTTGTTTGTTTTTGTTTCATCAATGTGTTATTCTTCCATATGCAAAGCAAAAATTTCATTTAGTTATTGTAGAAAAAATTTCAATAGTTCATCATCTTCAAATACGTATTAGTGTTTGATATTTTCAGCAACGGAAGTTCTGTATTTTGCTCCGATTTGATAATGCAATTGCATAGGATTAGGAATTTTGAAAGAACTAGCAAAAATTTCCAAAGCATCAGCACGAAATTTTTCTTCTCTTGGGATTGATGTAATGTTAAAGGCTTGAAAATAATATTACAATCCCAAATTTCATTTCTATAAGATCTTATCCTGGGATGCTTGGTTTGAAAAAGGTTTTTGATTTTTTTTACAATCAACTCTGAATCACCGAATACAACCAAATTTTCAACTTGTAGACTCTTAGCTAAATCTAATCCTAAAATTAGGGCTTCATATTTTACCACATTGTTTGCGACCTAAAAGTATAATTTAAAATATTGAGTTATGTTTTTCTTATTAGGAGATATGAGTACAATTCCAAACCCAACTCCATCTTTGGAAAATGCTCCATCAAAATACATTTTCCAAACATTAGTGTCCAAAATTTTAGGCATTGAAATAGTTTCTTCAATATCAATTTGAGGATTAGTAGTAGCATTGGCATCTAAAGTAAAACATCTAAAATGTTGGTCAATAGAATAAATTGGATTATTAATAGCTTGATTTTCTTTACAATCTGTATTAACAAATCTAACCTCTCTATATAACCTTAAATGTTCACCTCCTTAAACTGGGATTGTAGCAAAATACATATGCTTTTGTAAGCTACCTCCCAACTTTGCACAACAAGATCTAGAAAATAGCATTCCAAACTTTGGAGTAATATCTGTAACCACTATATCCAAGACTATACTTTTGACAAAGATTTGAGCAAGTGTTACAACTAAATACTTGATTAATCCAAGGAAAGGCACTTTCTTGGAATCAAAGGTATATAGATCATGATATGGTCTAGTGATTTGTAATTGAAAATGATCCATGATTTCTTTAGGAATTAAATTATGGGAAGCCCCAAAATATAACATGCAATTATATAAAAGGTAATCATGAATTTTTAAGGTGACATAAAAAGGAGGAACACTTTCATCAATCATATCAGAGCTAGGACTGAATACCACTTGGGATTTTTCATCCTAAAAACTTATGACATCTTCCTCTGCATCAATACCTGAAGATTGAATCCATTTGGAAACATGATTTTATAACCTAGATTCTTAGAGAGTTTAGATAATGGAATTTAAATTTTAACTCTTTCTCAACATTGAAAATTGTCGGATCATTTTTTTCAGGAGTATTCTGTTTTAGTGATTGGTTAAGTGTCTCAACTAATGATGTTTGTGTTTCAATTATTTTTATTTTAGGTTCATCAAAAGTAACCTTTTTAACTGGTCTTCCAATTCTTGGGCTTGGCCTTAAGTCATATCTTGTATTTAACTCAACATTGAGAAATAAATAAATAAATCTTGATATTTAGAATTTTGAGAATTTTCTTGATTTTGGATTGAAGTTTCGTCTTGACTAATTGGAACAATAACATTGTGAGATGATGAATTTTCAAACTGATTGATATCATTTGTAACAACAAGAATGGTTTCCTCAGGTTCTTGATCATCAATCAATAAGGGAGGTTGGATATTTTGGTCATTATTTGGTCTTTGTAAAATTTGAGGTTGAAAATGTCTTCTATACTGAACTTGTAGTCTATTTGCAACTGGTTAGGTTACTATGGGCTGAGCTTCCATTCTAGATATTCTATTATATATATTTCTAAGCAGAGAATTTATTTCATAAATAATATGGTCTTCATATTTAGTTTTGATGATGATGCATATTATTCTCTAACTTCATCCTCTTTCATCATTTTCAACTTTTTCTCTTAGTTTACTAGATGTTGCCCTATTGGCTTCAAATTCTATTGCCTTCGTCTACATATCTACTAAATTTTTAGGTTTTATTTCTCTAAAAATTACAACAAAATCATCTTCAAATTATCTAGAGAATCTAATTTTGGAAGCAGTAACTGGAGGTTTGTAATCTGGGGGCATTTTGTTATAAAGTTTATTGAATCTCTTAATGAAATCAACAACAGGTTCATTAGGGTTTATTTTCAATTCTTCAAACTATGTTAGATAGTAAACATCGCCTTTCTTAATTCCCCATTGATTTTTGAAAATACTTATTAATTCAACCCATGAATTGATAAAAATTTCTTGTAATTATCTAAACCATATTCGAACATTTCCCTCTAATTATTACACAAAGAGTCTATTATAAACATCTTCATGTTTAATATTCAGGTTATCAGCAAAATCTAAAAATGCAGCTAAGTGATCTTCAACACATGGCCCTATTTCTCCATTGAATCTACATAAATGTTTCAGATACCCATCAATAAAATGATGGAGCTGAGATGTTGTAGGAATAACTAAAGTTGCATAGCGAGTTGTTGTAATTGGTCGAAAACCAGTCATTGAATGTGGTGATGATATTGAAGATGAAGAAGAATGTTGATAAGAAGTTATTTGAGATGAAGATGAATAATATGAGGTGGTAGGGTTTTGTATAAATTGAGGAGGATAACCATTTTTTGAACTTCTGGTATGGATTTATCTTTTTTACGAAAAAACTAAGGGACTGGTATAGATTGTAAAACCTTCCTCGGGTTTAAAAAAGTGGATGGCTAAGTATGTATCACAGAAGAAAAGAAATTACTTGGTTTAAAATTAGGTAATTCAAGTCCCAGTTCAGATTTTGTGCCAGTTGCCTCTGAAGAAGAAATTGGAAGTTGGAATGATTCAAATTGGTGAACCAATAAAGTTGAATGAAGGTCAACTCCTTTAGATAACATTTCTATAACTATTGGTGGTAGATTTGGTAATTCAATAAGAATTGGGATGGTTTGAAAAGGATTTGGTTTTGATACAATTTCTAGTGGAAGGGAAGAAGAAATGGAAAATGAGGCTTCCAAGCTGCGTCTAGAAGAGGCAATTATTACCAACCTTTATGGATATGTTAATGCAAATAAAGGTCAGAGTTAGAAGGGACCTTCCTAGGTGAAGCCCAGTTTACCAAATGGATTCGTCTGGTGAATGACATTAGCCAAGTAACTTATTATTCACCTTTAAGAATAAATTTTATCATTGTCCCAGGGAAAAAAAACTTCAAATTTTTGTTCCCCAGCAATGACGACATTCTGATTTTGTGCTTCGTAGATAGTTCTAGGCTAGGGAGCTGTGTCAAAGCATTTAAAATGAAGTTTTTATTTTTTAAATTTGGAAGACCAATGCTTTAAATATTTAAATAAATGTAAGCCTTTATTACTTCAAAAAATAGGAGGGATGATTCTTCACCCTTAACAAAATTCATCTTTTAAAATGGTGTGAAATGAAGAACTTAAGAAGATATATAATTCCTTAAACAGTAAGTTTGAATATTTATTTTTTCATATATAGTAGATTTGTATAGAAATATTCTACAACCAAACAAACATATCCAAAAGATAATATAAGGCAATAATTAAAATATGTAGAGGAATAAACTAAAACAAACATTTCAGTTGATTAATCTCTTTAAATGATTATAACTTTGCAAGGTATTTCAGAGAGATTTACATTCAACCTTGTCTTACCCAAACTTCTATATAAATTTGAACATGTGCATAGAAAATTAAAATGATACAAAAATGAATAACTAGAAGACCTCACAAAGATACAAGAGTTGCTCAGAATAAGTCCAGAATCCTTCTATTAGCTTCAAAAATATTTTGGAAAGTTAAAAGCTTGTCTAATGATTCATCACAATGGTTCAGCGCGTTTCTCCTAGAATTAAAAAATACTTATAGAATTCGATTAAGGCATATCTAAACTTGAGCTAAAATTTATTACAAATATAATATAATCTAGAATAATTGGGATATTTACAAAAATAAAACTCAAAAATAGAATATTTGAACTGATTTGAAGGATTTTGTTGATGACTATGGCTGGAAAGCTTGTGTTTATGTTTACTATCATTGAAATCCCTGTATGCTCCTGAAATTCTTCATTATGCTCCTATTCGATGAGTTCAAATAGTTTTTCCCATCTTTTTTCATCCAGGATAGAAAATTTTAATAATTTTCTTTATGCCTCATCAACTTTAGTATATTTTTCATATGTAGGTCAAGTGATGAACATATGTTTGATCTCATGTTGAATCAAAAAATCAAAATATAAACCTTTAATAAAATATTTACCAATTATGTTTCCTGTGATTTTGGAAATTTACTTTTATCCACTCCTATTTCATGTAACTTATGTTGATAAGTTTCAAGTGGAACCAATTTTCCACCCATGTCCTGTAAACCTGGAAGTCCTTTCTGATGCAAAATATTAAATTTCCCGTGAATTTTTTTAATCTTCGCCTCCAAATTATGGCAGTTGTCCTTAAGTTGTAGCATTAAATTTCTCTTTGTAATAACATTTCTTGCCTCTAAGACAACTTGAGTTCAGTCTTCAATACAAAATTTTTCTAGCTCATCATTTGTCTTTGAATTTAAAAATTTAATAATCTTTGTTGCAACTCCTGTTTTGTGGTCCAATTCTTTCTTTATCTATGACATTACTTATTTAGATATCTACAATAAATTCTCCTGTTCAAAAATGATCTCAATAGACAAAACATATGTTATTAATTGATTCATTAATATCAATACAAATATTCTCCTTGGATTGAGCAATAGTTTGTGAAATTAAAGGTTCATTCTCATAAATATCTAATTGTTTAGTTAGCTTAAAGTTCCTTTGAATCTTGTCCAAAATATGCGTTATCAAACTTAATCTTATATTCTTGAATATTCTGGAGTTGTGTCTTTAATTTCTCAATCTCTTGATCCTTTAGAGATAATTATCCCATGGCTTTCGACAAGTTTGATGTTGCATCATTGTACTGTGTCAACTCCAATTGTTGTCGCTTAAGATGTCCATGTTGTTGAGGTACATGTTATAGGAAAAGCGATGTAGAATTAGTAGCTATAGGAACAACTACTGAAATGCTGAGTTGTTTCTCTTTCTCTTTGAGGAGTGATTCCATACTAGCTTCCAGTTTTTGGATTTGGATTTTATGTTCAAAAATAAACTTGAACATATTTTATTTTTCCTTTTCAAGTCGACCAACTTCCTTAGCTTGTGGATGTTTAGTAGCAGGAAGTTTAAGTTGCTTCCTTAGTTCTTGAATATCAACATTCTTATTTTTAATCATCTCTTCTATTACTTTAATATTAATAGGATCATATCCTAGTTTGAGTAATAGATCTTTAATAGATTTGATATTGGTGTCTTTGGCCAGAGATGACATTCTTTCCATCTTAAAATGTGTATGCATATTTTTTAGGGAAGCTTGTAGTTTGGAAGTTGACATGGCTGAGATTTTTAATGTGGAGTATATCATTTCACTAGCCTTCTTATGCGGGTCAATTCGATCAATGGCATGAATCTGCTTGGTGTCAAAAGAAAAAATGATGTCTAGTAACCTTATGTACTTCTAGGGATTGGAACTTTAGGTTCCAAGAAAGCTAATTAAAACTACCCCTTCTCAGTATCTAGTGCAGACAGAAGCCTGTGTTGTGTGGTTGAAGACTGCTTCCAAAAATATGAATAAGTGGTGGCCTTTGATGCTTCATTTTTCCATTTAATTTCTTTGTATCTGACAAATATATTTTCTTATGTTGAATCATGAGATACAACAGATACAGGGGAATCAATAATTTCTTCAAACTGTGGAAAATAAGTGGTTAAAAACCTGACAATACCACTATGTATTTCTTTTTTGAATTATTTTCCTTTGAGGACTCATGATTAGTGTGTGTCTTCTCCTTTTAAAAAATGTGAAACTTGTGGCCTAAACTTCTGAGCCTGTAGGGGATAGGCTTTATCCTGGTATTTTGGTTTTTTTTTTTCTTGAGGAACTGGAGTCTGTGAAGATGTTTGACTAAAAATCTTCTCCTCAGCTTCCTATAAGGTATTATCGTGCCATTATTCTTGGTTTTCATATTTTTATATCTCTAATCTGGATGTATGCACATATGGAGTTTTTTTCTTCTCAACCCTCAATTTAGAAATAATACAGAAGGGATCATAGGACCAGGTGATGCTTAACTTGGACTTAAGTTTTTTAATAAAAGCTTTGCCTCCTTTGTTGCTGCATTGGTGTTGACAATGAAAGGTCCAATCTATGCCTTTAATTTGAATTTGTATTTCGTCTTGTTGGATAACAAATTCAGATTATCCATATTCATCATTTGTCGGATGTATTTTATTGTAAAAATCCTGATGGGGAAGAATATTGGCAACCTATAGGGAGGAATTTCACATCCATATATTCTAATTTCTATATAATTTTGGTAGAGGTACAAGTCTCCAATTTTGGATTTTTCAGTGAGGTGAAAAATTCTTTTGATTTCAGATGAAATCCTTGGTATTGCATCACTGCTAAGAAGGCATATAGACATATTCAAAAATTGGTTCACATAATCATTGAAGGAGTATGTTTTTGTGTTCTTCCTTACCAAGGAAGTCCAATGAATGACTGACTAAGGATTCTCCTATGCATATAACTTATGCAATGGAAATTTAAATCTCTCTTCTTGATAAAATATAAGAAAATACACAAGAACTCATTAATGCTTAAAAACACCTTCAATATAAAACCTCAAAAACTGATCATGAATATTGTCTACCAAAATTTTTCTATAATTGAAAAAGAATGAGGGTTTATCACTTGGTGAGAACATTGATAAAAATCCTAATACTACTTCACCATCCCACTGATAACTAGGGTAACCTATTAGGTCCCTATATTACTAGTATAGTCCCTTATTATTGTTAGTGTAACCCCCTTATTGTTATTATTGTACCCTTGTAACCCCCATAGTGTTATTATTGTGCCCTTAAATTATTATTGTTAAGTCGACTAGGATTACGTTATGGCCCCACTAGGATTACATTTTGGCCCCATGGAATCTTATATATAGAAAGGAGGTTTTGTAATTTGAATCATCCAAGAATTGTTCATTCATGTAATGTATTGGAGGTTGCCCCCTTGAAGTGGCTTATTTCTAAGGCGTTGATATCTCTTTTCTTCTCTTTTTGGAGTTGGTTTCACAACATTTGGTATCAGAGCTTTGGATTCTAGGGTTTCACTGCTCCAAACAGGTCATCGTGGCATTTTCTCTATAAAAAAATTTCTACGAGGTTTCAAAAGCTGAATTTTTAGGGTGTGAAGCTGAAATCCTGAGGAACTCGTCAAAAAATTTCAAAGCTTGGTTCGCAATATTTTCGGAGATATGATCAGTGGAAGGTAGTTCTTTTTCAGGTTCCTGAATTTCATCTCAAAGAGGTGATCGTGGGAAAATCATCATAACTCTCTCTCTGAGCATTGGATTGGAGTGCTGTAAAAAGTGGTCATAAGTACACAGACTGTAGTTTCTTTTATATTAATTTTAGAGATAAAATATGAAACTGTGACACGTGGAAAGTCTTACAAGTGCTCTCTACTGAACTAGTCCAAAATTGGGTCATTGTGGGATATTGGACATAACTTTGTCTTGAAGAATCCAAATCAAATCAAACATCTGGCATTTGAAAGAAGCTTCAAAGGGCTACTACAGGGCTAAACTTCAGATATTTAGGATCCTCAATTATAGAGATAATTCAATTTCAATATCGAGCTCCTCAAAAGCAAGTAAAAGGTGTGTAATTTTTTTCCGAATTGCATAAGTCTTGTTTGAAGAATCAAGTTGAATTGATTCCAAGGGAATATTGTAGAATAGATATCAGTATTGGATTCTAAAATGTCCCCTAAAAAAAATTCAACGCCCATTAAGCCTTTAGAAAGCTCTACTATGACTCATGAAGACGAAGAATGGCAACATGACATATCAAAATTACAAGAGCAAGTGCAACAAATTTTGCTCTCGCAAAGAACAACAAAAAATGACATGGAATTTTTGAAGAAAGGCATGGAAACTAAAATGGATGATTTGAGGAAAGGCATGGAATCTAATATGGATGGTTTGAAGAATGGCATGGAATCTAAGATAGATGGCATGCAAGCTAGCATGGAATCTAAGATGGATGACATGGAAGCTAAGATCGATGAGAAAATGGAAAAAATGAAGAAAGATCTAAAAGCAAACATGGAAGGTTTGACAAAGTTGATACAAGAAATGTTTATCCTAATGGTGAAAATATAGTAGAGGAAACACATGATGAAAACAAAATAAATGTTGATCGTGATTTCATAAAATCTAATGTTGGCAGGAAGAACCACCATATTCCAAAAATGGATATGAGGAAGTTTGATGGAAAGGATCTTGTAACATGGATACTACAGATGGAGAAATATTTTTATCTCCATAATGTGCAAAACACACAAAAGGTACGCATTGCAACTTTACATTTAGAACAAAATACATTTGTATGGTATCGATGGCTTTGCTCCCGTAAAAAAATTGTCACTTGGTCAATTTTTACAGAGGAAATGATAGCACATTATGAGGATACAAAGAGCAACACCTTCTTTAGCCACTTGATAAATCTCAAACAAAAGGGTTTAGTGGGGGAGCACATTGAGGACTTCCAAAAATTGAATATAAGGGTAACTGATATTCCAGAGGAACACAAGATTGATCTCTTCATAGGTACTTTAAAGGATAACATCCAACATGAATTTTGTGTTTTGGAACCTGATTCATTGGAGAAGGCATTCAGGTTGGCAAGAAAAATTGAATGTAAAATTATGGCGACAAGGAAGCCTACCACTCACTTCTATAAAGAGGGAAGTGTTGCTACTCCTAGATTTCCACAACCTACAAGGTTGACACCACAACAATTGGAAGAAAAAAGTGCAAAAGGTCTTTGCTATATTTGTGATATAAAATACACTAAAGGTCATAAGTGTGCTGAAAAGAAATTATTTTACATAGATTGTGAAGAGGAAGAAGAAAATGAACAAGAAGAGGATATACACTAGGAACCAACCCAAGAAGCAGAAGAAATCAGTCCAACCATATCGTGTAATGCATTGGCAGGAATTACAACTCCTCAAACTCTCAAGATAAAAGGGCATATCAAGAAGAAAAAGGTAATAGTGTTGATTGATTCAGGTAGTACCCATAATTTTATTCATTGTAAGGTAGCGAAGGAATTGAATTGTTTCTTATACCCAGCACCAGAATGTCAAGTGATGGTTGCAAATGGAGGAACTCTAAATTGCTTTGGAAAATGCCATAACATCAAGCTAACCATGGGGGAATATGTATTGAATAGTCCAATTCTTTCCATTCCTATGGGAGGTGCTGATGTTGTACTAGGATTACAATGGTTACAATCTTTGGGGACAGTAGCTTTTAATTTTCAAGAACTTTTTCTTGAAATTTTTTGCAGAAGGAAAGGAAGTTGAATTATGGGGTATTGCAAAGAAGCTAGGAAAGATAATAAACTCTAATTTCATGGCAAAGCTTCTAAAGAAAGAAAAACGAGGCATAATTGCACAATTATTCTCACTAGAAGTTCCAACATCAAAATCATCTACTTCTGCAGATCTCCAAAAATTCTTGGACAATCATTCCAAGGTTTTTAAAACTCCAAAAGGACTCCCACCGATTCATGATCATGATCATGCTATTCATTTGATTCCAGGAAGTGTTCCTCCAAACATCAGGCCTTATAGATATCCCTATGTCCAAAAGAGCGAAATTGAACGTATGATTGCAGAAATGTTAGAGGCGGGTATAATTCAACCTAGTCAAAGTTCTTTCTCTGCTCCTGTAGTATTGGTACACAAGAAGGATGGATCATGGCGCATGTGTCCGGATTATAGGGAGCTCAATAAGCTCACCATTAAAGATAAATTTCCCATTCTGTGATTGATGAATTATTGGATGAATTACATGGAGAAATTTATTTTACCAAGTTGGATCTTCGTTCAGGATATCATCAAATTAGAATGAAGACTGAAGATATTCCAAAAACAACATTTCAAACTCATGACGGTCATTATGAATTTTTGGTCATGCCTTTTGGCCTTACCAATGCACCTTCTACATTTCAAGGGTTGATGAATTCCATTTTCAAACCCTTCCTTAGAAATTTGTGCTAGTATTTTTTGATGATATACTAATCTACAGCAGGTCTTGGAAGGATCATGTTGAACATGTTGACAGGGTGCTCAAACTATTGCAGGAGAAACAATTATATGCAAAAACATCCAAATGTTTCTTTGGAGTACAAGAGGTGGAATATCTGGATCATATTGTATCTCACGAGGGTGTTAAGGTAGACCCTAACAAAATTAAAGCCATTAAGGAATGGAAAGTCCCCACAACCATAAAGAAGTTGCGAGGATTTTTCGGGTTAACAGGGTATTATCAAAAGTTTGTTAAGAATTATGGGAGAATAGCAGCACCTTTAACAATATTATTGAAGAAAGATGCATTTTCATGGACTCCTGAAGCAACTAAGGCCTTTGAACATCTTAAAGAGGCAATGTGCCTAGCACCGGTCTTAGCTACGCCAGACTTCACAAAAACCTTTATTGTGGAATGTGATGCCTCAGGAAATGGAATTGGTGTTGTTTTAATGCAGAAAGGAAGACCCATTGCTTTTGAAAGTCGTCCAATCAAAGGAAAGTATTTACAGAAACCTATTTATGAGAAGGAAATGTTAGCAATACTGCATGCACTAAAGAAATGGAGAACTTACCTAATGGAAAGACACTTCAAGGTAAAAACTGATCATGATAGTCTGAAACACTTTTTGGAACAAAGACTATCTTCAGAAGAGCAGCAAAAATGGGTCACAAAGATGTTGGGTTTTGACTTTGAAATAATCTACAAAAAAGGAAAGCTTAATGTTGTTGCAGATGCACTCTCAAGAAAGAATGAAGAGGTGGAAGCATTGCTTTGTGCCATTTCTATTATCCAACCAAATTAGATAACCGAAGCAAGAGATGAATGGAAGAAAGAAAAATATGTATGGACACTCATTCAAAAGTTGCAGCAAGATCCTAGTACATCTGATACATTTAGTTGGAAAAATGATTCCTTATGGTACAAAGATCGCTTATATCTTTGTAATAATTCCCAACTAAAACAAAAGATTCTTTTGGAATTGCATACTTCTCCTTTAGGAGGACACTCAGGATTTTTAAAAACTTACCACAGGGTGAAGAAAGAATTTTTTTGGGATGGCCTTAAATCTGATATTCAAAAGTTTGTGGCGGAATGTTTGGTTTGCCAGCAGAATAAAGTGGAAACAATTAAGACCCCGGGACTTCTACAACCTTTATCCATTCCAAGTCAACTTTGGGAGGAGATTTCAATGGATTTTATCACAGGTTTACCGAAGTCCGAAGGAAATAATGTCATCATGGTGGTAGTTGATAGACTTACCAAGTATGCACACTTTTGTGCATTATCTCATCCATTTAAAGCAAGTACAGTTGCTACTACATTTATGGACACAATTCAAAAGCTACATGGAAACCCACGGGTTATTGTGAGCGACAGAGATCCCATTTTTACTGGAAATTTTTGGACGGAGTTATTTTCTTGTTTGGGTACTCAATTAGCTCATAGCTCATCTTATCATCCTCAATCCGATGGTCAAACTGAGATAGTAAATAAATGTTTGGAAGTATATCTTTGCTGTTTTGCATCTAATAAACAAACACAATGGGTCAAGTGGTTACCTCTAGCTAAATGGTGGTATAACACTTCCTTCCATACTGTAACAAAAATGACCCCATTTATGGAAATTTATGGATATCATCCACCATCCATCACATCATCTTTAAGGGAAAATTCGAAGGTTCAAGCAGTGGAAGATCACATCAAGCATCAATAAGAAGTTCTCCAACTCTTAAAGGACAAATTGAATTTGGCACAAAATTGAATGAAACAACAGGCAGATCAACATCGCATTGAGAGAAGTTTTGATGTAGGAGATTGGGTATTTTTACGGCTACAACCATACAAACAAATGTCCCTCAAGCAAGCTAATAAGGATAATAAATTATCGCCAAAGTACTATGGTCCTTACAAGGTGTTGCAAAATATTGGTACTATGGCATATAAATTGGAGCTTCATGCTTCTTCACGAGTGCATCTAATTTTCCATGTTTCATGCTTAAAGAAGGTTATAGGTGAAAATCTTCCAGTTCAAACAATATTGCCAGAACTTGATGAGGAAGGAAAAATCATATTGAACCTGAAGCGGTCATGGAAACAAGAACTCGACAACTACGGAATCGATCAATTTCAGAGTATCTCATCAAGTGGAAGAACTTACCCACTGAAGATTCTACATGGGAGGATGAGAATTTTATACAGAAGCACCCAGAGCTACTCAAGTATTGAGGACAACACTTTTTTGAAGGACAGGGGCATGTTAGGTCCCTATATTACTAGTATAGTCCCTTCTTATTGTTAGTGTAACCCCCTTATTGTTATTATTGTACCCTTGTAACCCCCATATTGTTATTATTATGCCCTTAAATTATTATTGTTAGATCAGCTAGGATTACATTGTGGCCCCACTAGGATTACATTTTGGCCCCATGGACTCCTATATATAGAAAGGAGGTTTTTTAATTTGAATCATCCAAGAATTGTTCATTCATGTAATGTATTGGAGGTTTCCCCCTCGAATTGGCTTATTTCTAAGGCGTTGATATCTCTTTTCTTCTCCTTTTGGAGTTGGTTTCACAACATAAACTAGCATACAAGCGACCATGGAGATGACTTTCCTAGAGATTTTTGGGAACATTGAAGAAGAACAGGGTGGATAAGTTCTTGATAACTCAGAATTCTTAGGTAAAAGTGAGTCAAATACTTTGGCTCCTTGATGAAATGTGAGTTTTTGGTAAATATCTATGAGGGAATCTGTAGAAAAAGGGTGTAGGGGAGTTGTAGGTTTGATCTGGAGTGCTTAACATATAGACTTGATACTAGTGGTGAATAAGAATTTGTTATTTTGGGAAATTACAGCCTTATGACTAGGAATATATCTAAGATGACACCATGTAAAAAATTCAGGGAAAATATGGGTTTAGGGAAAAATGAATCAAGGTAGGAAAGAGTCCCATATGCTCAATTCATCACTGGCATCTAAAAACTTCTAGTTTTCCCAGTTATGGAGTTCAGAAAGATCAAACTCACATTGGGTTTCAGAGATATTATACTGATTATCTACCAGGGAAATCTCATCTAAATTAGATATAGTAGGCAACATTGGGCTTTCTACAAATAATTTATATTTTCATTTAGATGCAGACATCGTGAATTAGGAATTTACAGGCAAGAGTGACGAATTACCAGACTGATGATGATCACTGGTATGGCGAGATTGTTGCGAAGTTGTGAAATCTAGGGTCGCATTAGCAATAATAGGAGCTACAATGGAAAACGATAATATGTAGAGGAATGTGTTCTTTTTAAAATAGGGAATTCAAATGCATAAGGGAGGTATTGTCATTTTTTAGCGTGTCATATTTTATTATTTTAACATTAGCGTGAAGGAAAAATGGTGAAACAACTATGTAAATGTTTGGCGGGAGGGATTTGGATATCTAAAAGTAACATAGTCGAGGATAATAGGAAAGAAAAAAGTGGTGGAGTGTGAATGGGAATGGGAGTGAAGTGGGAGACTTGGAAAGTGGTTTTTGAAGGGGTGGGGGGGAGCGTTGTGGGAGGTCGGGGGATGGGCAGTTAGCGGTTAGTGGTTTAGGAGAGGAGGGTCCCTAAATAGCTGTGGGGGTGCCATGTATCAACAGGTGGTTTTTTGGAAACCTATTTTCGAACACCACCCCCCCCCCCCATTAAACTTCGATAGCGCGGGGGTGGGGTCCCAAACTTCATCCTCCACCATTGATCCGGGCGGGGATGATATCCTTCGTTAATATTCAATAAAACATTATAAAAAACAACAAAGAGGTGAAATCATCACCTTTATTTACAATTAAACTATAATCCTTAAATAATATACAAAGGATTAAACATAAATATAAAAATAATTACAGTGGCATTTTAACTAGCACATCTGTATTAGGGATTTTATTAATTAAATTTATTTTATTTTTCTTTATTCCTATTTATTTTTGTTTTTTCATTTTTTCTTTATTTCCTTTCATTTTCTTTCTTTCTTTCTTTTTCTATATTTTTTTTATTTTTCTTTTTAAACATAAAATGAAAATGGAAAATATTCTATGGTAAAAATAAGTTACAACAACTTCTCTAGATATAAGGAAGTCTATCTAATATAGTAGAGAGGGAGACTAAACTGAATATTATTCTTAGAGACAAGTCTACTCATCTCGTGAACGATTTTGGGTCCATCAAATTTCATTTGAATTCTAGGGAATCAATTATGTTGCATGATGTTATGTATGTGCCGAGATTAATTAAGAGTATGGTATCTATACCTGGATTGGAATATAAAGGGACAAGGGTTGCCTTAATCAACCGAAAAGTTCTAACTTGGTATGTTAGTTCACCTATGAGAGATGTATTCACATTAGGATAAAGATTTGAAGGAATCTATGGAGTCACTTGAAGGCCACTTCTAGCATTGGCTCATAATACCAATCACCTAAGTGAGTTGTGGCATTGTAGATTGGCTCATCTACATTATGAAACTCTTCCAAAATTGAAGAAATTGGTCTCAGGTATTCCCGATGTTCAAGCCCATCGTGATGGAGTATGTCTAGGATGTTCAAGTGGAAATAAAACAAGGGGACCATACCTTGTAGTTAGAACAAGATAAATGAAATCCTCTGTCTCATTCATTCTGATATATGTGGTCCAATGCTTGTGCATTCTATTAGTGGTCATATCTACTACATCACCTTCATTGATGACTTCTCAAGAAAGACATGGATATACTTGAAGCAAAAGGATGAAGCTTTTGAAATTTTCAAGGAATTCAAAGATTTGATTGAAAATCAAACAGGGAAAAGAATCAAAATATTCAAGTCTAACAATGGAGGGGAATATATGTCAAATGAGTTCATAGAATTTTGTAAGAAAGAAAGGATTAATAAGGAAACAAATGTGCCATATACACTAGAACAAAATGGATTAGTGGAAAGGAATAACATGTCTATATTAGAAGTTTCTCATGCCATGCTCCATAATCAAAAGGTGCCAAAGTTCCTTTGGGGAGAAGTTACACATGTTGTTGTATATGTTCAAAACAGGGTTCTTCATCATGCATTGGAAAACAAGACTCCTGAAGGAATATTCACAGGTGTCAAGTATGAAATTTACTATCTCCGTATATTTGGATTCCCCATATATTTCCATGTGCCGAAGGACAAAAGGAACAAGTTGGAATATATAGGAAGAAAAGTACATTTTTTGGTTATTGTGAAAATTATAAAGCATATAGAATATATATTCATGGTCAAAGGAAGGTTGAAATTAGCAGGGATGTTACATTTGATGAAGATGCTTCACTTGGAAAAGCAAGAGACCTTCCTCCACCTCCTCCTCCTAAGAAGGATAATGATGATAGGGATATTCTAGATGGTCCTTCCATGTTTGAATCTAAGACTAATATTGTTGATGATCCCATGTAGTGTGTGGATCCCATAGATCCTCCTCCAAGTGATCCTCCTACTAGGAAGAGACCAATTTGGCTTCATGACACTTTATAGTATACTAGAAGACATGTTCACATTGGAAGGTCATTCGGAGAAAGGAAGAAACCATGTAGGTATCAGGGATATGTTGCATCCTTGAGAAATATGATTCAAGATGAACCATCCACTTTCGAAGAAGCCATAAAAGATCAAGTTTGGAATGATTTTATGGCCAAGGAATATGAATCGATTTTGAAAATTTATCTATTGGATTTTGTGTCAAGACCGAAGGGAAAATATGTGGTCACTTCAAAGTGACTATTCAAGATCAACCATGGAGTTGATGATAGCATTGAGAAATATAAGGCAAGGTTTGTGGCTCGATATTTCTCATAGAAAGAGGGAGAAGACTATGATGATAAATTTTCACCCATGGCTTGATACACAACCATCCATTCGATAATAATCCTTGCCCCAAGTCAGGGATGGATGCTTCATCAAATTGATGTAAATACCACATTCCTTATTGCATATTACATGAAAAAGTGTATGTTTAAAAGCCACAGGTATTTGAAGTGGAAGATTGAAGAATGCATGTTTGCAGGTTGAAGAAGGAATTGTATGGTTTAAAGAAAGCTCCCTGAGCTTGGTATGCACACATTGACAGTTATTTGATGAAGTTGGGAATCATAAGAAGAAATTTCGATACCAACCTCTACTTCAAATTATTCCAAGGTATGTCGTTGATTTTGGTTTTGTATGTTGAATATCTATTCTTAAAAGGTAGTGAGCCTCTAATGATTGAGTTTAAGAGGGATCTAGCCTCTAAATTAGAAATGAAGGACCTTGGACTCATGCACTACATTCTAGGCCTTGAGGAGTGGCAAAGACCTGGTGAGATTTTCCTTCAACAAGGAAAATATGATGTGAAGTTGTTAGAATGATTTGGAATGACATAATGAAAATCCACGACTACAATGATGGAAATTAACTCCAAGAAGTTATGTGGAGAAGCTGCAGGACCCGATTTGGAAACTCCATCTAACTATAGACAATCGATTTGGGCTCTGATGTTCCTTGTGAACACCCATCCAGACATATGCTATGCAATGAAAATATTGGTTCAATTCATGACTGAGCCCCTCCATGCACATTGTATCATTGCCAAACATATATTGAGATATTCTCGTGGGTCGATCACACTTGCTCTGATATATTCTACCATATATGTTTGAATTCATGCATACACTAATGTTGATTGGGTAGGAAATGTTATCGATGAGTAGAGTACATCTATATATTGTTTCAGTCTTGCATATGCCATGATATCATATATGACCAGGAAACAAAAGTATGTAGCATTGAGAACCACCAAAGCATAGTATATTACTGCTAGCATGGCTAGCTGCAAAGCTGTTTCGTTAAGGAGGCTATTTGGAGAGATATTTGAGGAGTTTCTAGACACTATAATGAGATATTGCAACAACAAGAGTGGCATATTTTTGGGAGAGAATCCTATATTTCATGACAAGTCCAAGAACATAGAGATTCGATATCACTTCATTTGTGACACGGTGCAGAAAGGACCTATTAGACTCCATCACATATCGAAAGATGAACATATTACAGATATTCTCACCAAATATTTATCGAAATGGAAGTTCTTGATATTTAGAGAATAACTTGGACTGATGGATGTGACCCCTCTTGATAAGGGGCAACACTGATCGAGGACACTGAGCTAACTCTTCCCTTATGTTGAGCTCCAAGGGTGAGGAATTGAGATAGAGGGTTCCTAGGGTTGAGGGATCTTTGGAAAATATGGGATCACCCCTATATGTCACCCATGGGATGGTTGTGATCCTTGTCTATTTAGACAAATCGGGTATCTCCCTGACATTTTTTCATTGCAAAGTATACTATAGTTGTCTTCATACCCACAAGCATGGATTATTGGGATTTTCCCTCCCCATCTGACCAATGGGTTGAGGAGGCTTGGAGGTGCGTGATCCTTACCTATTAGTAGGTTAAGTATCTCGTCCAAATAAGATTATGATGGTGGTGTTATACCTCATGCATCTAGATGTTCATTGATGGGAATATCAGTAGGAAATAGGATTGGTTTGAGATTTACTCCCATTTATGGTTTTGGTTTGAGAATGACCTCCTCGATGTGATACTAGGGTTGAGGTATTCTCCCTTGTGAGTTTGGATATCCTATTTCTCGGTATGGGTGGAAGATAATTCTCCTTGATTCTTCTTCTTTTACATTCAAGAATGTTTCAGTAGATAGAGTTGAGCAGAGATCGTCAAGGCACAAAGACATCGTGACAGGATGATTTGATGATCAAAAAACAAATATTGGCAGGTGGAATTCTTCCTAGTTGAGAGGGAGTGTTAATTTTTGAAATTAGGTTCAAATTCCACCTTTTACAGTTCAGATGACAGAGATGATGATTGCATTGCATTTCTAATTTCGAGAGGATCAGAATCAACCTAAATATCACCTTATTTGGAGAGGCAGAAGTTGGATTTTGAATTTATGAACCCTACTATTTACATTGAATTATGTTGGCCCTATGCATATGTACAATAGATCAGGTCGGCCTCAACATCATGTGGACCCTCATGGAAACCTATAAATAGAAAAGAACTCAAGCTCTTTTGGACACATTCATCAAGAATTCTCTTTTTCTCTTCTATTGTCTTGGTTTGCACAGGTCTAGAGGAGGAAGTTAGTGCAAGGGCCCAAGATTATAGGTCTAAGGTTCACACATTTCTAGGGTTTCTATTTCCCAGTTGCATGTACGTCATTGGAATTTTTCAACCATAGGTGCACACTCATAGTGTTCCCCAGTGCCACTAGGAGGTTAATGTCACACTCACAATAGCTTGAAGGTAGTGTTTGTTGCTTTAAGGAAGATCCAGAAGAATTCATCCTCATTCATTTGTTTGGAGTGTCCCTCAATGCGACAGGGAAGACAAAGTCGCATGCACAAACCCTTGGAAAGTGTGATTGGGGGTTTGAGGCTGGTTTGGGTCAGTTTATGCTTAGTCGCACACTGTTAGTCCTCTAGGAGTGACCAAATTTTTACATACAATATTTCAAGGAGGTATCGAGAAGTTACAGTCGCATGCATAACATCTTAATGAGTGTGACAAGGGTTCTAAGCTAGGATTTGAATGTTGACTACAAGGTTTCTCTCTGTTGTACTTTAATTATGGAATTTTCTCTCTGTTTCGGATTGGGTAAATATCTGTTGGAATTTTATGTATTGGGATCATTATTTTATCTACTAAAACATTTTATGATGATCTAATAATAAGAATATTTGAAATGTTTTTCCCCCTTGTGGGATTTTTCCATGGTCTTTGACCAATATGGTGTCTCTTGTGGATGTGTTATTGTCTCCTTTTTCATTACATTTATTTTTCTATCTTTAGTTATTGGTGATGATTGGAAACAATGTTAATAATTGGATGCATTGGTTAATGAATAAATGATTTGGGCTGAAGTAATTGAAACAACATAGAACAATATGAAAAATTAACATAAATTTGACCAAACCATCTGTTGTGAGACAATAGTCCACATCCTAATCACCTATACCCTGTTGTAACATGTGCCTAATATCCCTATACCTGTCATCTTGTTGACCTTCCTGTAATATCTGATCATGTATACATATACCATATGAACTCATAGTTGCAATGTGATTCACTTGAACTCTTCTGCTAAGAGCATCTGAAACCATGTTTGCCTTTCCCTTAATATACTTGGTCTTGAAGTCAAACTCACTCATCGTCGCCAACCATCTAGTTTTCCTGGAATTCATATTAGGTTGATCGAATAAGTACTTCAATCCATTGTGATCACCCATCAAGGTGAATCACCTACCAATAAGGTAATGCCTCCGCATATTCAAAGCATGAATGATCGATGCCAAATCAAGATCATGTTTCATATAACTATGCTCGTGCTCATTAAATTTCCTTGATTCATAACATACCACTTGTCCCTCCTACATAAGGACTCCAATCAACCCTCTCTTTTAAGAATTTGTGCATTCTACAAATTCTTTATCTCGATATGAAATCTTGAGAACTGGAGCATTTGTCAAAAAATGCTTCAACTACTCAAAACTTGTTGCACATTCCTCTATCCATTCATTTTTTTTCCTTTTCTTTTCAATGATGTCATAGGATAGAGAATCCACGATAAGTTCCTGATGAACCTCCTCTAGTAACCTGAAAACCCCATAAATGACCTTACCTCATCCACATTCCTAAGAGTTTCCCATTCCATGATAACCTTTATTTGTTTTGGGTCCACTACTATGCCTTCCTTAGAGATAACATGCCCCAAGTAATGCACCTCTATCTAAAAGAAACTAGATTTTCTAAGCTTAGCATACAACTGATGTTCTATTAGCAACCTAAAAACTACTACTAAATGTTCGGCATGATCTTCCTAATCCTTGAAATATATCAATATATCATCAATGACCACAATAAAAAACTTGTCTAGATAAGGACACAACACACTATTCATCAAGCACATAAAAGTAGTTGGAGCATTAGTTAAACTAAATGGAACCATAGTGGACCATCAGATACGCATCAAGGGTATAGGTGATACGTATTTGATGGTAAACGAATCTCAGTTCAATCTTCGAGAACACTTCTTGTTCCTTTGAATTATCAAGAAAATCATCGATCCTTAGCAATAGGTACCCGTTATAGATTGTTCCCTTGTTCAAATACCTATAATCAATACATAGCCTGAGAGTTCCATCCTTCTTCTTCACGAACAATACTAGTGTGCCCCAAGGTGATAGACTTGGCCTAATGTATCCCTTGTCTTGCATTCTTTCAACTACAAAATTAATTCCAATAACTCTGGTGTGCTCATCATGTAAGGTTGTTGAGATTCAACAAGATGATGAGATTAGTGAAGATGAGTTGCCTTCACTAAGTGGGCCTGCGGGCTATTTTTAGGTGCAAGTATATTTTTAGACTATGTCTATTTTTAGACATGGTGATCATATTTCAGAAGTTGCAGGATGCTATTTGTGGATGGTTGGTCAAGTTGGAAAAATAGATGAAATTATATTTTTAGAATATTGGACGAAGTCTATTTATAGATTGTCGATCTAAAAATAGAAGTGTCGATTATTATTATCTCTTAATAATAATCTGACAATAAACAACAACTTATTCTCTTGGAGCACTTAATTTTATTGTACAGATTTGGAAAATCAGTGGGCTAAAGGAATTACGCAATTCATAGGGTTTACTAGTGGTTCATGCATGGAGGACTCAATTAGAACTGAAGTGGGAAAGTTATGACAGAGTTGGAAGAGTAGTTCATGGAGTTGTTATTCAGTTTAACTCAGTTAATGGAGTTAAACTCAGTTGAGTTAGTTGTATCTAGTCTAACTGAATGATACACTAGTGAGAGTGGAGTAAATTAATTCACAAATAATAACTCATTAATCAACTCAACAAATACAGCAGTTAACTACAGTGCATGTTAGTTCCAGTGGAAACCTACTGGAGAGATAGGTGAAAGGGCAAGATGGACTATCCATTGTGAATATAGTGATGCATTGATTGCAACACACACACATTGGAGTTTCCAATGAGGATTGCGCAGTCAAGGCAAGGGAAATTCGAATTCATTCAGAGCTATTCTTCAGCAGGGATTGTGTAGTGGAGGCAGGCTATCAGGTGGCAAGAAATCAGTGCATGGATTTGCATATTTCTTCTTATCAATGTGTGACGATTGATTGTACTGAGAGCTTGATGTACTAAGTTTTGTATGAGATTGTTACATGATCTCCATGATACATAATATATTATAGTTCGGGTTTTTAGCTTTAGGCTTTCCTATTAAACAACTGTGTTATGTGCGATTGTTTTTATTTCTTCATGTGTTTGCAATTGATTTTAATTTCTGCAAAAGATTAACAGTGGAAGGATTCTATAGTTAGCAAGAAGATAAATATTGTTAGATCATGAGAATATGGATATATACATGCATATTGTATATAATTTCTACATGGTATTGAAGCAGTTTTAATTCTTGAAGATTGCAATTGTGAAGAATTCCTGAGTTTGTGCTGGTGGACAATTCAAATTTTCTTCATATAATTCTTGGTGCGACAGTCGAATATACATTGAAATGTCTTTCAATGGGTTTTGATTGGAGTATTCCCTTGATGGGAGCTCGAATTACATAGCCTGGAAGGATATGATGGAGGCGATGCTAGAGGATAATGGACTGAAGGAGTTCATCGATAGCGATGTTCCTAAGCCGAGATCTAGCGATGATGAATTACTTGACGCATGGCAAAAGAAGATAGCAAAGACAAGAAGAATTTTTTTGGAAGGTGTGAAGGACCATATTGTGTCTAGCCTTCATAGGAAAGCCACTCAATTTTCAATGTGGAAGGCTTTGAAAGATATTTTCCAAAGCAGTAGCGATTAGAGGAAGTTGGCGCTGAAAGATAAGCTCAGAAAAATAAAAATGGAGAAGGGCGACAATATTCCAAAATATCTCACGAAGTTTTTCCATTGTAGGGATGAAATGGGAAGTGTGGGGATTAATTTTGATGATGATGACTTGGTGAGCTTGGCTCTCCTTTAGCTTATGAAGAGTTTGCATAGCTACGAAGACTCTGTCAATGGACAGGAGAAACTGCTGGGATGGGAGCGACTTTGGTCGGAACTTGTGCAGGAGGAGATAAGGCGAAGTACTAGGGATGGCTCTTCATCGAAGAATGAATATGAAGAGAATTTCTCTTTGGTTTCCAAAGAAAAGAAAGGGAAGGGGAAGAAATTTCCTTCAAAATCTGAAGCTAAAGGCAAGAAGCAGGATTTTTCCAAAGTGAATTGTTTTCACTGTCACGAACATGGGCATTTCGCCACTAACTCCCCACAGAATAAGAAGAACAAGAAGGCTACTAGAGCTACAGCTGGAGAGGCCTTAGCCTCACAATTTGAACTTGATTTCTCTTTTATCTCATGCTTGGTTTCAAGCTATATGGGATTGGTGTGGTATCTTGATAGTGGTGTGTCTTTCCATATGATGGGAGACAAGGAGTTGTTTAGTGACTTGGAGAAGAAGGACCTTCAAATGCATATAGAGATGGGCAACGATGGTCAATACAGTGCGACCGAAATTGGGACCATTACCTTTGAGAGGGATTCAGGTAATCTATTTCTGTTGAAATATGTTATGCATGTTCCAGGTCTGAAGAATAACTTGGTCTTGGTCGCAATGTTGGAAGACAAAGGTTATGACGTTGTTTTTAGCAATGGAAAAGCTTCCCTGCGACATAAAATAATGGGTAAAACCAAGAGGATATGGATTTGAGTTAAGAATATCTACAAGCTGGAGGTAGATGGTTGTGCTGCAATGATGGGCAAAGCAGAAGAAATGGTGAGCCAGGATGAGGGAAAATTATGGCACAGGAGATTGGGCCATCTTCACCATGGCGCTTTAAGGATTTTGCAGCAGATTTCTACTGGACTTCCCAAGGGTACTCTTGCATAGTCGAATCAGTTCAAGGGATTTACTATGTGTAAGTTTGTTAAGACCACCTTTCATGAGAAGGAGAACCGTGCTTGGGTGATCCTGGAGAGAATTCACACAGACATGCGTGGACCTTTCTCGGTTTCTTCAATAGCAAAATACAGGTATTATGTTATATTTTTTTATGACTATTCCCATAGATGATGGGTCTTCTTCATGTAGAAGAAGAGTGAAACATTCTCAAAGTTCTATGAGTTTAAAGCATTTGTGGAGAAGGAGTCAGGGAAGCTAGTGAAAGCTCTACAGAGTGATAATGGTGGTGAATACATATCAGGTGAATTCAAAGACTTCTGTAGCAAAGAAGGAATTCGAAGAGAACCCATAGCACCTCATAAACTACAACAGCATGGGGTCGCTGAGAGGAAGAATAGAATTATTGTGGGTGCTGCATGAGCGATGCTGCATGACCAGGGCCTACCGATGCACTTGTGGGCGGAAGAATGGAACACTGCGGTTTATGTGCAAAACCGTTGTCCTCATAGAGTACTTGGCATGAGTACACCTGAAGAAGCTTTTACTGGTAAGAAGCCTGATATTTCTCATTTGAATATTTTTGGCTCATATGTTTACATTCATGCAACAAAGGATGCCAGGAAGAAGCTGGAGCCGACTGCAGAAGTTGGGATATTTGTGGGGTACACAGAAACACCCCATAATTATCGTGTGTATTTACCAGACAGTCGAATGATTGTGGTGCGACGTGATATAAAATTAAATGAGGTGAAAGCCATGAAATTGTCGCTTGAGAGGGAGTTACACTTGCATGCAGAGGAGGAACTTCTTGTTCCCAAAGATGAGCCTCTAGATGTGGATCAGCCACAAGAGGAGATTCATGGAGTGGAGGAGTCCACTCATGCAGAACCAAACATCAGAAAAGGGAGAAAGCATACCACAAAAGCTGAGAGACTGAAGCTTGATGCGGCACAGAATGTAGGAGTCCCTACATCACAGGGCAAATAGAGACCGTCACCTAACTGTTTTACTGGATACATGGATCTTATGAGCAAATGTATCATGACAGAGCCATCTTCTTTTGAAGAAGCAGTGCAGGAGCCCACATGGGTAGGTTCCATGGTGGAGGAGTATGACTCCATTGTCAGAAACAGTGCTTGGGAGATTGTTCCAAAGCCAGTGGGTAAATCAGTTGTAGGATCAAGATGGATCTACAAGGTAAAGCGAGCTTCTGATGGGAGCGTCGAGAAGTATAAGGCAATATTTTTCGCTTGAGGCTTCTCACAGATCGAGGGGATTGATTATGAAGAAACCTTTGCACCTATCGCACGATATTATTCCATAAGGACCATCCTTGCTCTCTCAGCGTAGATTGTCGGCACATTCATCAGATGGATGTGAAGACTGCGTTCCTTAATGGAATCATTCAGGAAGAGGTGTACATTGAGCAGCCTGAAGGATTTGAGATCTTCAGCAGTAAGTCGCATGTGTGTAGGCTCAAAAGAGCGTTGTATGGGCTGAAACAAGAACCTCGTGCTTGGTACAGACGGATCAACAGCTATTTCTCTAGACTTGGCTTCACTAAGAGTGATGCAGATGCAAACCTGTACCAAATTTTGGTGGAGGGTAAGCTTTTAATCATTGTTCTTTATGTTGATGATTTAATACTAACAGGTGATGAGAAGTTGATACACTCATGCAAGGCAGATCTTGCAAAGGAGTTTGAGATGAAGGATTTGTGCCTCCATTATTTTCTTGGATTGGAAATATGGCAGCGAGAAGGTGAACTGTTTGTGTCTCAAGGAAAGTATGCCTGAGAGATACTGGAGAAGTTTCACATGTAAGGCTGCAAGCCTATCAACACTCCTCTTCCAGGAAATTGGAGGAAAGAGGATGCTACATCGACAGAGGTAGTGGATGCCACTGTTTATCGACAGTTGGTGGGTTCTCTCATGTATTTAGTTAATACAAGACCAAACATATGCTATGTGGTCAACCAGCTTTCACAAGTGATGGTTAAGCCTACCAAGCTCTTTTGGAAGGTAGGCAAGCATGTCCTGAGATATCTCAGGGGCACATCTGAGTATGGCTTATGCCACAGACTGACGGATGAGGTGAAGTTGCATGGCTTCACTTAATGCAGATTGGGAAGGCAGCCCAACAGACAGAAATAGCATATCAAGAGGGATTTTCAGTATCATATCTACAACAATTTATTGGTACAGCAGGAAACAAGATCCATGGCACTCAGTTCAACGGAAGAAGAACACATGGTAGCAATTCAAGCTACATGTGAGGCTATCTAGATGAGGAAGATCTTGGTTAGTTTGTTTGGTTAACATTTAGATCCTACAGTGATACATTGTGATAATCATAGTTGCATTAAACTCTCGATTAATCCTATTTTTCATGATAGATCTAAACATATTGATATCCGGTATCATCATTTCATAGATTGTGTGCAGCAGAAGATCATGTTGCTTCAGTACATTCCTACAGAAGATTAGGATGCATACATTCTGAAGAAGGCGCTCACCAAGAGAAAATTCGAATACCATAGAGGCAGGATCAGGGTGAAGGATAATCCCCATCTTGTTGAGAGGGAGTGTTGAGATTCAACAAGATGATGAACTTAGTGAAAATGAGACGCCTTCACTAAGTGGGCCCGTAGGATGTTTTTAGGTGCAAGTCTATTTTTAGACTATGTCTATTTTTAGACATGGTGATCATATTTCAGAAGTTGTAGGATGCTATTAAGTGTCGATTATTATTAGCTCTTAATAATAATCCAACAATAAACAACAACTTATTCTCTTGGAGCACTTAATTTCAGTGTACAGATTTGGAAAATCACTGGGCTGAAGGAATTACACAATTCCTAGGGCTTACTAGTGGTTCATGCATGGAAGACTCAGTTAGAACTAAAGTGGCAAAGTTATGAAAAATTTGGAAGAGTATTTCATGGAGTTGTTATTCGATTTAACTCAGTTAATGGATTTAAACTTAGTTGAGCTAGTTGTATCTAGTCTAACTGAATGATACACTAGTGAGAGTGGAGTGAATTAATTATTTATTAATTCACAAATAATAACTCGTTAATCAACTGAAAAAATACATCAATTAACTGCAGTGCATGTCAGTTCCAGTGGAGACCCAGTGGAGGGATAGGTGAAAGGGAAATATGGACAATCCGTTGTGACTATATGATGCATTGATTGTGCCACACACACATTGGATTTTCCAATGAGGATTGCGTAGTCAAGGCAAGGGTAATTCGAATTCATTCAGAGCTATTCTTCAGCAAGGATTGCGCAGTGGAGGTAGGCTATCAGGTGTTAAGAAATCAGTGCATGGATTTGTAGATTTCTTCTGATTGGCGTGTGACGATTGATTGTAATGAGAGCTTGATGTAATAAGCTTTGTATGAGATTGTTACATGATCTCCATGATACATAATATATGATAGTTGGGGTTTTTAGCTTCAGGCTTTCCCGATAAACAACTGTGTTATGTGTGATTGTTTTTATTACTTCATGTGTTTGCAATTGATTTTAATTTCTGCAAAAGATTAATAGTGGAAGGATTCTGTATTTAACAAGAAGATAAATATTATTAGATTAGGAGAATCTGGATATATACATGCATCTTGTATATAATTTATACAAAGGTGTCTTTGATGTTGGTGTTGTCCCTAGTACCAACTCAATAGAAAATTACACTTCTCTATGAGGCAGTGACTATGAGATTTCTGTGGGGAATACATCTTGAAACTGTTATAAAATTGGGTACATCTTCAATACCTCTACATCCTCAACATCCTTACCTTTATAACTGGAAATATGTACTAAAAATAACACACACACTTTTTTGTGACTGTTCTTTTCTCGCATAGCTATCACCATTCTAACTGATGTTGCCTTCTTCTTACCCTATAATATTATTTGTTCTGCATTGTCATGTAAGCACTCAATAACCTTGCCATAACAATCCACCTTATTCTTAAGAACATATAACCAATCCATACTAATAACATATTGTATGATCCCAATGGAAGGACATTCAGATGCATTGATGTGGGCATACCGTTAAGTTCAAATACGCAAGCTCCTACTCAATGATGAAATATTTTCGTTGTGCATGTAGACAAATGCACTAACCAAGGATCCACGTGCACTTATTTATTCAAACCACACTTATCCACAAAATCATTATTAAAATAATTATAAGTAGATCTAGGATCAATCAAAATAGAAACAATTTGATCACAAATCTTATTATCCATCTCGATAATGAATGTATGGTGATAAGCCTTCCTATTATAAAATGTTGCATAAATACGAGGAATTATCTACCCATCATACCCAACAATATGTGCCTCTTTTTCATTGTATATCTAAGGCCTACCACCCTGATATGACGAAAAATCCCTCTTGAGATGAACCTTACCACATATCCAACATTGTAATTGTCCCTTACCATCACCTCTATTATGCCGCCCTCCAAGTTGTGACCCATGCCCTTGTCCAACTACATTGAAATTATTGTAAGGAACCACATTATCCTTCACACCTACATCCTAAAGCCTTGTTTACTCCGGCTGCCATTTATCTTTAGCCTTGTCTTTCCCTTTCCAACCTCACTGAGACTCTGTCTTGCACTTTTATTGCTCATAATAATGCTTCAACTTTCCAATTGCTTCTTCAAGTTACTGAGGCTCATCATACTCAATCCAATCTCTAATTTCTAATGGTAACCCACTGAAAAATATTTGAACTTGGCCTTATAATCCTTAAGATATGATACATACCTCAATAGCTCCAATAAATTAGTCGTGTACTCCTCATTTGTCATCGATCCCATCTTTATCTCATAGAAATCCTTGGCCTTATTGTTGTAGTACCTCTCTGACAAGTACTACTTCCTAAAGAGTCTCTTGAATTCATGCCAACTCAACTCCTATGTCCTAGTGTCTCTAACATGCTTCATGTATTCCCACCAAATGTCTACTTCGCCTTTGAGGATGAAGATAAATATTATGGCCTTCACGTTCTCTTTGTAATCATGCAACTGAAATAATTTATTCATCCCAAGTAAGCATGCCTCTGCATCTTCTGGCCTATTCAAATGTCCATAAAATTTAGGTGGCTTGGATTTCTTGAACTCGTCTAGAAAATATCCCCTGTCACTCCTCCTATAAGGATGATGGCGATGATGACCATGATACTTGTTAGAACTAGAACTAGAATAAAGCCTACTTCCATCACCTCTCATATTCATTGTATCATTGAACTTTCCATATCTAATCATGTCATCCCTCTCATACATGTGGCCACCATGCAACTAATTATCATATGATCGATTGGTCCTTTCCTCATGTTTATAACTGATCCTAAGCAGTCCCTGTGTCTATAGATCTGACAGACTCTGAAGGATGAGTACATTAATCCTACTTGTTTCTCCTGGGCCTGAATGATCATATCATTTTCTGCCTTGCAACTTCTTATTTTTGCCTTCAAAATTCTCAAAGAGTCGGTTATATCAGGAGAGTACATATCACCATGTTTCTCAGCAAATCTATAGGGATAATCTCGTGAACTGTAGTCTACCAGATTGCTAGTCCTCTTTGATATTCTTATTTCAAGTATATCATGTTAGTTAAACCAAAATATAACATAGCCAACATACCTCGGTATAGTTCAGGGGAGGATATAGTTTAGGGGAGGATATCTTGTTTGCAAGATCAACTACATTAGCATGGCACATTTATAATCATAATCATAACAATATATCAACATCATGAATGAAAACACCAATTGCATACCATGATATTATGTGTAACAATCATAATCATAACACGACATGCATATATGTGCATAGAAAATAATCATGTACAAAAAATGCATATACAACCGATAGGCCTTCACGATGAATGCATCCCAACAACAACATCATCAACTTCTACATGAAAAAAAAATTGCAACAATGACCATCACCATGTGTACATAACAAGAACATGTACAACAACCATGCATTCATGACAATCACATTCTGCAGATATATTCCAATGGGTGAACCATGCTTTGATACCACTCTGTAATACCCTCCTCCCATATTTACCCAAGCTAACCAGTCCATTAGGGTAAACATGTGATGAAGAGTTACTATAATATGATTCAACTCCCCAAGTACAGTTAAGGAAGTGGAATCGACAAACCAAACCAAACTGACCTTTCTTGGAAGCTACAAGACCCCCAAGGGCCAACCAACCACTCCAAGTACCAAACCCGTGAGTTAACTATCATTCTGAATTAATTAGAGCCCCAATCGCACTCATGAAAAGCCCTCTATGTAGATGCAACCCTCCATTCACATGCACAAGCCTGCATACATGTGACTGCAAAATTTTCTAGGAAATTCTATGCCAATGAACACAGCTTTTGAGCCACTTTTTTCAGGGCCAGGACTCAAGCCTATTCCTAGAACTTGATGAAACTCCCATAAAATATAAACAACAATATGACAAGGCCTGTGATTCAAAAATTGAGCAAGGACCTGACTTGACAAGGCCTAGCCATGATAGAAATTTCGTTAAACACGTCATGAACATGTAATCTACACGTCATATAAACATATCTAAGCATAGGAACTTCATATTTATTTGAGAATAATCAAGAAGGTATTATTCCCTCTCATAATAGCTGCAATATCATCCATCCCTTAACATTTCATTTAATAAATAAAAAATGAGGAGAGACATAACTCAAGTATGTAATAAACCATGTTTGTAACCAGCATATAACCAACTTAATAACAATGACATATCATCCATCATAACCACATAATGACAAGCATATTTACACATAATACACAATAGGAAAAGAGCTCTTATTAACATATGAAAAATAAAACGAGGTTAAGGACTTCCACATATCACTCGACCATATATTAGGCTGAACCAAATCTCTCTTTCAGCTAATCACCCCCATGCCATATTCCAAGCATGAATGTGGAACTCACAACAAAACCAATCAGGTCTTCCTCAGGATTTACTGGTATCCTACCAATGGATTCCTAGGTGATCAGGTGCTCAAAAATATGCTAAAAAAATGAAAGTTGTCGGAATGGTGTCGAACCTAAAAGACCGTGTAGACCTCATTGTTCTAAATCTGACACTATTAGTTTTGCAGAAAACTGAGACTATATGCTCCCGGAAACACATTTTGTTTGTTTTCCCAAATAGGTAAAATTTTGGCAAAATTGTGCACGTTTCCCAGTCAGTAGTCCGTACAACTGACTGGGCATAGTTCACTTGGCAAGGTTGACAGGTTTCGTTGGGCCAATTAGTCCTTGCCACTTGTTGATATTTTAGTGGTGCTAGTTGATGTATTTTGGTTGGTTGTTTGGTGGCTAACCATATGCTGCCACGTGACCCAAACAAAGACCACCACGTGGTAGCACGGAGGCCACCAAAATATTGTTAAGTTCCAAACTGAACCACATGAGAATCGACCGCAAAACATCCACTGCATAAGCGGCAGGCCTGACCACCTACGCTAGTTGAAGCTTCTTAACCATAGGAGTACCAAGTTGTATTTAAAATTTAGTTTGGTGGAGTATGGGGGTAAGGGGCCAGGGCTTAACCCTGGCCGACCCAAAAAAGACACCATATGACCATTGCTCAGGAGCAGGGGTGTGTAGGTGTGCCGCCTAATTTTTTTAATTAAATTTCTTTTAATTCAACCATAGTGATATGGTAAAAAATGTGGATTTTAGGCATTATTGGGCATTTAAAATATCCAACAATTTCACCCTAAATTCCATGAAAATGGATCTCGGTTAACCGAAATAAGGGTGAATTTGTAGGACAGTTTCGAATTTTGAGGAATTTGTGATGAGATTAGCAGAAAAACTAGGGAAGCCCATAGCGTCTTCATTTTTTGACCAATTTTGGAGTATAAAGAGGCTAGACAAGAATTTTTTCAGTTGTGGAGTTGATGGAATAGGTTTTGAAGCCATTTGAGCATTGTAAATGTATGTAATCACCATTTTGAGCATAATGAAAGAGGACCAAGCCATTGGAAGTTGGAGCAAGGAGACGTAGCTCAAGAGAGGTGAACTCCTTCATCATTTGTTGTGTTTTGGTTATCTTTATGGTGTATTTTTTTGTTGTTTCTGCTATTTCTAAGTTTTAAATTCATGCTTTATGTGTTTAAAATTTAACATAAAGGCTCATAAAACTATGCTTTTAACACTTGCAATTTACAAACCCTTAAGCACATTTTCATTAAGATATCACATAGATCAATTTTGGTATAAGAGCTTTGGTTTTCTTGTTGTTGTCAGGATTTATTTGTTTTCAAGCGTATGTGATGCTTACAAGGTTGAAGCTCAAGAGAGGAGAAGGAAAGTTTGTGGTTGTAAGTCCCCAAATTAGTTCAAGGACAAGGAGAGCAATTTTTCCACAATCTCCACCACAAATTCTTCCTCAAATTGCAGTTGAATTAGTAGCAAGTATGTCACATGCAGGAGAGCACAAAAATATGTCAGAGGATGAAAAATCCTTCAGGAAAGCATTCTTTGATATGAAATAATGGTGAAATTTATTTATGAGGAGAGAAGCACAAGGATGCAAGGTGACAGCTCCAACATTCCAAATGGAGATAAGTCTTCAAAACAAGAAGAATGATATGGAGAACATCCTCCAAAAGATAATGGGAATGGTGACAAACCACCTTTGAAACCACCATTCTCCTCAGCACCATCCTCACCACCATCTTTTCAATCATCTTCTTCCATGAAAAACCCTTCACAAACACCTCTAGAATCTTCAAAAGGTCATGGTAAAACTCCATTTTTGAAGCTTGACATTAAGTTTGATTTTCCCATGTATGACGGAGAGGTAGATGCTGAAAGATTAGACAATTGGGTATGTCAGCTTCAAGTATATTATAGGATTAAAAGAATCAAGGATGATGACACCAATATTCAAATTGCTTAACTAAGATTGAAAAGTGCAACACTTGTTTGGTGGGAAGAAAAAACTCAAGAGGACTAAAGAAACATGGTGAGGTCTTAACCTCTTGGAATTATTTTTTCTACCTTAAGGAGACATTTTTATTCATTATTAGACATGAAAAATGCTATAATAGACTGGAAAAACTTTAGGCAAGGTAAAGGAAAAAGTGTGCAAAGATATACTCAAGAGTTTAGGAGAAGAGCACTAATTTTGGGTGTAGATTTGACATCTCAAGAAACTTTGTTAAAGTACATTGGAGGTTTTCGTAGCTACCTAAGACATACTATTCTCATGTTTAATCCTTTAAATTTAGATGAAGTATGTGTACAGGCCACATATCTAGAAACAAGTGGGAAAAATGTTTCAGATGAGACAAGTGAGGATACCTTTCAATATGAAGAGAAAGGAAAGGGTAAGTTCAAGGGTAAAGATAAGAAGAATGCTTCCATCAAGATGGAGAATGAAAAACTCACATTCATATATTGTTCCAAATATGGCATGATGAAGATCATTGTTGGAAACTTCATCTAAAGATGAGACCCAACAAGATTAAAAACAAGGAGAAGGAAAAGATAGTTGCTACAATAACACATGATTTAGGTTCTGATTCTAGAGATGAAACAAAGATCACCGCAATGTGTTTGAGATTTAAGGATATTGCAAGTACTAATTCTTCAAGTTGTCTTAATAGTACTCAATATGATGAAAAAAGAATTGAACATTTCCATGTTAGAGTTATTTCAAAGCATACCAAGATTGACACCCTATGTGATAGTGATTCACAAGAAAACCTTATTTCAAAATACTCTGTCAAGAAGTTGAATTTAGAAACCATTCCTAATCCAAGACCTTATCCTTTAGGTTGGATATGTAAGAATGCTAATTTGCAGGTGACAAGGAAGCGCATACTTAGATTTGAAATTACAGCAAACTTTCTTGATGAAGTTGAACTTGATGTTGTTTTGCTTGATATTTCTGGTATTGTTTTGGGTAGTCCATATATTTATGATAATATAGAAATATTTAATCACCATAAGAATAACTATCACCTGTTCAATAATGGGATTGAGTACATTTTTAGAGCGTTTAGTAAGAAGACAAGTTTATCTCTTATGCATGTTGAACAAATGAAGAGAATTGTGAATGCTAGTCAAAAAAAAAAATTTGTTAATGTTCAAACATGAAGATGTTCTAAATGAGGCCTTTAAAGGTGATGCATCAAATGAAAATTCTGAATTAATTGAGGTTTCTAATAGTTGTGATAAGATTTTTCAGTAGTCTAACATGTTGCCTTCAAAAAAAGGTCAATAAGATGTGGTAAAAATGCAGAAGCATTAATCATTGTTGAACAATGATGTGAACAAAATGACAATGCAAGAGAGTGAAAAGGTCAAAGAGTAAGCGTCAAAAAAAATTGAAAAAGAGGGCATTGGGTCCAAAATCTCTTCTTGTGGGTTTCACAAAGTGTTGTCTTTGAAATGGGATGTTGCATGGCGATGGAGATCACATTTGGTCAAGAGTCGAGGCAAGCACAAGGCAAGATAAGATAAACATAGTCATGTCGATAGTGTTCGAGGTGAGAAGAATTTAAAGTTGTTTAAGTTTCATTTGATTGATGACCAAGGAGGGAACATGTTTGTTTATTTAAGGAAAGTCTTATGTTCTAAAAATTTTGTGAAATTGCAGTAAGATGGTATCTACAACAGCAAGACAAGGTCTCCAAAATCAAGGGAAACGATCAATTTTCATGAAAAGATCAAATCATTGAATTCAGGAAAACTCTAGTGGATTGAGACTGGAAGGGTGAGGGGGTTGTACCCTCATCTAAATTTTCATGGATCCAAAAGCTTTCAATGGAGAGGGGTGATCAAGTGCTCAAAAATGAAAGTTATCAAAACGGTCTGGAACCTGAGCGATCGCGTAGATCTCGTCATTCTGAATTTGGTGCAACTCGTTTCGTGGAAAACTTACACTGTATCCTCTTGGAAACACATTCTATTCATTTTCCCAAATAGGTAAAATTTTGGCAATATTGTGCAGGCTACCCAAGCAGCAATCCGTAAAGCTGATTTGGGATGGTTGACTAGTCAAAGTTGATTGGGTTCGTTGGGCCAATTAGGCCTCACCACTTGTCGGTATTTTGGTGGTGTTGGTTGGCGTATTTTGGTTGGTTGTTTGGTGGCCAACCATATGCTACCACGTGGCCCAATTGGAGGTCACCATGTGGCAGCATGGGGGCCATGAAAATTTGTTAAGTTCAAAAATAAACCGCATGAGAGTCGACCGCAGAACCTCCACATCACAAGCATCGGGCCCAACCACCCACTATACATGAATTTTTTTGACCATAGGGGTGGTGGGTTATATTTAAATTTTAGTTTGGTGGAGTATGGGGGTAAGGGGCTAGGGCTTAGCCCCGCCCCCGAAAAATACACCATACAACCATTTCTCAGGACCGGGGGCACAAAGATATGCCGCCTGATTTTTTAAATTCAACCATAGTGATATGGTTAAAAATGTGGATTTTAGGCGTTATTGGGAATTCTAACTGTCCAAAAATTTCACCCAGAATTCCACCAAAATGGCACTTGGTTATATGAAATCAGGGAGAATTTGTTGGATGGTTCTGGATTTTGGGCAATTTGTGGTGTGATTACCATAAAAACTGGGGAGGCTCATAAGTTCTTTAGATTTTCACAAATTTTGGAGCAGAAAGAAGCTAGACGGGAATTTTTAATAGTTTTGGAGCTGATGGAACATGTTTTGAATCCATTTGAGCACTATAAATGTATGTAATCACCATTTTGAACATAATGAAATAGCGCCAAGCCATTGGAAGCTGGACCAAGGAGACATAGCCCAGGAGGGGTGAAATCCTTCATCATTTACTGTGTTTTGGTTATTTTATGGTGTGTTTGTCTGTTGTTTTTGTTATTTTGAAGTTTAAAATTCATGCTTTATGTGTTTAAAAAATTAACATAAAGGCTCATAGAACTTAGTTTTTTAACACTTGCAATTTACAAACCCTCAAGAACATTTTCATTAAGATCTCATACATATCGCTAGGCCCAAACAATAACATACAATACGAGATTTAACGTAATCCCTCTCTATACCGTTCAAGGATCATAAGGCCCTAAACAAGCATGGATGCCTCTGGATTTCTCCACCTTAACCATGTGGAATTTATCCATCTCTACCCTCTAGGATTTACCGTGTATCCCTCCATTCATCGGTCAAGGATTCCTAGGCCCAACGAGGGTATACACTTCTAGGATTTACCCTGTATCTCTCCATTCACTGGTCAAGGATTCCTAGGCCCAACGAGGTATACACAATCAGTCTTTAGCGTGTTTCCCACCATTACCAGTCAAGGGATTCCTAGGGCTTGTGTTTCCTCTTGAGACCACCCCACTCGGTTTCGAAACCATCAAACAATCTAGCTCAACCAAATAAGAGAAGCCTCTTCATAGCATGGTTATTCAGAAATGGGAAGGCAAGGATTAAAACCACTATCACACCTAGAAAAAACCATGCCAAAGACAACAAGAGAACCAAATACACACATGCATGTACCATTCATGCCAAAAATGACAAGGAAATCATACATGTAACTCGATACATGCAAGTAATATCATTGTAGTCGTTGAATCCAACTCTTCCTTGCTTGATCTTTGCTTCCCTTTTCCTTCTTTGTCCTTCCTTTTCTTTCCTTGACCTAATGTAAAAGTGCTATAAGAATACTCTAAGTGTGCCAGAGTATGAGAGAGTAGATATAATAGAGAGGGAGAGCTTAAAACTAAATTGAAAAAAGCTATGAACTGATCATTAGAGGCATTTTTATCAATGAGGCCTATAATTTCTTCTATTTTCCATTATTTCCTTCGTTTTCCTTCTCACATGAAACCTGTGACCTTTCACCTTCCTTTTCTCTTAATTTACTTTATTTTTATAAATAAAATGCCAATTAATGTCTTTTGCCTTTCCAAAGCCTTTGTCATTTCCTTTTCCAAATTCCCTTAACCATAATAAACCAAATGAACAGTCACACTAGGATGTTTTTCCCAACATTAAGCTTGGAATACGTGTCCCATGACCATGGTTTTATTTTTCCTTTATTAACTTTATTACATTGATTTTTAACCTAGGGCTGTTACATTGACTCCTCTCTTTCACAACTTAGTATTATGAAAAATTTATTCAACTAATAAATAGTTTTTATCCTGAAAATATTAACATCTAGAGAGTGACAAAACTAGGAGCCCAGTCTTAGAAATCTACTTTAGTTGAGAGAAGCCCCTTTATAGAACTTGATTTAACATTAATATTTACTTTTCTCTTATTCAATAAATGAAACATTAATAATTATTTTAAACATCATTTAACATTAATATTTATTTTAAACATCCACATATAATGAGATAGAAAACCATTACTGAAACGTTGGCCATTAGGTTTCCTTTGAACATACCATTAGAATCTAGGTTGTGATGATAGTAACTTAGAATAGAGATCACTACAATACAAATGAATCCCTTATTTAATAAATTCAAATGTAATCAAGCCAAAATGCATTTACCATCCTAGATCCATCTTAACTACGAATCTATCAAGCACTGAGAGGGATGAAATCTCTTGAGGTGCAAACCTCTTTTTTGATACGAAACTTGAGGAAAATTTTGCACCTTGAGATATTCAATCCCTATCGATGCTTGATAGATGAAAATTTAAGATGGATATACATTGGTTTCAGTCATGTGTAATAACACAAAAATTGTTGAAAATCTAATTATTCTAATCGTTTTAAATATGTTACATATGTCTAAGATTAATCTAGTAATTTTAATTTTAAACTTGCTCATTAACTTAGTTTGTTTAGATGATAGAGATTGTTAATAACTTGAATGATGAAATAAAATTTTATATGCAAGTGAAAATGTGAAAATGTTGAATGGTAGGAAATGTGAATAATAAGAATGTAGTGAATTACAAATAGTCTTCGCTGTGATCAATCTCAAACTATTTTCTTCTAATATTCTCATTTTCACACCTATTAGTTTTTCCATCTTTTCATATTGATCACCTAAAAATGGAAATTGAAATCATAGACCATTCAGATATTTAACTTGAGTTATTATAGTAAACATCGTAGCTTATCTCTCTCTCTCTCTCTCTCTCTCCAATATTAGTAGTATCTTTCTCCAAAGTCAATCATTGTGACTTATGGAGTGTTAAATTTCAAGTAATTTTCAATAATAGACGTTTTATTTTACCTCTTTTCAATATAGAATGACTAACAATATTGAATGATGGAAAATGGGAATAATAAGAATGTAGTCAATTACAAATAGTTTACAGTTTCAAGAAGCAAACATTTCAGGTAAGTGAACATTTCATTTCAGATGAAAATTCAAGTATTTTATTTATGGTTGAATTACTGTAACATGAAAATCAATGCACCTCGTCAATAATTTTTTTTGTGCTTAAATTGAAATCAATGCACATTGTTAATCTAAATACTTTGAGATTAATGTCCATCATACATTTAGTTACATCAAATTAGAAATAAACATCTACACTAAAATCAATACATCTGGTGCAAAAAATAAAATAGAATTAGAAATCAATGCATATAGTGCACACAATCAAATAGGATTAAAAAACAAGATCTACATTCAAATCAATGCATCCAGTGCAAACAATCAAATAGGATTAGAAATGAACATGTACATTAAAATCAATGCATCTAGTGCAAGCAATCAAATAATATTATAAATCAATAACTACATTGAGATCAATGCATTAAGTGCAATCAATCAAATAGTATTAGGAATAAACATCTACACTGAAATCAATGTATCTATTTTAGTGAAAAACAAGCACATTCATGGCTTTCTAAATGCAGCTTATTTCAGCTTTTGTAAAAGCCTTAATTATTCTATGGTTAATAATGTTAAATGTTATATAATACTATACAATATATGTGTTTATTTCTTCTCTATGTGTCTCTTTCTTCTTCGCTTTCTCTCCCTCCTCTATCTTTGTGTCTATCTCCCTTCCTCTCTTCTTCTCTATTATTCCCTCTCTCTTCACTCCTCATATATATCTATATAATGCCCCATATCTCCTTATTTGTCTCTCTATATCACCCACCAAACAAACACCTCTCTCTCTCTCCATATTTATCTATCTTCACCTCCCTCCATCCCTCCCTTTGTATCTATCTTCTTCCCTCTCTCCCCCCTCCATCTACATCTCTATATCCCTTTGTCTCTCTTTATTTTTTTCTCTGTCTCTCTCTCACCCTAAAAATACTCTCTCTCTCTCTCTCTCTCTCTCTCTCTCTATATATATATATATATATATATATATATATATATCTTCTTCCCTCTCTCTCTCCATTAATATATAGTGAAATCAATGAAATCAAACGATATTCATTCAATCAATTAATTCAATCACATTTAAACTAATGCATTAGTTGAAAATTAGGATCACTACTTTATATACATTTTAATGGTATAACATTCTCGATGAGATACATGTGTAATTCCTTCCTTATTCAACATGATATTGGGTGAATGCATGAATATGGGTTACACTTTTGGGCCAAATGTGATAACGAAATTTAAATATTTTTCTCTTTTATCGAATTGAGCCCACAAAATTCAAATAGCATTGTGAATTTTGATTTGTAGAAAAAAAGACAATTTTTGAAGAAATATGTTATTGTCCTATTAATGTATTTTGCAAAAAATTGTAGTGTTGGATAATCTATCAAATTTCCATTAAATGAAATGATTTTCCTTATAAATTTTCACACATCTAACCCTAAGGGTTAGCTCAACTGGTCAAGTTCCCATTGCTAATTACCTCATCGATCAAGAGGTCACAGGGTCAATTCTCCTCGAAGGTGTTGTGGTTAGGCCTTATTAGTTTGGCGAGCGACATGTGATTCCCTTCAGGGTTGTTTTGCTCAGATTTTTTTTTTGATGTAGCAGCCACACTATGTCTATGAACCACCATAAACAAAATGTGCACATCTTAAGAGGCATGTGTGTGTTCGCATAGCATAACTTAGTCTAAAATGTGTAATTTTTAATATATATATATATATATATATATATATATATATAGAAGCATGATCTACACAAAGAGGGCTAAGTTTTTCATATTAGAATTTTATTTTTTATGCAAAATTATATTTTTAATTATTTGTAGAAGTTGGCGAAGTAATATTTTAATTTCATTTTGTAGAGAGATGTGTTTGTGTAAGATTTTTTTCCATTTTTTAAATAAATTGAAAAACCAAGAGTACCTTTTTGAAAAGGACTCATGAACGAAGACATTGGTATTTTTTGAAAAAATTTCATTGTGTATATTTTACATTATTGAGTTTTTATTTAGAATCTTTGAAATTGTCCAAAAAAATTTAACAATTATGTTTAAAAGAAATTAGATGAAAAATATCATATGAATACAAAAGTTTCAAACTCATGTGCCATTGGATAGAGGATTATTTCATGAATCCAACATGATCAACTTCACCATTTAAGGACAAATTCTGCCCTAAATCCGCTAGCGTACAAAATGGTGTTGCAGAAAAATCTATAGAAGGGGTGCTAAAACTTTGATTTTTAGGACCTTAGTAGCTCAATCGACGCTTGAGTTCAAAATTCAAATAGCTCAATCGAGGGTTTAAAACACTCTCTATCGAGCTCCTATTGTCCACAAAAAAAGGAAACAATTGAACGAGCATAATGCTCGATCTAGCCATAAATCTCGATCGAGCTCCTAACTCGTGTTACAAAGGAGCTCGATCGAGAGTTTGTTTAAATGCTTGATCACGTTATGTTTAAGCACTTAAATAACTCGATCGAGCACTTAATAATTACTTGATTAAGCGCTTAAAATTGCTCGACCAAACTTACTTATTTTTTCCAAAACCTATCCTCGCTTTACCAAAATGTGTTACTCAACTCTATGCTATGACCCTATTAACATGTAACATATTAAGAAATAGTATCAAAATATAAAAAATAGTTTATATATGTAAAAAAAATTTTTTTACCAAAATGTGTTACTCAACTCTATGCTATGACCCTATTAACCTGTAACATATTAAGAGATAGTATCAAAATATAAAAAATAGTTTATATATGTAAAAAAAAAATTGGAAAAAAATTTGATAAATTTAAAAATATAATAAATTAAGAACTAAAACTTTTCGAATTATGACTATTTCTTTTTTAGCTAATACCATTCATTTAAATTTAAATCCAAAAAAAATAATTCTAAATGTTAATAAATTCATAACTTATTTTCTATACATCTAAAAGAATAATTCAAAATATATATGTTTTTCAATTACTCTTTAAAAAAAAATAGCGTCTTTTCTAGACATTTATAAATATAATTATATAGATGAATTACTCTAAACGAAGGCTCGTGAATTTCAACATCTGTAGATCCTAAAATAATTCATCATGATCATTTATATCTTATATATTTAAAATGTAAACATATTCTATATATATAGATCCTTTTTGAAATATATAACACGACTGAGTTTAATGTACTCCATGATCTTGCCAATACATTAAGATCCATTTTTTTTTAAGTCTAGTTTTTTTAAGAACTATTATGGACATAAAATATAAATGTGGCTTTAGTTTTGCATTGTCACCAAATTTCTCTCACATCATTGTTGTAATCTTAATTTGTATCTGGTGATATTTCCATATAATTCTTTTGTTCAATGGCGAAGATTGGATATGCTGGGAATATGCTTCGTCTTAATCGTTATCTACGGCTAGCACAACCACAGCGCATCGGGTAATAAATCGATATATAAGCGCATGGGGTAATGGTTCCGAAAATTGTGCTTGACGTTTGCAGCAGCCTCTCGTTGGCGGAAACTGCGGGACGGCGGTCTTAGCGAGTCATCGTCACCTCATCTGTCTTGAAACGGCATGCAATTGAAGCGGCACCTTTGGAGACGGGTCACGGCAAGATTTATTTTCCAGGCTCTCCACTAATAATATTGTCTGACTTGTTTAGGGGTGGGTAGTATATTTTCTGACTTATTTATTGCTAATAATAGTCTAGGAAATAATACTAGGTGGGCAGTATATGCTTAGACTTATTTATAGCTGAATAACGTATTTATTGCTGGATAAAATAAGTACATCATTTAAGGGTGGGCAGTATATTTTCAGACTTATTTATTGCTGAATAACGTATTTATTGCTGGATAGCCTAGGAAATAATACTCTCATTTACAAGTGGGCTGTATATGTTCAGACTTATTTATTACTGAATAACTTATTTATTGCTGGATAGCCTAGAAAATAATACTCGCATTTACAATTGAGCAGTATATGTTCAGACTTATTTATTGCTGCAAAAAATAAGTACATCATTTAGAAATGGGTAGTATCTTTTTAGACTTATTTATTAATGGATAGCCTAGGAAATACAGATGGACAGTATATGTGTAGACTTATTTATTGCTAAATAATGTATTTATTGCTAGATACCCTAGGAAATAATAAAAAATTTGTTAAGTGGAAGTGCTGCGGACACGATAAGTTTATATACGTTATAAATTATAAAACGTGGCATGTTCTTATTCATGTGCACAAACGGTACAATTATAACATGTGGCATGCTCTTAGAGCATAGCATATTATTAAGAAAAATTTGCATAGCATAGGATATTACCTAAGAAAAATCACAGTCAAAGTTGTGAGAAGACAACATTGGGTTATGACTCGTGGAGCCAAGCGAAATCATTTCGGAAACAACCTAAGAGTATATAAAGGTTTGACATCTATAAGATATTTATGGTCATAGTTGAATTAATTTATGTTTTGGATGGAATTTGGGTTATATGATTTTTTATTTTTGATAAGTTCAATTTTTAATTTTTTTGAAATAATAAAGTTTATTGTTTATATAAATCAATTTTGTAATTTTAATTATTTTTTAATTTTAAATAAAACAAATAAATAAATTCAAAAGGTATAAAAACAATTTAAATAAATAAATTTAATTTTTAATTTAAATAATTTTTTTATAATTTTTTTTAAATCATAAAATTTAACAATTATATAAATTAATTTTAATTTAAAAAAATAAACAAATAAATTTAAAAGTATAAAAATAACTAATATAATAAATTTAATTTTAATATTTAATATAAATAATTTTTTTGAAATAATAAAGTTTAAATATTTTTATTTTTTTTGGAATAATAAAGTTTATGACATATAAATCAATTTTATAATTTCAAATACTTAAATAATTAAAAAAGTTATTAAATGATAATTATAGTTATGATGAGATTAATATTGATTAATTATATTTTAAGAAGGTGATTAGTTATAATTTATTTATTAATTGTTTTTAAAAATTGTTTTGATATAAAATATTGGATCATAGTCAATTATCCTCCAATGCCACATTGTGAGATGGACAACCATGGTCAACCATGGTTAGCCATGGTCAATCATTGTCAACCATAGTTGACTATGGTCCAACGTTGCATTCTGACAAATATTTTCTAAATATGAAAATCAATCATGGTCAATCATGGTGAACCATAGTTCATAGTCATATCGTGAAGAAGATTGTCTCAATATGTAAATCAACCATGGTCAACCATGCTTATTTTAGCATTTATAATAATTATCATAGGGTTTATATAACTTGGTTTATAATATTTATCTTAGGGTTTATCATAGGATTTTCTCAAGATGAAAATAAATCATGGTCAACCATGGTCCAATGTCGCATTGTGACAAAGATTCTCTCAATATGAAAATCAACCATGATTAATTGTGGTCCAAAGTCGCATTGTGACAAAGATTGTATCAACATTACTATCATTCATGGTCAACCATTGTTAATAACCATGGTCACATTGTGACAAAGAGTGTCTCTTGCTCGAACATCACATTGTGACAACCATGGTTAACCATGGTCAACCAATGTCCAACATTGCATTGTGTCAAAGGTAGTCTCAATATGAAAATCAATCATGGTCAACCATAGTCCAACGTCGCATTGTGAGAAATATTGTGTCAATATGAAAATCATTTGTGGTCAACCATGTTTATTCTAGGGTTTATCATATTTATCTTAGGGTTTATAAAAATTGGGTTTATAATAGCCTTTTCTCAATATGAAAACAATCATGGTCAACCATGATCCAATGTCGCATCGTGACAAAGATTGTCTTAATATGAAAATCAACCATGATCAACAATGTTCCATTGTTGAATTGTGACAAAAATTGTCTCAACATTACCATCAATCATGGTCAACCATGGTCAATAATCGTGGTCACATTGTGACAAAGATTGTCTCTTGGTCCAACATCACATTGTGTCAACAATGGTCATCCATGGTCAACCATGGTCCAATGTTGCATTGTGACAAAGATTGTCCCAATATGAAAATCAACCATGGATAACCATTGTCCAACAACGCATTGCGCCAAATTTTTTCTCAATATGTTTCATCAATCATGGTCAATCATAGTCAGACCTCGCATTGTGACAAAAATTGTGTCAATATGAAAATCATATATGGTCAACCATGTTTATTTTAGGGTTTATAGTATTTATCTTAGGGTTTATATACCATGGGTTTATAATATTTATCTTAGGGTTTATATACCATGGGTTTATAATATTTATCCCTTAGGTTTAATATTATTCCCTAGGGTTTATAATCACTTTGGTTTATAATATTAATCCCTTGGTTTTATAATATTTATCGTAGGGTTTATACCTTTGGTTTAAAATATTAATCCCTTAGATTTAATAATATTCCCTTAGGTTTATAATACCATGGGGTTTTAGAATTAATTCTTTGGATTTATACTCTCAATCCCTTGGGTTTATCAATCAAAGTGTTCATATCCCTTGGATTTATCAATGCCTTGGTAAAATGTCACATTGTGACAAATATTTAATCTCAATATGAAAATAAACCATGGTCAACCATGGGCAACCATTTTCCAACATCACATTGTACCAAAGGTTCTCTCAATATGAAAAACAATCATGGTCAACCATAGTCCAACGTCGCTTTGCGAGAAAGATTGTGTTAATATGAAAATCATATGTGATCAATCATGGTCAATTTTGGTTAATCATGGTCAACCATGGTCAATAATCGTGGTCACATCTTGACAAGGATTGCCTCTTGGTCCAACGTTACATTGTGACACCCATGGTCATCCATGCTCAACCATGGTCCAACGTCGCATTGTGACAAAGATTGTCTCAATATGAAAATCAACCATGGTCAACCATTGTCCAATGTCACATTGTGCCAAAGGTTGTCTCAATATGAAAATCAATCATGGTCAATCATAGTCCAACGTCGCATTGTGACAAATATTGTGTTAATATGAAAATAATTTATAGTCAACCATGTTAATTTTAGGGTTTGTAATCTTTATATTAGGGTTTATATGCCTTAGGTTTATAATATTTATACCTTTGGGTTTAATATTGTTCCCTTGGGTTTATAATATTTATCCCTTGGGTTTAATATTATTCCCTTGTGTTTATAATGCCTTGGGTTTTTAATATTAATCCATTGGGTTTATTATTCCCTTGGGTTTATAATATTTATCTTAGGGTTTATATACCTCAGGTTTATAATATCATTCCCTTGGGTTTATAACATCTTGGGGTTTTAGAATTATTCCTTTGGATTTATACTATCAATCCCTTAGGTTTATAAATCTAAGTGTTCATATCCTTTGGATTTATGAATCCCTTGGTCCAATTTTGCATTGTGACAAAGATTGTCTCAATGTGAAAAAAAAAACATAGTCAACCATGTCCAACCATTGTCAAATGTCGCATTGTGCCAAAGGTTGACTTAATATGAAAATCAATGAGGGTCAACCATAGTCCAATATCAGATTGTGAGAAAGATTGTGTCAATATGTAAATCATCTCTCGTCAACCATGTTTATTTTAGGGTTTATAATATTTATCTTAGGGTTGATATACCTTGAGTTTATAATATCCTTTTCTCAATATGAAAATCATTCAGGTCAACCATGGTCCAATGTTTCATTGTGACAAATATTGTCTCAATATGGAAATCAACCATGATCAACCATAGTCCAACGTCAGATTGTAACTGTTAGCGTAAATTCTTAATGCAATTATACGAAAAGAGCTCACTTTAGCTGTGTGTGACAAAAAACCCTAACAACAAAGATGATTTCTTAACTTCTTTAGATCTGCAATCGATAGTTAAAACAAATGTTGCAAAAAACCCAATCTATGTAGTGAAAACAGTTAAACAGTGAAAAGAAATAAGAATTGCTCCATGTATCCAACAGACAAGACAAGATATAAAGAATTTTGAATATATTATAACACCTGGGAAGGGAACAAATAATAATGTTACGAGTCCCCCTCAATGGGATGGGTTCTTGGTTGTCCTCAACGCTTCAGATCCCGAAGTTTCTCTCTCTCAATGGTGTAGAAAACCCAAAATGTGTTTAACTCTATGGGAGCTCAAGAAGCAAAGAAAGTAGTAGTAGCAATGAGAATGATCAAAGCACGACAATGAAAGTGATCAAAGTGAAGAATGAATGGAAAACCCCCTATTTATAACAAAATATTGAGTTATCCTCGATAATGACAAATAATAAAATATTATTAACCAAGTTCTAGATTTAACTACTTGGAATATTTGATTATATTTTGTTGGAGGGAAAAGGTATTTAAATTGGTTAAATACCTTTATTTAGAAATAATAAACAAATAAATGATTTATTTATCATTTCAAGAATGTCGTTAAGTAATAATTAACAATAATGATTTTTTTATTATTTCTAGGTGATTTAGTCAAATTTAACAAGGAATGATAACTAAATTATGATTTAATTAATTATTCGTAGAGAAAAATAAGATAAATACTGATTTATCTAATTTTTTCTCATAATTGGGTTAAATATGACCAGGAATATTATTTAAACACATGTTTAATTAATTATTCCTAGAGGAAAATCAAATAAATAAGGATTTATATAATTATTCCTTATGGGGTTTCTTGTTTTAACTAAAAATAACTTAATAAAATATGGTTTATTAAATTATTCCTTATAGTGAAAGCAATTTTACTATGGTAAAATTGGTCTCACATGGTGTACTTTGATCCATCTAATTGTAAATGGTTAGATGACTAAATTTTGGTGTAACAGTAACAAATATTGTCTCGACATTACAATCAATTATGGTAAATGATGATCAATAATCGTTGTCACATTGTGACAAAGATTGTCTCTTAGTCCAACATCACATTGTGACAACCATGGTCCAACGTCACATTGTGACGAAGATTGTCTCAATATGAAAATCAACCATGGTCAACCATTGTCCAATGTCACATTGTGTCAAAGGTTGTCTCAATATGAATATAAATCACGGTCAACCATAGTCCAACATTGAATTATGACAAATATTGTGTTAATATGAGAATCATTTGTGGTCAATGATGGTCAACCATGTTTATTTTAGGGTTTATAATAATTATCTCAGGGTTTATCATAGCTTGGGTTTATAATATTTATCCCTTGGGTTTATAATTCATTGGGTTTTTAATATTAATCCCTTGGGTTTATAATATTTATCTTAGGGTTTACATACCTTGGGTTTATAATATTAATTCCTTGGGTTTAGTATTATTCCTTTGGGTTTATAATACCTTGGGGTTTTAGAATTAATACCTTGGATTTATACTATCAATCCCTTGGGTTTATCAACTGAAGTGTTCATATCCCTTGGCTTTATCAATCCCTTGGTCCAACATCACATTGTGACAACCATGGTCATCCAACGTTGCATTGTGACAACCATGGTCCAACATTACATTGTGAGAAAAAATCTCTCAATATGAAAATCAACAATGATCAATAATAAATAATAATAATTAATAATTAATAATTAACAAATAATTATAAAACAATAATTAATAATTATATGAATATTATAAATAATTAATAATTAATTTTTAATTAATAATTATTTTTAATACGTAATTATTAATAATTAATTATAATTAATTAATTATTATAAATATTTATTATTAATAATTAATTAATAAATCAATAATAATTATTAATTAATCAATAATAATTAATAAGTAAATAATAATAATAATTAATATTTATGTATAACTAAATAATAAATATATATTATTAATAAATAAATATTTATTGATAATTATTATTATTATTTTAATATTTATTATTATTAATACTTATTTATTATCTATTTTTTAAATTATTATTATTATTTTTTAAATTATTATTATTATTTAATTATTAATTATTTTTAATAATAATAATAATATTTTTATTGTAATAGTATTTTTGTAATATTATTTTTATTTTAATATATTTATTAATAACTCATGTAGAAAATTTAAATAAAATTTTTAACTTATATAAATTATATTTAATTAATTAAATGTGTTTGTGCTAATATGATATGTATTATTCATTTTTATTTAAAAAAAAAAAAAAATCTAATCAAAACTAAATCCAAAGTTAATACAAATTAATAAATATTTTTATGATTTTTATTATTTTGTAAAACATGTGTGAACAGATTAAGCAAATATCACATCCCATCCATTTAAAAACCAAAACATTAACTACGGTTATCTTTGATTTATTTATTATATTAAGTTAAATAACAATAAAGGAGTTTTATTTCAATGTGTTTATAAAATTAAAAAAATTCATTATATTTGTTTTAGAGTTTATTTATTTTTTAATAAAATTTGTATCAAAAACTGTTATTTTTTATTATTTAACATTTCTTTTTAAATATATAATTAAAACACTCTAAACAAATATTTAAAATATATAAACTTTAAAAACTAAATAACTTAAATTTATTACTTAATTAAAAAAAAAAAAAAAACCATTTCCTCTGGTCAAAATAAAAGTAAAACTTGAAAAAGAATTGTTCGAATGGTATCAGCGTTGTCGGTGATTGGCACCTTAGACTCTGGTCGTGAAATAAAAGTAAAAAAATGAATATGAACGTGAAAGACATAGTTTTGTTGGAACGGTATGCCCAGAATTGGTAGTTAGCTCCTTTCCGGAAGCGACGAGTGACAGTTGTTCTTCATTTCAAAAGCTTCTGCACACGTGAGATCCATGTAGGTAGATGGAACGTGCAATTACCCTTACGTCATCGTTCATTGCAAAAACAGGAAAAAGCATTCACGTAAGTGGAAGGTGCAATTAACCTTATCTCATCGGTCATTGCAAAAACAGGAAAAATCAGACATGTATGTGTGGGCAAGATCACGGTGAGTTGTCTTTCTGAGAAATTTATATTTATATTTCCCATTGTCTATGGATGCTATGGAAAGTTATTTTAGTTTTTTTTTTTTTTCAAAAAAATTGATTATAGGAATGTTTCAATTATCATAATATTAAAATTTAATGGATATCTTAAATCTTGAAATTTCATAATTATAATCTAGATCCCAAAAAAAAATTATCAATTTTAATAAAAATTATACCAAAATTTTCACAATTTTCCAACCTAATTTATAATTTATTATCTATTTAAAAAAATTAATAACCAAATAATTATGGACAAAATACGTCACACTAATAATCAGATAATTATCGACAAAATACGTCACAATAACACCAACAAAAAATATATTAGTGTTTTTTAAATAATAATGATAAATCTACTCACATATTGACAATTAACTTTATAATAAATTTCAGAAGTAGAAAAAAAAAACCATAATTATAAACGTTTTATATATAAATTTTCAAAATTTATATATTTTTTATATAATAGCTTCTTTATAAATATCCTATTCGACTTTTAAATTTTTGTCATAAAAATTGTCGGAAAGTAATAAACATAGAAGATGGTGGTCATTGAAAAGAGAAAGTTTTTAAGATAATTTCGAAAAAAGAGGTTAAGTAATCAATATCAAATACATTAAATTATGTTCCCAATTCATTTTCTGAAGGCTTTGGAGTGGGTATTGACTCATTACATTTCCCTTTTTTGAAGATATTCGAAGGTAGAAAACCCGTCCGACAGGATGAGGTGGCACCACGAAAGGGAATTATTGTCTTGATTTAATGATGTAAAGTTTTTGGATTAGTGGTACCTATTCAGCTATTAACCAAGGGTTGAATAGAAAAACATCAAAAGAACAATAAAGAAGAGAAAAGAAGGGAGTATAGTATTTTTTTCAGAGTTCATGATCATTTTAAACGATTGTTCAATAGAAAAACATCAAAAAGGAAAACAAAGAAAAAAAAATTATAGGTTTTTTTTTTATGGTTCATAATCATTTTATTTTTTGTTAGGGATTGTAGCTTTTGTCTTGAAAGTGATGATTATTTTGATTTTTTTATAAATTTAAAATATATTTTTAATTTTTGAGAATCTTATTTTTAATTTTCTATTGTCCGAGCGAGTATTGATGTGATATAATTTTTTTAGTGCAGGGTGATTTAATTTTGGTATTGTTAAACAATGGAAAATAATTTTAAAATAAGAGATTAGGAATTATGTGATTGGTTGTTGTAGAGGCTCTCACACTCGCTATCATGATTGTCATGATTGATTTGTAGTGCACATTGTAGTCTATGCTAATACTCTGACGAAAAGGATCGACGACAGTAGTTTCACAACAAAGATCGACGACTAACAAGGCACAAGTTCACTTACCTAAGCGAGGGGGGGTTAGGGTGTTAGGGGCATGCACATGACATCACTAGGGGGGTTGTACTCCACTAAAATACATCTTACCTAAAAGGCATAACATGTAGCTAGATGTCTAGATCAATGTTGTACAATGTATATCAGATACGAAATAGGGAAGTGATTAACTATGTGAAGTGACCCGATGGGTGGGCTAGTCCCCATGACTATGTTGAATCTGCGTCCCCTTATTTGACATCAAGTTCCAAAGGAATTGTTCCAAAACCACCTTGCAGATGGCATAGTATCTAGTTTTGAAAACTAGGGTATATATATATATATATATATATATATATATATATATATATATTTCTGGAGACAAAGGGATTTGGAAACATTTGAAGTGGAACCTTGACTATGACAGGAATATTAAGGACAAGTGATGGGAATCGTTTTCCTTGGTTTTGTTTCATTAATTCATGATGAATCTGATTCAACTTGTCTTATTATAGGTGTCATAAACTAATAGGCCGTGTAATTTATTTTAAAATGAAAGCAGACGTTGATGTCGTTGTGGGCCAATTTTTTTTTTAAGGAAAAATTATAGGCTATTGATGAATTGTTTGATCTGACTTGTTAGGAGTGGAAAATATACAAGAACAATGAATGAAAATGATGAAATTGTGTTTACAAACTTAGAGTTGATGGAACGATGGGCAAAATTTCATAACAGAGGTGCTAAGATTGGATATCATTAAAAATTTAGAAGGGCGAGTATCAACAGACATGAGGATACATTCAACTAATTCTTAACAATTTACAAAATCAAATTGCTGACAGTTCATGGTAGAATTTCCGTCAGAGGGCAGGGTTCCAAGGAAGGGGTGGAAACGCGATTGCGGACCCCCACCTTGTCAGTGACGTCATGGGGGTACCCCCCCGCAATTCATGAGAAGCATGGATCTTGGAAAGTAAAGTGTTCAATGTTAGATTGAGGGAGCATAATTCTATTGTAATTGAGAGTGCAGATCCTCCCTTTCCCTTTTTGCTGACGTCACCGAGGGGTGGAAATCATTGCGAGTTGTTGATTCTGACGAGAAATCACAACCGTTAAATCAATGGGGACCCACAACGAGGTGGGGTGTACCTGCCAAATATATATATTATGGATGAGGGTCATTGCTTGCAATTAAACAAGGGTGTTGAATTTCATTACAGGTGCAAGCTTGTTTTAGCGTCAATGCTAGTCGGGGCATAGTATGTTGTTGGGACATTGGATCATACAGATCCTAGTTGTTGGATGACATCAGACTATAAATCCATTTTAAACCCCCATGTTAATGGGAGCTCAACGTGTATCCAGGTCATCCAATCAAAGAGGTTTCGATTGTTGGATCTGAAAGGGATATCGTTGTAATAAAAGATGCAAAGAGGGCATGGGTCGTAGTTGTGCCTACTTAGCAAGACTATGACAGGAAACATGTAAGATTTCCAAAGCTTTATTATAGTACATCAATAGTAATTGGTGTATTTTTCATATTTAGAATGACTATTGACACCATAATGAGTTTTTCATTAATAAGTTAGCCCAAATCTGTCATACTCATGTATAAAAAATTGATATGCATTGCCTTAGAGAAAAATTTGAGACGGTAGATTGTATTTTATTAGTTTGATCAGTTAAATAAAGGAAGAAATCCATGGATCAAATGAATGTTATAATCCTTAAAGCTAACAAGAAAAAGAAGGAATGATAAAAATATTTAAAGAATGCCCCTGTCTAAACTGTACGATTAGACAACAGAGCTGCAGGATAAGAAAAAGTGCCACCTTTCATGAAGCCCATGTCTCCTAACGTTCGCAGTCTCAAACGCAGGAATTCATACAAAAACTCTCCCCATTATGAAATTCAGTTAATTTCTCATTATGAAATTCAGTTAATTTCTCATTATGAAATTTAGTTAATTTCTCATTTTTTTCATTTGAGTTTTGTGGTTTGCTTTGGACAGACTAAATGGAATATGACTTTGCTTTTTCCTTCAACGACCATAAAACTATCTAATATGAGTCAACTAGCAAGTATTTATAGAGAGAAGGGACATATTGCAATAGTCTACAAGCTCATTTCACTTAAACAATTGGCTTTTGACTCATGCAGTGCTTGCTTTCGAAAGCCTACCTTACAAAGTAGGCACATAGTATATTCAAGTTTCTAAAACTTAAGATTACATTATTGGGCATTTGGTGATTTTTTGTATTTGATTCTGGTTTGGTTACACTATTCCTCTTACGTTAGAACTCACCTAAAAATTGCCTTTCCAACTATTTTTAAATACATAGATAAATATAATTGTTTGTGCATATTTGGATTATGAACTATGAAATTTTTTACCGTGTCTTTGATTGATGCATGGTCATGTATATTCATGAATGAGTTACAACACCTTCTCTCTCTCTCTCTCTCTCTCTCTCTCTATATATATATATATATATATATATATATATATATATATATATATATATATATATATATATATATATATATATATATATAGCTACATTTTTGGTGGAGTAGAGTTATTCGACCAAAATTACAAGCACAAAGTTGATTATCAACCAACGCAAGCACTTTGTGGTTGAAATTCAATCCTTCAAGTAGCATACCAACAACACAATCTTAAATAGAGATTTGAGTTGCTTCAAAAAAATTCAAGGTAGTTAACACATCCAAACACACCCTTTAACCAACTCTAGCAGGCCAAGGGCCAATTTCATTATTGTTGTACATATATGTACAACATATCCATGTCCCTTCACATAGCCAAGATAGTGCACCACCTTCGCTCCTCGGTGCCTTCTCCTCCATAGCTTGTTTCTTCAATCCACGATAGGGAGAAATGAGGACGTCCTACCCATAACAATCTATGTTCTTATTTCATATGTTGTCAACGACGTTACCAACCCATTTTGGCTCTAATTGTGTCACAATAAAACTCACTTAGAAGATGGGTTTTATTAGTTGCAGTTGATTCCAACGTTAAATTTCAACAGGTAACAGTTATTCAATATCTGCAAAAAAAATAAGCAACACCACTCAAGCTTTGATTCATTGATTGTCCCTTCTTCCAACATATTTGATTAAAATTTAATTAACAATTATCAACTACTTAATACTATTTTACTTCAGTTGTTATTTTTCCCACGCTAAATTCATAGTTACATAAAATATTTAGAAAACAATGGTCAACATAGAAGATGTTACAATCATTTTTTTAATTAACATAAAATTAAAATCGTTAAAAAAAAAATAATTTAAAATTACCCTTAATTTTTTTTTATAAAATTTGAAATAAGTAAAAAATAAAATAAAAATAATAAGTAATATAAAAAAAAATTCCTCATAATTTCCATTTCCCATTGCTCCATTCTCTGTTACCCCGTCAAGCGAAATCCCCAACTCGCACTCTTCCCCACCTCCTACCATTCCCCTCTCGGCATCCCCTCCCACTCTACTTCGCCTCCCTCGTAGCCCTCACAACATGTACTCACAACAATGAGTTCTAAACATATAGTTCTTAAAGTGGCAAGTTTAGAACTCAATATCACTAGAGATAGGGGAGGCATAGTGGGAAGGGATGGTGGGAAAGAAAGCAAGAAGGGGTAGAAGGGATTCTCGAGAAGAAAAGTAAGAAAAAGGTGCAAAGGAAATTCTTCTAATTTATTTTATTCTATTTAAATTTTAAAACTTTTTAACTTATATTAATAATTTTTCCTTAGCAAAATAATATAAAACCCTTTTTCAGCTCTATGCAATCCTTAAAAATATCATTCATTATGATGGAATTTCCCAGTAAAATAGAGGTATACTTGGGCATTGTGGTTTAAGACCTAAAATTTTCTGACCCACTATCATTTTTCCTTTTTGTTGGCCCTATCACTTATAACCTCATTGCAATGTTTGGAACTTTGAAAAAGGACCACCGTAAAGATGTTTGACACTTTGAAAGAGGACCACGATGGAATTTTCCATTAAAATCGAGGTATACTTGAGCATTGTGGTTTAAGACCTAACATTTTCTCCCCCCACTATCATTTTTTCTTTTTATGGCCATATCACTTATAACCCCATTGCAATGAACTTTGAAAAAGGACCACCCTAAAGATGTTTGGCACTTTGAAAGAGGACCACGATAAATAGAGCTACGTTCATATCCCACAAATACTAAAAAGTAATATCCCACGTACAATACATTCGATGTTTGCCACTTTGATATAGGACCACAATTATGTAGTGTTCACTTCCTAGTTTCCCAAACATTAAAATAGCAGCAAAGCTGCTTATGCATATTTCTTAATACGGTGAGAAACTATTCATTTGCTTATATTTAATATTATATAAAATAAAAATAGCAGAAAGGTTTCTTATACTTGTTTCTTGATAATATTGAAAGATATTTATTTATATTTAATATTATATAAAATAAATTTTATTTTGCTTAAGTGTAAAATCGACGGGACTTCTTAAAATCTGAAATATGACCTCCCTTTACTTCAATTAATATACATATTAAACAATTTTGAAATGAGTGAAATTAGTGCGCCAAGCCTTACCCTTTAACCCATATGCTTACCAATCTATCCAATAAAGATGCAAAATATATATAGCAAATGTTTAAATAGATGTTCTCACACACAATTTAATTATATCCATATTCATGCATATCTAAATTATATAATAAAATTTCAATAATAATTTCTATACCATATACATTTATCTCCATGTTGATTTAAAAATTTCTATACCATATAGATCTATCTCCATGTTGATTTAAAGTGCATGAGAAAAATTAGCTAATAATTTCTTTGGATTGCAAGTCATATATTAAACATTTTAACCAATACATATATTTTGAATAATTAATTTTAAGGTGGTTTAATTTAAACTTATTTTAATTGCTAAATTAAATTATTTATACTAAATAATTTTATAATGGCATAGAAATAAGGTATTTTGTTAACGCACTCCGTGCTATAAATGTCATTGGTTCAAAATTTTGTGGGCAAAAATTCAGCCATGCTAAGGGTTGGTGTGACCCAGAACGGTTGCCATCGTCAGGATATTGTGATGGCTTAAATGCCCCTAGGTCGCAACTACTTAAAATACAGATTATGCTTGTGATTCATCTTAACACTCACATTACCTAGCAAACAAAAAAATCAATTATAATTTATAAGTTTTCTTGTATATTATGCAAACGATACTTTGTTTGATTTAAATATATACTCTAAATTTAGATAACACTGAAGAGTATATTATGGAATGATACTTTATGGAAAGGGGACGATGCATAAATTTTTACAGACGTTAATAAATTCTAAAAAACATTAATTTTGATCTTTCTATAAACTTAGGCTTTTTTTTTTTAACCTTAAAAAGAAATGACTCAAGATATAAAGTTGAACAATCTAGAAATGTAGCTTTATTTTTATTTTTATTTTCAAACTAGTGTAATGTAACGTACAAACTAAAACCAATGCAAAATAAAATGAAACTACAAAGTATTACTATAATGCACCTAGACCTGATAGAAAACATTTAATTTTCTTTTCTTGTTTCAACAAATACCAAAGAAATAGCCATGGGGGCAGCTCAATTGGCGATGACCTTATTATAAAGTATGTGTAGACCATGAGATTCAAACTTCAAATCCCCCGTTGGTTAAACCAACAAAAAAAAAAAATACCAAATAAATCGAATACATAAACAATGTCATACCTTATGATTGACACTTACGAAAATTAATCTTGTGAAATGAAAGTAAAACTAGGAGGAAAAACTCATAAAACAAGTTGATTTTTCTCTATATAAGGCTTACCCATTGGTTATTTCAAAATAATCTATGTGCACTTGCAACTTTTATGAAAAATTAGTTTATGGATGTATCTTGAAATAGTCACAAGAAAATGTTAAAAAGGGAAAAAAAAATCAATCAAAATGATTGCAAGTGAAAATGATATTTCTACAACAATAAGTAAGGGAAAATAACGTAGATAAATTAAAGAAAAAAATATCAACACCCACGACAAGGAGAGACACTAATAAGAAAAACTCATTGAGTTTTCCCTAATGGAGTTGTCAATTCTATCAGAGGAAAAAATCCAAGTAAATTAGGGAAAGTTACTATAGAGCAAAGGAAATATTACAATCTTTAGTTATATTAATTCTACTCTTTTTATGCAATTCATAGCAGTTCTCACAATTACAACTCATTTTTTAACGATCAATCTTATGCAAACCAATCTAGGAATATGATCAGGAGTTCATAAATTTTGCTCAAATTTCAAAGTTACAGGATTGGGTTGAAACTAGGATGGTTTCATAGATCTCATCTTCCTGATTCCGGCGCCATGAACATCTTGAAAAATTGATGTTGTATGAGGGAGACATGGCATTATGACAAAAATGCCAAATAGATAAATTTTCGACAGTTTGACTAGGTTTGACTGGGATGCACAGTCAACAAGGTGGAGGTACAGTCAACAAAAAAAATGATATTCCTCGAAATATTCCTTTCTACCATGCCAGTCGATGGATGACAAGTGTCATCATTTTATTCGTTGTATGGTTTTGGAGGGCCAATGAAAAGCTACCACGTGGCTAGCCCTAAGGCCGCCACGTGGAACTGCAACCGCATGTAAAATTTTGTTGAGGGTCCGTAGGAATCGACCCCTGGACCTCCTGCTTGGCACGCACATGAATTACCGGCTACTCTCCGCAATGTTTCTTAACAATCATAGTTGTCAGCTTTTAGTTATTGTTTGTTGCAAATGGAGTTGGGGGTTGGGAACCGTCGGCGGTCCCAACCTGCCAGTGGTTCCTCGGAGGATTATGTCACATGCCAACATAAAACTTCAACCAAACTACGCAGATAAACATTACCGACAACTCAAACCGCAATGTTAAACCGTTTCCGATGTTTGTGTCACATGGCATGAGGGTTAATGTAACACCCTCCGCGCAGTCTACGAAACTCAACAGATGAAGCCCAGTTCAAAAGATTAAACCACAGCTATTTGTGTGGATTCTGCCTATCCGACGGTTATGTAACCGCGTTTTGGGGTGCATGTACCCAACCGTCAAGTTTAATGCAATGGTTAGATTCGGCAAAATTTTAGGGGCATGCCTAAAGTGGCGGAAATTGCCATTTTTATCTCCAGTTAAGTGGAGTTCTCCACTTTTAGTGGAGCTTTTCTAGGTGAAACTGGGCAAAAGTGTAGGAGGCCCAATTTTCGACCATTCTGAGCAAATGAAGAGTCATTTTTTACTAATTGGAGCATTATGAAGCCATTGGTGCAGAGAAAACAACCATTAGAGCACAGTCACTACATGTAATAGCAACATTTTGAGCATAATGAAAGATGGACATGCCATTGGGAGCTGGACGAGCAGATGTAGCCCAGGAGGGGTGAACTGATTCATCATGCCTATTGTGTAAATTTCATGTGGTGACTTGTTTCTCTGTTTTACACTATTTTTCAATGCTATTTATGCTTGTTTTATGATTCTAATTCACTAAAAATCATCTACAAGTCATGGACAAACACCTTAAACCTCATGCAAACTAATGAACTGATTATGCACATGCTTTTAAACTGAAAAGACACTTAGCACAAAAAAACTAATACAGTCATTTCAGATCAGGTTGGTATCAGAGCTAGAGTTTTTATTTTTTGGTGTTGTTTTGTGCAAAGAATTGTTTAACTGTTTGCAAGTTTTAGATGCTTACAAGGCTCAAGCTCAAAAGAGGAGAAGGCAAATTGGTGGAAGCAGAAGGGTCTCAAAAGGAGCCAAAGCAAAGGAGAGCATGATTGCCACAACCTCCACCACCTAGTTCATCTCCTAAAGAAGCAGAAGCTCCATTAAGCATGCCTCATGAGGAAGGAGAAATCCATGAAGACGTTGATCCCAAGGAGGAAGAAATAGTGTTCAGGAAATAATTTCTTGACATGACTGAGATCGTTAGAATCCTTTATCAAGAAAGGAATGAGAGACTAGAAGGAGAAGGATATAAACTTCACAAGGAAGGACAAGGATCTTCAGGATGTCACCATGATGAAGATAAGTCAAAGAAGGGAAATGGAGGAAATGGAGGCAATGGAGAGCCATCATCCTCACCCATCATCATCATCCTCTACTTCTTCTTCAGTACATCATCCACACAAGTCCAAGAGCACTGGTAAAAATCATTTTTTAAAACTTGATGTTAAGTTTGAATTGCCAATGTTTAATGGTGCAGAAATGTAGAAAAGCTAGATAATTGGATTAGAAATTGGAGGTCTATTTGAGAATACAGAACCTTCAAGATTATGATACCAAAATTCAATTAGCTTCATTGAGAATGGAAGGTGCAACACTTGTTTGGTGGGAAGCCAAGACAAGGAGGAAATCAAGAAACATGGTAAGATTATTCTATCATGGTCATATTTCATTATTGCTATTAAACAACAGTTTTATCCATTAAATCATATGCAGAAAGCCATCATGAATTGGCAGAACTTTAGGAAATTAAAGGTACAAAATGTGCAAGAATACACCAAAGAATTTAGGAGAAGAGCTCTCTTATTAGGGGTGGATTTGCAGAGCCAAGATACTTTGCTAAAGTACATAGGAGGCTTACATAGCTACCTAAAACATACTATTCTCATGTTTAACCCCACCAATCTAGATGAAGTATGTGTTTAGGCCACATATCTAGAAGCTGAAGGGAAGAACATTTCTGAAGAGGTTAAAAATAAACCTTTTAAGGGTAAATCCAAGGAAAAGACCTCAAAAGGCAAAAAAGAAAGAAAGAATGCATCTGTTAAGAAAGAGGGAGAAAAAGTGGTTTGTAAACATTGTTCAAATTAAGGCCATGATGAAACTCGTCGTTGGAAATTACATCCTAAAATGAGGCCAAAGAAACCCAATAACAAAGGGAAACAGAAAACTGCTACTACAACTCAACATGATTTAGGATTTGATTCAGGTGATGAATCTAGAATTATAGCCATGGGATTGAAGAACATGCAGGGAAACTAAATTTAAACTAAACCCAGTACCAATACATCAAACTGTCACATAAACACTCCAAATGAAGAAGAAAGAATATAATTGTTTCATGTGAGGGTCATATCCAAGCATACCAAGATTAACACATTTTTTGACAGTGGGTCACAAGAGAACTTAATCTCTGAATATTTGGTCAAGAAACTTAACCTTGAGACCATACCACATCCAAAACCATATCCATTGGGTTGGATTTGTAAGGATGTAAATCTACGGGTTTCAAAGAAATGTATATTGACGTTTGCAATCACTACAAGATTTGTTGACACACTTGAATTAGATGTGGTTCCGCTTGACATAATTGGTATTGTATTAGGTAGTCCTTACTTGAATGATAGGAAAGCGATCTTATATTACCATGAGAACAAGTATCATTTATTCAAATATGACAAGGAGTTCATTGTTAGAACACATCGCAAGAAGACAAACATTGCTATGATAAATGTTGGACAGGTAAAGAGGCTAGTAAATTCAAGTAAGAATTTTTTTCTCCTTATGATTAAGCCTAAAGATGATATTAATCATGAATCATTTGAGGGATGTGATCCTAAGTTGAAATCATATTTATATGATGTGGTTAATGGACATCGCGAGATGTTTCAAGAGCCAACATGATTGCCTCCAAAAAGAGAAACTCAACATGAGATTCAGCTACAACAAGATTGTCCTCTTCCAAACATCGGTATGTATCACATGTCGATAATGGAGAATGCTGAAATAAAGAGGCAAATAAAAGATATGTTGGATAAGGTAATCATAAGGCCAAGCACCTCTCCATGTGGTTTATCCATTAGCTTGATACCAAAGAAAGATGGGATTTGGTGCATGTGTGTAGATTTTCGAGCTTTGAACAAGATTACGGTAAAAAATCATTACCCACTCCCAAGAATAGATGATTTGCTTGATCAGCTGAAAGACGCAAATTTTTTCACTAAGTTAGATTTACGAAGTGGATATCATCAATTAAGAATTGCAGAAAGTGATATATAGAAAACTGCATTCAAAACCAAACAAGGACTCTTTGAGTGGCTAGTTATGCCTTTTGGTTTGTGTAATGCACTGACAACTTTCCTACAAGTTATGGATAGTGTTTTGTGACCATTCCTCGATGATTTTGTTATTGTGTACTTATATGACATATTGATTTTCAGAAAAACAAGAGAAGATCATGTCTTGCATGTGAATAGAGTGTTTGATATTTTGAAGAACGAGAAAGTGTTTCTTAAGATGTCAAAATGTGAGTTTGGAAAGACTTATTTTGTATATTTGGGACATATTGTAGGCGGAGGAGAATTTAGGATTGATCCTTATAAAGTGGAAGCCATTGTGAATTGGCCCACACCCAAAATAGTTACCGAGGTAAGAAGTTTCTTAGGTGCGGCTCAATATTGGAGGAAGTTTATTGCTAATTTTTCTTCCATCGCAACTCCTATGCATGCAGTGAAAAGTGAAAAGAAAGGATTCCAATGTGGAGGCAAACAACATCAAGCTTTTGAATATTTAAAATACAAGATCAGTTAAGCTCCGGTACTTGCATTACCAAATTTGAGACAACCATTCGAGATACAAACCAATGCTAGTGATTATGCCATGGGCACAGTACATTTGCAACATGATAAACCTATCGCCTTTCATTTTGAAGCTTTTAATGGTGTTGTGACTAATTATCCTACATATGAAAAAGAACTATATGCGTTGGTACAAAGTTTCAAGAAGTGGAAACACTAATTGATGGGTAAAGAGCCTATTGTACACACCGATCACCAACCATTACAGTATTTTCAGTCACAAACAAAATTGCAGCAATCAAGACATTTCAGGTGGATGGGATTTCTTCAACAATTTCACTTGGTTATAAGGTAAAAGAAAGGTATATTCAATAAAGTTGCATATATGCTTTCAATACCAATCATTAGTGCTTCTTCTTTACTCAATTTTTTTTTTTTTTGTACATGAGAGTTACATAGAACAATATGCACATGACATTGATTTTCAAGATGTGTATGCTAGTTTGAGTGAATGGAATCAAGTTGAAGAAAAATATTATCACATGCATAACAATTTGTTGTTTCATTTGGGAAAGCTATGTATTCCACAAGGAGAGAGGCTAAGTGTCATGAGAGAAGCTCATTCATCTCTTATTGCTGGACACTCTGGGGTAAGCAAAAAGTGGCGCATCTACAAAGGTATTGTTATTTGCCTCGCATGATAGATAGTGTGTCACATTTCATAAGAGGTTGTTGTATGTGTGAAACAAATAAGCCTGGTAATAGGAATCTTGGGTTGTACATGCCACTACCAATACCATTAAGGCCATGGGAGAGTGTCTCCATGGACTTTGTTGGAGGTCTACCTATTGCAAGAAAGCAACATGATTATCTTTATGTAGTTGTGGATAGATTCAGTAAAATGTGTATGCTTATGCCATGTAAGAAAACCATTACTACTAAACAAACTGCTGAACTTTATTTTCAAAATGTTTGGGTTCATTTTGGATTGCCAACTTCTATTGTTAGTGACAGGGATTCTAGGTTCATTGGGAATTTTTGGTCAAATCTATGGAGAATGATGGACACAAAGTTGAAAAAGAGTACCACTTTTCATCCACAAACAGATGGAAAAACCGAGGTGGTGAACATAACAATTGTGCATCTATTGAGAGGATATTGCATAAAACATCCAAATTTGTGGGATGAACAACTGCATTACATTCATCATGCTTACAACCGGGCAAAGCACTCTTCAAAAAAAACCTAACCTTTTGAAGTATGCTTTGGGTATTTTCCAAAATCTCCATTAGATTTCATCTTTGGGAAGGATGTTGCAATTGATGGCCATAGTGACATTGATAAGTCTTGAAAGTTCATTGAGAAAATTCAGATTATACATCAACAAGTTCAAGAACAACTTCAGAAAAGTCAAGAAAATACAAAGAGAGGCATGACAAACATTGGGGTGATCACAAGTTTCAAGAGGGAGATGAGGTATGGTTGCACATTAGTAAAGAAAGGATGCAAGGGGAAGGTAAAAAGCTCAAACCCATTCGCTATGGTCCCTTCAAGATCATAAAACAAGTTGGTAACAATGCATTCCAACTTGACTTGCCTTCTTATATGAAAATGTATTCAGTTATTAATGTTGAAAACTTACACTTGTATGAGCCACATTTGATCAATGATCAAGGAAGTGATATGCAACTACCTTCTATTGAATATTTCTAGCCAAAATTTCTGGATGAGCTCAAAGAATATACAAATCTTGACAGGAGGACAAGAGCATAAAAGAGGGGAAGTGTTGAATACCTTCGAGTTGGGCTCAAAGGTAATAAAACAAGCAAGGAAAAACGGAGGAGGTTGAAAAGGTGAGGGAGATGTACCCTCATCTACTGAAGAGGTAATCAAGTATTTTGGGGTCCAAAAGCTTCCCAATGGGGAGGAATGATTACGAGTTCATAAATTTTTCTCAAAATCAAAAATTACAGTATTGGGTTGAAACCAATATGGTTGTGTAGATCTCATCTTCCTGATTCTAGTGTCGTGAACGGTTTGAAAAAATGATGTTGTATAAGAGATATATCACGTTCTGATCAAAATGCCAAACATGTAAATTTTCGATAGTTTGACCACGTTTGACTGGGATGCATAGTTAGCAAGGTGGAGGTACAGTTAGAAAAAAAAAAAAAAAAAAAAAAAATATATATATAAATAAATAAATATATATATATATATATATATATATATATATATTCCTCAAAATATTCCTTTCTATCGTGCCAATCGATGGATGACAAGTGTTAGCATTTTATTCATGGTATGGTTTTGGAGGGCCAATGAAAAGCTACCATGTGGCCCTACAACCGCATGTAAAATTTTGTTGAGGATTCGTAGGAATCAATCCCTGAACCTCCCGCTTGGCACACGCATGACTTACCGGCTACTCTCTGCAATGTTTCTTAATAGTCATAGTTGTCAGATTTTATTTATTGTTTTTTTCAAATGGATTTGGGGGTTGAGAACCGTCAGTGGTCCCAACCCACCAACGGTAATGTAACATCCTCCACGCGGTCTATGAAACCCAACAGATCAACCCTGGTTCAAAATATTAAACCATAGTTATTTGCGTGGGTTCCGCCTATCCGATGGTTATGTAACTGCGTTTTGGGGTGCATGTGCCCAACCTTCAAGTTTAATGCAATGGTTAGATTCGGCGGAAGGTAACGAAAATTTCCATTTTATCTCCAGCTAAGTGGATTTCTCCACTTTTAGTGGAGCTTTTCTAGGTGAAACTGGGAAAAAGTGTAGGAGGCCCAATTTTCGACCATTCTGAGTGAATGAAGAGTCATTTTTTACTAATTGGAGCATTCTGAAGCCATTCGTGTAGAGAAAACAACCATTATAGCATTTTAAATACATGTAACAGAAAAATTTTGAGCATAATGAAAGTTGGACATGCCATTGGCAGTTGGACCAACAAATGTAGCCCAGGAGGGGTGAACTGCTTCATCATTCCTACTGTGTAAATTTCGTGTGGTGACTTATTTCTCTTTTTTACACTATTGTTCAATGTTATTTATGCTTGTTTTATGCTTCTAATTCACCAAAAATCATCTACAATTCATGGACAAACACCTTAAACCTCATGAAAACTAATGAATTGATTATGGACATGTTTTTAAGCTAAAAAGACACTTAGCACATCAAGACTAATACAGTCATTTTAGATCAGAATATAAACATAAGACCAAATAAAATCATCAAATTATAACATGAATTTATGATAATTATTGCAACTATATATTAAGAGGGTAGTTCAATCCTCAAATCAAACATAATTAAAAATAATGAAATCCATTATAGCCTAATTCAGGGAGGGTGAAAGAAGAAAGGGTTGTTATTGAATAAACATGAATAGAAAATATATTTCCTTATCAATGTTGCTACAACCTCCATCACCAAAGACTATGCTCCTCCTACCTAAACCACATATCTGCGTGCACTCCTTCTATAGTCTCAAACTTTACTATGGCTAAGAAAAACCTTATAGAAGTTTTAAGTCAACTCAAAGCTAGAAGTGCATTTAAGGTTAAGGAACTCTAAAAAGGCGAACAACCATATAAATCCAAGATTTATCCTCTTGAAATTTATCCAATATATCCTTATCAATGAACTCTTTCCATTTTTTTTAATCAATATTTTATATGTATACATAAGGAATGAAGTTAATGTAGTTGTAGGAAAGGTTAGGGTATGTATAGGTTTACAAATTCCATACTTTCGACTTAGGAGCACAAATTTAATGGATTTTAATTAATTTTTTCCCTTTTAAGACATGTCTATGTGTTTTATTAAGGGAACACATAGACATGCCATGGCATGCGCTAAAACAACTCATGGGGATATCATAAACATTGGAGAAAGAAAATTTTCAAGAGATACATTTTTTTATCAATGATCAGTAACTAACAAATAAAATCCATTTGGGAAAAGGTACCTAAATATAGTCATAATAATTGCAAAGCTTAAAATGCATCACCAAAAATTCATAATTTCCTTCATCTTTGTGGAAGGAATATTAGCTCATCCAAATTTGGTGATAACTAAAATAAAGATCAAATTTACTGAAGAATTCTTCTCCGTGAAGCTCATCTAAGAGATAATTAATGACGAGAATGGGAAATATATCTTTAATTATCAACTTGTAAACAACTTGGAAGCCAAACACATGCTCCAATTTCCTTCATTCTTAAAACCAATAACCAGTAAAGATGAGTAGGGGCTAGTATTAAGGTATATGGCACTCACCTCCAACAATTCTAGGACTATCTTTTTAGTTTCATTTTTCCATGCAAAAGAAGAAATAAAGGAGCACATTTGGCAATTCACTACATGGAGTTAGAGGGATTTCATGATCATGATTTCCATGCGAAGCGTGTAAGCCATGGGGATGTTTCAAATATTTGGGGATATTTTTCCAAAAGTAACTACAATTATGATGAATTTCCTATGTGAAATTTTCAGCAACCTAGATGACATTGAATTGGAAAATATTGTTTGAGTGGTCTATCTTTGGGTAAGTAGATGATTTATAGTAAATAGAGTTGGAGACCTTTGAGTGTGTACTTATGGAAGCCATTATTGAATGAAGTGTATAAATCCTTGAAAATGATTAAAATAAGGCCCAATTTTCTCCACCATTACGTACCAAAAACCACTTAAAAACCTCCCATTTCATTGGAAAACACATTTAATTTGAGGAAATATCCCCAATTAGAAGTTTCACATTCTCATACTTACCAACACATTTCATAATACCTCCATTAGTTGTAGTGATTTGAAAATTATGCATTGTATGGAAATGACATTGTATTTTTTATAATACTCAATAATTGATGAAATTGTAGGTTGATCCAAACTTATGTAGGAACACAACATAATACAAAAAAAAAAAAAAAACATAGAAGGTAAAAATAAAAATAAACATAAACAAAGAGATGCAACCTGTTAGCCCCCTATGAATTTTTTGACAAGCAAACAGGGGGCTAAATTGTTTATTGAGCCTTCAAGGAATGCATTTCCCCTGAAAGCACATCATCCTTGAAAGCCTCTTCATGCCCTCTTCCCTTTGATTAATTTCCACTGCCGTTTCTAAGTCAATAAGCCTCACTGATTGTAAAAAGGTGTGCTCAAGATGGCCTTCATTTACCCCTTGTGTTCCTGCAGGATGTCCCATTATAACCTTTGTCCTTTTTGTCAAAGTCCCCCTTTTTACCCCCAAAATCCCTCCTAAACCTTCTAAATCATCCCCATGCCCCTCTTAAACCATTCAAATAACCTTTGTTGGTTTGATAGCCCCCACTCTCTCTACCGTTACCCAGCTCTGGCCGAAAAATTGCATTTAAAGGGTCGAAAACCCACATTTTAACATATATCGGGCCTAGCCCCCTTCAGCCAACCCCTTAAATTTTTCCCCCACATGACCTGGGCACTAGAACCAAGCGCTAGCCTGAAAGGTGCTTATCGCAATTGGATGAATAAGTCTCGGGAGCGTTACCCACCGTCGATCTCCCATAATCCAACGGTTGTCGCAAAGTCTCATCGTATCCGTTTTCCCTCGTTCACCACTCCGATCGCATATCCACCGTCGATCTGAGGATCAGATCGATGGTCCAAATTTCATCCGCCCCGGTGGCCCCCGCAATCGTGTCACTGTTGCAAACTGTCGGTTTCTATCGCATCGTCTTTGGAAGGTGGGCGGTATTTTTCATTTCGCAGCGATCAACGTCACCGCCTGACACATGTCATCGAGCACTATTGGGAAACTGCTCTCATCGTGCATTAACGTTCGTTCACAGATCCGACGCGATATTGTTGTACGCCATCCGATCTGGGGCAGGCCATCCGACGGTGATTGCGCCACGAAGATGCTCGGGAGTTAGCCCAAGGCAAGCGGGGACCCTGTCCCACCATCTGTCGCCCTCCGATGGATTTTTCGCCGTCGATCCACTCCTGAGATTAGACGGTTAGAATTAAATCCACACCCCGCCATTGACCTGGTCCCGCCACATCACCCATTCCACGTGTTTTCGTCACATCTTCGTCCATTTCCCATATATTTCATTCAAAGGTCGAATTTTAATGTTTTACATTTAAATTTCCTATCTCTCCGTCTTCCAAGTGCATTTCCCGCTGTTCCATGGGGTTCATCCACAGTATCCTTTGCATGCATCGTCGTCAACCGTGCCATGTTTCCATTTTCACAGTCATCCACAGCGTCCCACCCCATGCATGGATTTTCTTAACGTGTTTTCGCGTTTTGCAGGGTTTCAGGTGGTGACAACCTCCACTGTTCACAGTCACTCTTCTGTTGACAAAGAGCGCAGAGAAGGTCAATGTTTGAGCCTGATATTGCAGAAAAATGTTTGGGAAGGATTCAACAGGAAATATTTCATCAATGAACGGTGCTCGACACTGTCAAACCTCCCCAGCACCGTTAAAACTCGAGATTTCACAGACAGAGAATAGTAAAGGAGCGGTAGAGAGTATCAACAGAGAGCCAGAGAATTTAAGGCCAGTAATCGAAGATTTTTAAAGCGTTAATTCAGTAATTGAAAAGCAATGTACCAGATTGAATACCTAGAAAATAATGCAGAGGTCCCGACAGGGCCTTGGGCACAGAAAGCAACACCAACAGTGTTTCACCATCCGCAGATTGTTCTTCCCCATGAAAGGACAGAGTGCCCATACAGTTTTCATTCTATGCCATGTTCTAGAGAGGTTTTCTGCCCTGACAACAGTCCTGATGCTATCAGAGCATTTGTTTCACAGTATGGCAAACCCTAGCATCATTATTCTACCTTTTTGTTTAATTCACCAGAGTTCTGCAGGTATTACAGAAAGTACATCAAAGACATACCTGGAGTAAATTACAGCCTGATGAAGACCACTCTTTCATCCAAAGAGTACTGAAGATAAATGCCCAGAATTTAAAACATAATGGGGCCTTGGCCCTCTTCCTCTTCTGAGTTTTAATGCTACATTTAGTTTTCCATCTACCTCCTCAGCCTCTTTTCAGCTATAAAATTCAAGGAAACTCATTGTAAAGGTTGTTGATCGGATATCTGTGAATTTCAAGCTGTTTCTCTTGAGACATGTTCTCTTTGTAAAGTTGTAAGATAGGTTGAGGAAGATGTTTGCAGACTGAATATCAAGTTATTGGTAATGTTGTACTTGACTGGTGTTTCTCTTTAATATGACAAGCACATTTCTTTGGATTCTGATTTAAAGCAGTGGTGATGTTTTCCTATCTCTGTCTTTTAGTTCATTATATTTCATTTCTGCTGGCTAGCATCAAAAATTTGGCATAGGATTTACCCTTGTTAGGTAACCTATGTTTTTTCTCTCCTTGCCTTCAATGTTTTCTATTGTATGTATAATCTGAGGATTGATTTCAAGCTAATTTAACCAGTGTAGTGGCCAAATATACTACTAGCTAATGTATGAATTAATGAATCTGTTCTTAGATGTTCTTGTTAGGTTTTAATTGAATGAATTGGGATGCTAGGAGTATAGAACTCTGTCTCTGTCTCACTAGGATCCTTTTCAATTTATTGAAACTTTCTAAGTTCCCTTGAGCTGGATGCCAAAGCATTGAGAGTTCAAAGTCTCTCTCTGATCTCAGGTTTCCACCTTTGTGTTTAAATCTTTAGTGTTTCCTTGTTTGAATAGTTAACCTTTTAGGTTCTGGATCACAGGTTGTCCAATGGCATGTCCTGTCCCTGGATCTGATTCTTGAAAGGTCACCTTGGAGGTTTCCTTGCTTTCATCTTCTCTCTTACCATTTCATGCCACACTATCATCTTTAAGATCCAATGCTTTAGATGACTAGCCCAACTGAAAGCTTTCATATTGAATAGCAAGTAAACCCTTTCTTGACTCCATTGCCCAATGGTCTCGATGTTCTCTGAGTCATCCCTCCTTTGCCCAAAATCCTCTTTGCTCATCCTTGTCTTATATTGAACCCTTCTTTCCTGATTCCCAACAACCAAAAAAAAATAAAACAAACAATCCCCGTGCCTATAACTAGCCTAACATCTTAACTTTGAGCTTCAAAGACATAAAACCTTTGCTTATATAGAGAGATCCCTCTCTGGACCCAGGAGGGCTAGATCCTGAGGTCTTAAAGTGGTTTGATGTTGTCTCATCTTTTGGTCTTGCCAATCTGGCCAAAACATGGGAACCCCAACACAACCCAAATAAATATTCATTTCATTAATTCCATAGAACTGAAATATGCTTACATACAGAATGGAAATAAAACTAGCTCGGGCGATGGTAGCTTATCTCTGAGAAGAGAGGTGGTGGCTACATGCCTCTGAATTGTATTGCAATGAGGCTCGAAGGCATATTTACTATTGATAAATAATGGAAAACCCTAAACATCCAAAAACCTAACCCTAGGAGATGAAGCACTAAAATTGTGAGCCTCGTTGGGGTAAATTGATACATCAACTTCCCAAGGTCCTAATTTTGGCATACGATCTTTGTTCGATGCGCACTATAGCTCATTAGAAATATCCATCCGAGGAATACAAATTTTGACTACAATCATCAATTAGAGATTTATGTTTTTTCATTTTCGAAAAAAACATCATTTAGGGCCTCAAAATGGCTCCGAAAGTTCAGGACCCAAAAAACTACCAAAAATAGTAAATTGTCTACAATTACGGAAACTAAAAGAAATAATGGTAAACTGGTGGGAGTTCAAGTGGAATAGGTGGTTGGCCACCAATATCCACTTGGATCAGTCCTCCCCCCTTAGGAATCAATGGTCCCCATTGCGTTTAGTGCCTCCATGAGATGGGGAAAATTATGTTGAACTTGGTCCGTGGTAAGCCACTTGCCTTGATGCAAGAGTTGGCCAACTTTGACAACCTAATATAGTTGGATCTTCTACCTGTGAATTTTCTTGATATGTGTTTCCATGATCTGATTAGTTTTGGTTTTTTCCATACAGTCTGGGTTTAGCTCTATTGGTGTGAGTTATTCTGCAATATTTGATGTTTTTAGTAATGGTGGAAAGTATGGTCGAAGGCGGTGCACATTGAACACTAGGTGTAGGCCAAGGAATGGGTGAATGTTGAGATCGAAAGAATTTTCTTTGAAAAGCTTAGGGATGGAGTAAGGCCCATATCGGAGTGGGGGAAGATTGCAGTGAGCCCCAATGAGGCGCTCCTTCTGCAAATGTAACCAAACTTTATCACCCACCTTAAACTTGTGTTGCACTTGATGTTGATAATGACGATGTTTGTACTTAACGTTTTCTCTGTCCAATATGTAATGGACTTGTTGGAGGATGTGTTCAATGTGTTTAATGAAGTTGGTATCTCTGTAAACCTCATACTTGACATGAGCCAAATCTGCCTGAGGAGTTTCAAGTGGTATGACAACATCAATGGGAAATAGTGGTTGGAATCCCAATCCCACCTGAAAAGGGTTGTGTCGAGTTGAGTTGTGGAAATCCTTGTTGTAGCTATGTTGGGCACAAGGGAGGATCTCATCCCATGTATTTGGGTTCTTCAAGTTTTACACGTGCAGGATGTGCATGATCATCCTATTGGCGGCCTCTGGTTTTCCATAAGTTTGGTGGTGAAAGGTCGTGGAATTAGTGAGCTTGGTATCCAACAATGACCAGAGGCTAGAAAAGAATGCACTTACGAACTGACTGTCCTGATATGAGATAATGGAATTTGGGATCCCAAAATGTACCCATACTCATTTAAATAAGATTTTGGTAGTGGCTTATGTTGTGATACTCTTCTTGCAGGCTGCCAAAATGACCATCTTAGATAGTTTTTTGACAATCACGAAAACACAGTCATTGCCAAGGTTGGTAGAAGGAAGGCCCAACATGCAATATATGGAGATGGATTCCTAATGATGTCTAAGAGTAGGAAAAAGAGTATACAAGCCTTGATTCTTGATTGTAGATTTTGCAATGGCATAGGAAGTGCAGGATCTTATGTACTTCCTAACATCCTATCGAAGGTTCGACCAATAAAAATAGTTTTGTAGCACTGCCACTATCTTCTTTACCCCAATATGTCCAGCGACCCCACTGTAGTATGCCTCCCAAATAATCTTTGCACACTCACCTGAAGGAACACATAGGTGTCCTAGGTGGCATAATAGTGTGCCCTTTAGGTAAAATTCTGGAACTTGCTTACCTTCCAGGAGCATATGGTATGTGGTTTTGAATTTTGGATCACCCGTATAAAAATGTGGCCATATCGGTCCACAAGAGTTGAGCACAATGTTCAACACCATAATCGACAGTTAGTTGAGGTAGTCTATAACATTATTGGTGTTACCCTTCTTGTACTTAATGTTCAAATGAAACTATTGCAGATATGCGGACCATTTCTAGTGGAGATTGTTCTGCTAATTTCCTTATTTTTTTTATGAACTACAAGGGTCTATAGTCTATATGGATGATTGTTTCCTTCCCCAGAATGTAATGCCTCCATTTTCGAAAGGCTTGCACAATGGAATACATCTCCTTGTCATAGGTGGGATTCTTTCATATTGTATCTGAAAGCATCTCACTGTCATATTCCACCAGATGCACCTGCTAGGTAAGAACTACACCAATATCATAGTCGGAGGCATCTGTATCAATTTCAAATGGTTGTTATAGGTATGGTAATGTGAGCATTGGTGCAAAGCAGAGGAAACTCTTTAACTCAGAAAGTTCCTTCTATTGGGATTCAGACCCAAAGTAATTTTCCTTCGCTCTGCCCTTGGTGACTTGACTCAAAGGCCAAGTGATATGAGAGCCCAACAAGAACCTGTGATAGAAATTGGAAAGACCCAAAAATTTTCAGAGCTTTATTAGAGTGGTTGGGGCTAGCCAATCCTGAATAACTTGTATCTTGGTTGGGTTCACATGCACATCCTTCTCATCAATGATGTACCCCATATATTAAACTTGGGCCATACCAAAAGTGAATTTCTCCAAATTGGCACACAATTTTTGTTGTCACGGGGTTTGGAGTACCTGTCGAATATGGTGTATGTGCTCTTCCCAAATTTGGCTGAAGATAAGGATGTCATCTAGGAACACTATTATGAATGAGTTGGTGAAGGGCCATAATATGTCATCACCAACCGCATGAAGGTTTCGGTGGCATTTGTCAACTCGAAAGGCATGACCAACCATTCGAATATGCCCTCCTTGGATTTAAAAGTAGTATTCCACAGATCGGAGGGTTCAATTGGTACCTAGTGATACATCCTTCTCATCAATGATGTACCCCATATATTGAACTTGGGCCATACCAAAAGTGAATTTCTCCAAATTGGCACACAATTTTTGTTGTCCCAGGGTTTGGAGTACTTGTCGAATATGGTGTATGTGCTCTTCCCAACTATGGCTGAAGATAAGGATGTCATCTAGGAACACTACTATGAAAGAGTTGGTGAAGGGCCATAAGATGTTGTCACCAACCGCATGAAGGTTGTGGTGGAATTTTTCAACCTGAAAGGCATGACCAACCATTCAAAGATGCCCTCCTTGGATTTGAAGGTAGTATTCCACACATCGGAGGGTTCAATTGGTACCTGGTGATAACCAGACTTCAAGTCAATCTTGTTGAAATGTTTGTCCCCCTTGAGTTGGTCCAAAAGGTCATAAATCTATGGGATTGGATACCTATTCATGATAGTGATCTTATTTAGTGCCCAATAGTTAATAAAAATCATCCATGTTCTGTCCTTTTGTACCAAAACGATCAGGATCCCACGGTGTGATGAACTTGGCTTGATGTGCCAGTTATGCAACATATTCTAAATTTTCCTCTTGATTTCATCGTTCTCTAGAAAAAAGCGTCGGTATATTGGTCCATTGGGTAGTGGCGTGCCCAAGGTCAGATAGATGCAGTGCTTGACCTCACAGTGTAGGGGTATCCATGTGGGTGATGTGAAGATGTCCCTATACTCCTCCATGACCTTGTCGATTTGCTGCTATCATGTGGAGGAGCCATGTATGGAGGTTGTGGATGTGACCACAATATTCCTTTTGTCCTGAGGGTGAATCAGAAGGAATAAAAATTTCCCATCCTGGGAAATGATCTTACTACATTTTTTGGAAGAGATCAAAGAAAGGGAAGTAGGCGGCACTACCTCTAATATCCTGTACAAGTTCTGACCCAAATTAATAATAACAAAATGAGTTATAGGTTCATATATAACATGACGCTTCCATAGGTATGGAAGACCTATTAAAAAATCACAGAATTCTAGAGAGGAAACATCGCACAATACCTCATATGAAAATGGTTTGATGCTATAAGGCAGGTGACACTACTGGTTGACATGGATATCTCTCCCTTTGTGGAGACACCCGATGGTGTATGACTGTGAGTGTGGCATAGTTTCCAACTTCAATCCATTAATGACGTCAGTTGAGATTAGGTTCTTCTATATCCCAATGTCAATGATGAACTGCACCTATGAACCCTTTATCCACATCTGCCAGTGGAAGAGGTGCTCCCCCTCCTCTAGATCCTCGGGTTCCGCCTTTTGAAGCCTGGTGGTGTATATCGTCGTAGTGGGTTTGAAATCAATGATATGATTTCCCTTTTCAGGTTCTAGATCAGATTCAAAGCATGCATCCATCTCTGATTCTTTCAACGCGGCCACCAACGCTTGCTAAGTGTGATATTCGTTTGTGTTATGAGTGGGAGCTTTATGGAACTCACAATACTTATCGTTGTCATTCTTTGCCTTCCTGTTATTCTTGGCTTGCTGCTTCAAGGAGTTGTCCTTTGGGGTCACAACCTGAATGTACCCTTTTCTCTATGGGTTAGGGGTGCCTTTTCTCTGCTTTGGGTTCACAGATACAAAGTATTGCTTCTTATGCTTGAATTTATGCTCAAACTTGGCATCATATTGGTATTTTTCACCAAGCGAGGAGATGTCCAGGAACTTCATTTCCTCTTGAATTTATTTGTGCAAGAAACTATGGGACTTGAGCACCAGATGTTTCTTAGAATATTTGATACCCAACTTTGTGCGAAGGGTATGAAAAATATTCATCAGCTCATCCACATCTTGATCTCTTTTTTGTCGCAGTGTAGTCCATTATATGTACTTCTCATCATAGCTCCCTATGTGGTAATATTTTTCCTTAATCACATCTCAAAAATAATTCCAAGTGGGTGCGGCCGAAAATAGTGAGGGTTCTCTCTCGTCCCTTTGTTCATAGTAGGTTTCCCACTAGTACTTGACATGGGGTGAAACTTTGAGGAGCGCAAAAGTTTCCGGTCGGAAAAATCATAAACCCAAAAATACCCTTCCAACATATTTAACCATATATCTATAATTCCTACATCTATCTAGCCTTCAAATACTGGAATATCAAATTTGAATTTTATCTTGAAGGGAGTGGCACCTCCAGAGTGGTTGACGGATGAAGATGTGTCGTGTGTGGGCATCAACTGAAGGATCTAGGAAATTTTATCCATCATCGCATTCCTCTATCACTCCAAGGATTCTTTGAGAAATATTTTGAAAGGATATCTTTTTTCCTCATCTTTCGTTTCTTACGCCATGGGAGGACGTCAGGGTTTGTGAGGACAGTCTTGCAAATGTTAAACCAATTTGAGCCTGAACTCCTTATTCCCCCAAAAATATACAAAAATAAACATAAACACAAATATGCAACAAAAATAAATCTTCATTCCATTAATACCAAATAATTTAAAGATGCTTATAAAAAATGGAAGTAAAACTAGCTCGGGCGATGGTAGCTTATCTCTAAGAAGAGATGTGGCAACTACATTCTTATGAATTGTATTAAAATGAGATGAAAAGTCCTATTTATTATTTATAAACCATGTAAAACCCTAAACATCCAAAAGCCTAACCCTAGGAGATGAAGTGCCAAAATTGTGGGCCCCATTGGGCTAAATTGGTACATCAACTTCCCATGGTTGTAACTTTGGCATAAGATATATGTTTGACACGCACGATACATCATTAGAAATATCTAACTGAGGACTACAAATTTCAATTGAAAAAGTAAATCAAATACATAAGTTTGTTCATTTTCCAAAATATTTTCGTTTAGGACCTTAAAATAGCTCTAGAATTTCAACAATCGAAAAACTACCAAAAATAGTAAATTGTGCTACAATTATGGAAAATGAAAGAAATAAAGGTACAATGGTGTAGGTCTAAGTGGAATAGGTGGGTGTCTACGAATATCCACCTGGATCATAGTTTTAATCACTTTTATTAAAAAAATCACCTTTACAATTTTGATATATCTAATGAAATTTAAAGTCAAGGGAGTTATATTTCCTAACAAAGGATGGAGTGAAATTTTGGGTTCCTCACAAGGAGGCTCCCAAGTGGGTACTTCAATAGATGTAGTCTATACTAGATATATTTTCGTGATGCCTTCCTCTAAAATTTCCTTGAAAATTCCTAATGGAGAGATATATGAGAAATAACTTATGTTCCTTACATTTAGGAATTTTGACAAATTTTTCATCATAATGATAATATAGGTCAAGATGTTTATGTTCTATTGCTTATGTTTAGGTGAAATTGTGGAGCCAAATGAGTTTAAAGGGAGGAGGAGGAGTTACAAAAGGGGGATGTGGTTGTGAAATAGAATTGGGTGATTTTTTCTAGGAAATGACTACTACCTATGCCCATTTTTCTAGCTTGGAGGTTTCTAACCAAGTAGTTAGGTTGGACATCAAGACTTGTAATTTTATCTCTTCGTTGATACAATTAATAAATAATCATTGAAGAACCATTAAGCACACCTTTTAATGTGATTACCAACCACTCAAAAGAGGCAATAAATTCTTCCACTATGTTGAATTGGCATAAATTAGTCACGATCCCTAAAATATGAGTATCATTAATATTTATAAAGTGGTCCCAAGTGGTGTACTCGTCATATGTATTCTTATTCCATTTCCAACACCAATGATATCTATCCAAAAATGACACACCCACTTGGATTTTTAGTTATTCATTTGCAATACCATGGGGAGAAAAAAATTGTTTTATCTACCAAAAACATCATGTTTGATTGAATCCATCAAAAATATTTACATCTACCTTAATCAATTTGTGTATCATATGGTATTTACTTTTAGAAAAGGGTGGCTTAGTGCAATGGCCATTTCCCATTAAATATTCCCCACAATAAATTGGTCATATATGATAATTCCAAGTATGTAATTAATGGTTAATGGAAGCTTTAAATGAGTTCATGTAGTTGTATATTCCATTTGTGGGGTTAATATGGAATGTCTTTTATGAGTAAATGACTTTCTCTATTTTTCTTCCGGGTATGTAATTTAGTACTCCCTCCTTTATTATTCATCATACCACTTGGGTCCACTAGAAATGTTACTAGTTATATAATCAAATGTGATCAACTTCATGTTAGAAGTATTTTTGTCTGGGAAATTTTTTATTATGAAAAAGGATTTTATTTTTTTATATTCAAAGTTTAGTAGAAATTTCAACAAAATTTCAATGGTTTCCTAAGAGAAATTAAATTCCATGCATTAAATCCCTTTAATTACATTAATGTTTCCAATAATAGTGAGAAACTAGACCCTTTTTCCATACTACTCAATTCTGTAGTATATGAAGGGTATGTGGGAAGATTTAATCCTTTAAATAGATTATATATAATGTGGTACTACTAACTAGATACCTACGAATGTGTATACTCCTTAGTGTATCCAACCAATTGACCCAACATGTATTATTTGTGTAAGAGTCCCAACCATAAGTTGACTTGTTGAATGATAGATTTGTGTCTATAAATTTTGGAATATATCTCTCACCTAAAAGAATATCTCTATGAAGTAAGGTGTAAAATTGAACAAGAAAGTTATCTAATATCACTTATAATGTACTTATATAACATAAATAGAGATTAAGAGAAATATCTAAACAAATTTGATTGTAGGAACTAAAAAAGAAAGAGCAAGAGAATTAAACCTACAAAATATCAACCTTGTATTGATAATCTAGAAAGAGAACATTTTTTTCTTCTTTAAGTGGGAAAGGTCCAAATTACAAGAGCCTCAATACAAATGATAATGCCTGAAAATCAATATATAGCTCTGTACCTTTATATATAGTTTCTCACTACCCAAACCCTAACCACTAATGTTCACAACAATAATGAGTATCAACTACTTGGTGATCCTTATTCAAATATAATAACACCATACAGTAACTAATCGACTTCTAAGTATCCTCTAGGTAGAGAGGTTAGGATAGGACCTTAACAATTTAGTTTTGTTGAATGTTAATTATAAATTCAAAATGATAGTCCTCACACTTAATTATCCCAAAATCAATTAGTTATATGCCTCATATTCCTTAGTGGCACTAGATATTAGCTTTATGGTGGGATTAACTAAAAATAACATTTACTCATATGAAGTTAATTGAGGTTTTAAGTGTGATTTCTCTTAACAACAATGATCAAAGTTTCCTGGAATGAAATTAGGCATATGTGAAGAGAAGTCTCACTTTTAAAGAGAGGTGTTATGGAGATAAATCTACAATTTTCATTTTAAATTGATGTTTCGAGTCACAAACAAGAATCATCATCAAAAAAAGTTGTTGAGAGAAGAAAAAGGAAGACCATTAAATTAATCTAAATAAGAAATGAAGAAGAAGAAGAAGAAGAGGAGGAGAAAGAGGTCGACATAACGTGAATGTAATAAATAAAATAAATAATAAAATAAATAAAATAAAGTAAGATAATAAAAATAATAATTTGTAAAATTAAAAACTAATAAAAATTAAAGAAAGAATAAGAAAGCCTCACCTTGTTCTTATTCCTTTCTTTATCATCTTAATTATTTCCCTTTAAGTAAGAAGGTAGTGTGATCATAAAACTAGCATGCTAACTTAGTTGTTATAATTTGTTTTACAAATATTTTTGATAAATACAATATTACGTTATTGTTTCTTGTAAAATCATGTTATTAACCTGAATGTGACTTGACGTCATTTTATTACAAAAGAAATTCATATAAAAATAACCTAGTGGAGAAGGAAAGTGGACAAGAAAAATTAATGAGAATAAATATATTGCTAATACCCATTAAAATTTGCTCAAACATGAAGAGAAAACAATTCCCAAACCAAATAAAACATGGTGGGATGAAATAGGTACTCCCTAAACTTAAAATAAGAACCACTATTGAGAAATCCTCATGCTCAATGGTATATGTAAGATGAAGACAACACAAAATCCAACCAAATCATACTCAATAAATCAAGTGTTGGAAGTGTGCTAGTTGAAAAGAAGATATATTTAACTATTTAAGTGATGAGTAGATATCTCTTAAGTTATTGTTAGTGTAAAATCCTGGAATATGTGATAAAATTTGTGATTTCCTATTGTTTATGTACAAACTTATTCTCACATTTAGTTGAATATTGAAAGTGAGAGTAAGTTGAAAGTAAAGATTTCAAGATTCATTTTAGGATAGTTAAAGTTTTAAGAAGGTGGAATTCAAAAGACATGATTAAAACTATAAACAAAGTCCTTGCAATTGAGCAAAGGGTTATGCTTTTAGAAATATAACTTATATTTCTTAAATTTTTAATAAGAAAACTATTATTTAGTAGTATTTTTATACTTTGTATAGTTGTGTTTGGCTTTGGAGCTCTTTTCTACTTGCTCAATTTTCTTGTTGGTTGTGAATTTGAACATTCTATCATAAGGAGGTAGTCTAATTTTTGACGAGACTAACCAGTCATCTCAAAACCATTGAGTGAATTATCCATCAAATCTCAATCCGAGGGGAGGGACGAATCCTATTCATATGCGGGCAAAGAGAACATCCTTCCTTGAAGCGGGATCGATCCCATCGAAAAACACCTTCCATGCTAACTAGAGAGATATGGGAATTTTATTGTGTTATAGCTTTTATTCTCATTTATCTTATGCTTGTTAAATCCTTATATGAAATAGAGAGTTTCTCCCTAACTAAATGTTATTCTTAATTAATTTGTATATTTAATAATGTATATGCTTTAGTTGATGAGAAATTATCTCTCTTTTCAATATGTTATCTTGTTTTGTTTCAACTTGGTTACTTCTTACTTTTTTGATAGGGAAGTTCTCTTAACACTCAAATTATTTCACTTTAATAAGGAGTTGGAGTCGATGGGAGGCTTTGAATCAAGTTCATTTTTATAGTAGAAGGGATATTCTCATTGTTATCAATTGGATTTGTGAATCTTGTTCCTTATTTAAATGTTATTTAGTTAGTAATATATTTTATTTACTTGCATTTGTTCCTTGTATCATCTCATTTTCATTTATTGAGTTGAGAGATAGATCAATATGAAGGAGATGTGTAATTCCTTCTATGCTCAACATGTGGCATTTAAAAACACTATTTTTTTAGATTGAAGAAATTTTGATAAAATATTTACACATAAAGGGATTTGATCCCTCTTAATACACTATAAATTCAAAGTTAAAATGGATCTATGCTTAGTATTTTTACATTTACATTCTATTCTTTTGTGAATAAGGAACATTATATTCCATTAATAAAAAAAGTGATATAGTAGACAATACATATAACCCACATCCAAAAGATGGTCAAAACCATACTAATAAATCCAACGTCAAGAGAATATCCCAACACTTTGAGTAGTAGAGGAGAGCTATATTGACATGAGCTAACATCAAAACTAAGGGATTTTATTGCATGTACAAGAAGCACTTCAAACCAATCCAGAGCTACAACACTAATTGGAAATGAAAACCATAGTAGAGACAAATACATAAGGAGATCTAGATAGACAATGGTGTGATATAGGCACGATATAAGCACATCAGAAAAACCAAAATATGTTTCCAACAAAAAGACCAGCATCCAAGATTTAGAAACTCAACACCATACTCGCAAAAATGTGGCAAAAGCATTTGGTATCCAAACAGGTTACAAGCCCAGGACGGTACATGCATTCACCTAAAATATTTTCCAGATAACATACAAAAAAAAAACAAACTAAGACCTTCATTTGTCTGCATCTAAGGAATCATGGTATTTAGGAGAGAGACCAGAAGTGTTCCTGCTATGGGAAAGACGATCCATAAGGTCTCTCGAACTAGAATCATTAATCAGGAAGGACTCTACCTTTGCCAATTGAGAATCCACATTGTTTAAGAAAAAAATGGATATTTCTTACCTTTCGGTTAATGTCTTCAAGCAAGGAGAACACATTGTAGTTCTCAAATTTATTTTCCCTAAATAAAAGGTTTAGTAATATAGAAGTTTGTTGAGTCAAGGCCCTAGAGCTTAGAAAATTCATCCTACACTTACGGAATGACCCAAATTTGGAAACCACTTGGTGTGTACCCCAACCAATTATGATTCTAATGCATAAGAATGTTCCCCACTCTTTAATCCTCTATATATAAAAGTTCACGATGGATCTCCAATGGAAAAAGATCAAAAGCATAGGAAAAAAACCATAAGAGAAAAGACGACTATGGTCTTTTGTGCTCAGACACAGAGCCACCCCTCATCGACTGGGAATTCATTTACAAGGAGTCATAAACACCTAAGGTGAGAAAATGAAGAAAATAAGAGGATAAAAATTCCCAATGAAATAAACCGAGAGAGAAGGACGAAGACATTGATGACCATACCTGAGAACGATAAGGTCATCCCCAATAAAACACTCAACAAGATCCCAACCCAAAAGGATTAAAAATTCACTACACATCCAAAGAAGAAACTGAATCTTCCACTTGAGAGATTATGAAAAATGAGTGTCGTAGATCGCCACACATGAGCACCAAAAGAAGACCACCAAACTAAGGCCACAGAACAAAAAAAACCACCACCTTGAAGTAAAACACACATGGGGCAAGGTTACGACTACAATAGAGAAAAAGGGACTCGACAGCCAATAATGACCACAGAAAAGAATCAAAGACAACAACAATGAATAAATAATTGAGTAGAACCAAAATGAACTTCTCCACTAAATAATGAATAAAACAAAGCAGACATGGGATTAAAGAACAACTCACCAAACAAGGTTCGTGTGCATGTGCAAATCCTCTAAAAACAAGGGCTACGATATAGTTATAGACCACCCACCATCCCAACTAGAATGAATAACCAAAGCCAGAGGATGAGGTGGTAACCTCACCCTCATACCCCCGACGCTACCACTAACAAACATTTTTCACCCTGAAGCAGTATTTGATAGTATTAATGGCACATGTTCCAACAACAACTACATTAACGACCTGCAACCACTGCGCCATGTTGAAACATTAGGTGTTATTTTTTTCCCCATCCCAAAGATGTGAAATTGCCCACGTTTACACCCCCATTGGGGACCAGAGTCTCCTCTATGATCACCTTGTGAATTTATTTCATGTCATCTCAGTAGGATGAGATGGGAAAAAATTCATCCAAATTAATGATGTTAGGCCAACACCCATGTTGTCCAAGTAATCCAAAAACCGATTACCCGATCGACAAGTATGTTAGACGCAAATATACTCAAAGGAGGTAAATAGAAGGGGAATATTCGCTACAATCCCTTCTATCCTTCAAATTTTAATGATGTTTTGAATTGGATGACAATTGATAAGGTTTTGAATACACTAAATAGCAATGAGAGAGTCACGATCTACCTGGAGGAGTTTAAAACCTTCTCGAAGAGCTATTTGAAGAATTTTGTCTAGGGCCATAAATTAGGCCATATTATTAATTGCGAACCCACAATGCATGGTATAAACCCTCAATGGAGAAGTATTCTCATCCCAAAATATTCCTCCATCTCTTGCTAACCCGAGATTACCCGTTGCTGCCCCATTAAATTTTAATTTAATGAAAGTCTAAGGAGGAGGTTAATAAGAGGAATTGGAAGTAATAAAAGGGGAAGAAGGTAGCTTGTGGCATGAATCAACCATCCTTTGATCTAAATAAAATTTAACATCCCCGGGTTCATTTTCCATGTAAATGGATTGAAATGATAAAGGAAAAATAATACCAAGGGCATGGGACACGTATTCCAAGTTGGAGGGAAAAACATTAAAGTGGGTATCACTTGTGGTTAATCAATGACTATAGAAATTTACTTTGGAATTGGAAAAAGGAAAAGGGAAATACATGTCAATTAATATAAGAAATAAAAGAAAATAGGAGAAAAATAAGATGAAGAGACAAATTATGTGTGCAAGGGAAATTAGAGAGAAAATAAATGAAAATAAAAGAAAAGAGTAAACGAAGAGGAAGAGACACCATAAATCAATGATAAAAAGGCCTCTGAGAAAAAAATTACATCTTTTGATTAATGTTTAGCTTTTGACAACTTTATTTTGCTAAGGAATAAATTGAGCTCTAAGAGGAGAGAGGAAGAGCACTTGGACACAAGCAAGCAAGCAAAGGACAAGCAAAGGAAAGCAAGGTAACAAAAGTAGAATATTGGAAGAGAAACTACAAGAGGAATATTTTTCAGATAATAGGTTGCATCTGTGATTTCATTGCTAGGATTTGAATGCATGATACATGCATTTGGTTTACATGATTACTTTTCTATCATTAGCGTGGGTTTTTCCTAGATTGTCAGTGGTTATAGACTTTCCTTTCCATTTCCTGGATAGCCATGGTATGATGAGATTCATTCTGGAATATTTTGAATCTAGGTGAGATGGTCTTAGGAAAATCCCAAGGGTTGGGGACGGAGATGGTTTTCTCCTAGAATCCCTTGATAGGTGGGTGGAGACAAAAAAATTCCTCTAGGTATGGTGAAGAAATTCTAAGGAATCCAATCTTGTGTTGGTTTGGTGATTTTTGGACCAGTTTAGGTTAAATCATTGTGGTTGAGAGTTGAGGTGGTTTAGCCTTTGGATTCCCTCGTTGGTTTTTTTTTTGTTTTATCCCATGAGATCCCACATTCATGCTTGGAATATGGCACGTGGGTGATTGGCTACAAGAGAGATTTGGTTCAGCCCAATCTATGGTCGGTTTGTATGTGGAAGCCCTTGACTTGGTTAGATTTATGCATATGTTATTATATGTTTTTTCTTATTCATATCAATGAGCACATGTATTAGTTTTTATGTTGATTTTATGACTAGTTTGTCATGGCTTTATTATGGATAAATGTTGGTTATAGGCATGGTTAAATGATGTGCTCTTATTATGGATATTTTTTATGATTCAATAATTTAGTGAGTTGTTGTATGAATGTATGAGATAACAAGCGTTGATGCAACTAGCTTGAGAGGGTAGCAAGCCTTCTTGATGATTCTATTGTTAAAAAAATGAGACAACGATCATATATGCATTCATGACTTGTAGCTACTATTTTTACCATATGTTTTTCTAAATGTTTATCATGTGTTTGGCATGTTTGGGCATGATCGGAGCCTAAGTATAGGTTATGCATACTTTGATTATCTTAGAATTGATTTGGAAAGTTCTAGGAAGTTATGGGCAGTGGTCTGCAGGGTAGCCTTGAAATTTAGGCATTGAATTTGTGGCCACATGCACAAAACTAAGTATTTTCAGTTGTAGTTGCATAGAGGATGGCTTGCACATGTGGTTGGAGCCTTTGGCCGCATGGAATGCTTGGAATGCGTGCGACTGGGCTGTAAGGTCAGGAAAGAAGGAGGTTCCATCTTATGGAATGATCACCAATGGGTGTTGTTTGACATCTGGGTGATCAGGTGTCCCTAGGGAGTTGCAATAAATTTTAAAGGTAGTAGACCCCAATTCATAACTAGAACTGGGTTGTTGGGTCATGCATAGTAACTCTCAACTCATGTTTACCTTGGAGAGCTTGTAAAAGTGGGTAAATGTGGGGTGGGGTGTTACAAAGTGTTATTAGAGTAGTTCCATTCCCTGTCAACATTTATCTGGTACCATTTTTATGGAGTGGTATCAAAGCAAGGTTTATGGTATTGGACCTTGAGATAAATGCAGATGGTTATGGTTATCATGCATGCAATTATTGTTTTAGTTTTCAAATTTTCATCTTGATTCGTGCATGATGTTGATATGTTCAATTTATATTATTATATATTGTGCTAATATGGATTGACTTGTCCAAATGTAACAACCTCCTCTGAGATACATTGAGGTATGATTTTGGTTTTGTCTTCTATTTGGTTTATCTAACATGGTATGGTTGCAGGAAGTGAATTTCCAAAAGATAAATAGAATAATGGTGGATTATAGTTCACATGACTCCCAGTACTGGCCTGGAGTGAAATTAGTGGAATGAGAGAAGTTAGTTGAGAAACAAGGAGAGGAAAATTCTCCTAACCTAGCAGATAAATTGAGGAGTATGAGTGTAGATATTGAAAGTTGTAAAGAATATAGTAATAGGTTGATCGAGGCACAAGAAATACTTGCAAGGGCTCAACAAAAGTAAGCTAAAGTCAATGTAGTGATTCTTCAGATCCTTTCAGACTTACAAACGAAGGATAGTTGGGGATTATTCACGGAGATAGGTAGGAGGAGAAGTCTAATGGGGTAAATGGAATATGACCTCAGAAAAGGTACAAGATGGACTATGATAATACAATAAAGAGTGTCAAACTCTTGGATACACCTGACGAGAGGACTAGTATGCGTGGATTTTATTCTATCTCTTCTTCCAGGAGACATCATCACCATCGCTATCAATATCATACTAGTGAGTAATTTCCAGAGGAATTCAAGAAATCCAAGCTTCCTACTTTTGCTGGGGAAATGAAGAAATCTAAATATGTAGAAGCATGTTAGCTTGGAATGGGGAAATTTTTTATATTGCATGATTACTTAGAGAGCATGAAAGATAAGATAACCACCTTCAGTCTCAAAGAAAAAGTAGATATCTATTTGGAATATATTAAGAATGGCAGAGGCATCAGAGAAGAGAATTTTACTTTTGGTGATTTTGAAATGCTCTTCGAGAAGAATTACCCATTTGATATATATTATTATGGAAAGGCCAATGAATTTTATGATCTCAAGATAGGTTCCATGGTAGATGAAGAGTACTCAACCAGATTTATAGATTTGTTGAGGTATGTGCCCTATCTCAAGGATGAGAAAGAAATATCCAAAGGTTTGTCAGTGGATTTCCTTTGTCAGAATTTGTCATTGGAGGAAGCTATTAGAAATTTAAAGAATTATTATGAGTAGCCAAAGCACAATACTGAGTTCAAGCGTGATTGGAAAGGTAATGAGAAGAATAAAGGAAAATGGCCCAAGAAGCAAGGAAAATCTCAAGATGTAGCCGAGAAGGAAAATAAAATCCCTCATAACAAGTTTAATGCAACTAAGAAAGGACATGGGACTTAGCCCGGAGAGACGCAAAATAAAGGAAATGACAGGGAGCCGTTGAAGTGTTAGATTTGTGGTAAGGACCATCATAATAATTATTTTCCATTGTACCAGGGTGACAGGCCACTAATATATAGTGCTAAGGAGGCCCAAACAATTGGGGATGTTGGTCAGAGCATTCCGTGGATCTATGCAACACTTGATAATATGCAAGTGGAACATCATGCATCTATTATTGAGATGGAACGTAAGCTTCGTGATAAATTAGTTTCCACTTTTATTGATCTTGGATCTTGTTATAGATATGTTAGTGTCGACCTGGTGCATCAGTGTTGATTGAATAAATAAGTGCATGAAGAATATTGGTTGGTGTAGTTGGTTACAAGGACCAAGAGAAGAGTTCACTGCTAGGTGAGATCTTGTGCAATTGAGCTTAATGGAATGCATATAATAACACACCTAAATGTTCTTCCTTTGGGTGCATATAGCATGATTTTGGGCATGGATTTCCTATTTACTCACAAGACTAAGGTAGATTGTTATGACAAGGCCATTGAGTGCTTGGATGATGATGGAGAAAAGATAATATTGAAGGGAAAGAAGAAGCCTACAACAATGCGAATTGTTAAAACTATGGAAGCTAAGAACAGTTGCAAGAAATGGTGTGTATTGTTTGCAGTTCAAGTTTCTAGTGAAAAAGGGAAGGGTGTTGAAAACGGTGAAGTCCTGAGGAATTATCATGTCTTGCAACAGTTTCAGTATGTGTTTCCTACAGAGATTCCAAAGTTTCCTCCTCATAGATAAGTGGATTTATTTATTGAGTTGGAATCAGGAGCAACATAACCATCTAAGGCACCTTACATGATGAGCACACCCAAGTTGGTGGAATTTATGTTGCAGCTTAAAGATATTCTCGATGAGGGATACATAAGGCCAAGTGTGTCTTCATGGGGTGCACCAATGTTGTTTGTAAATAAGAAGGATGATACTCTTAGATTGTGCATTAATTATAGGTAGTTCAATAAGGTGACTATCAAGAACATGTACCCATTTCCTCAGATTGATGATTTGTTTTATCAACTGAAGTGAGTAGCAATATTTTCAAAGCTTGATATGAGATTAGGATATCAAGAGGTGCACATAAAAGAAGAAGACATCTATAATATTGGATTATGTACAAGTTATGGGAACTATGAGTTTGTGGTGGTTAATTTTGGTCTTACCAATGCTCCAACCACCTTTATATGTTTGATGAACAATGTGTTGTGCCCTTATCTAGATAAGTTTGTGATAATATGTGTTGATGATATGTTGATCTTATCAAAGAATGAGGAGGAGCATGCATATCACCTAGAAGAAATGTTATGATTGTTGAGAGAACATAAGTTGTATGCCAAGCTTAGAATTGCAGTTTGTTTCAGTCTTAGATTCATTACTTGGGACATGTCATTTCCAAGGAAGGGATAACACTCGATCTAGAAAATATTCAAGTTATCATGGAGTGTCCAACTCCAAAGAATGTGGACGAGTTTAGATAATTCATGGGACTAGAAGGTTATTATAGGAGTTTCACTAGGAACTTCTACAAGATTGGTTATCCTATCACATATTTGCATAGAAGAGGAAAGAATTTTGAATGGCCTATTGAGTGTGCAACTAGATTTGACCAGCTGAAGAATTTTCTTACCAACACTCCATTTTTGAAGAATGTAGATCATGATAAGGAGTTTTTCGTTTTTACATATGCATGTAAGGAAGCACTTGGTGGAGTCCTCATGCTAGAAGGACACGTGGCTTTCTATGAATCAAGGAAGTTGAATGAGCACGAGAAGAACTATGTGATTCATGACCTTGATTTGGAAGCTATCATTCATGCATTGAAGATGTGGAAAAATTATATCCTTGGCAAGAGGTTCATCTTGTTGAGTGATCACCGTGGACTAGGGCATTTGTTTTACCAACCCAATCTCAATGCAAGGAAATCTAGATGGTTGGCTACTCTCACTGGGTGATATTGAGAGCATGTACATAAAGGGAAAAGAGAACCAGGTTGCGGGTGTCCTCAATAGGAGAGTGCAGGTGGATTATATTTTAGCTATGAGCTCTTATGGAATAGATTTACAAGAGTAAATATTATAGGGAGGGAAACATGATGAGAAGTATAAAAAAGTAAAGCAGAGATTGAAGTAGTAGGGTGAGGGTGATCATGATGACGAGTATCACTTCACATCAGATGGCTTGGTAAGATTCAGGAAAAGGATATATGTGCTAGATAGCAGTGAGTTGAAGAATCTTATTTTGAGAGAGTTTCGTGTCAAGCCATACTTAGGCCACCCAGGATACTAGAATACTTTGACAAATGTTAAGAAGTTCTACTATTGGCCGAATTTGAGGAAATAGGTGGATGAGTTTATTGCTAAGTGATTGGACTGTCAACAGGTGAAAGATGAATGGAAGCATCCAACTGCTCTATTGCCACCTATTATGATTCTAGAATGGAAATTAGAGTTCATTTCCATGGACTTCATTACAATATTTCCTAGGAAAGCAAGGAAACATGACACCATCATGGTTGTGGTTGAAAAGTTGAGTAGGGTAGCTTACTTCATTAGGGTAAAGTCTACTAATTCAACCAGTGAAGTGTCTCAGATATTCATTAAGGAGATAGTGAGGTTGCGTGGAATTCCCAAGAAGATTATATCAGATAGAGATGCCAATTTCACTTCCAGGTTTTGGAAGGAGGTGTTTTCATGCTTGGGGAGAGAGCTAGATTTCAATACAACTTAGCATCCATAGATAGACAGACAGACAGAAAGGATTAACATGATCCTTGAGGATATATTGATGATGTATGTCATGCATCAATAGAGGAAGTGGTAGGATTATCTTCCACTGGTGGAGTTTACTTATAATAATGGGTGTTAGGAATCCTTGAAGATGAGTCCATTTGAGGCTCTCTATGGGTAGAGTTGTAATACTCCTATCAGCTGGAGTGATCCAATGAATAGTGTATTGATTGGACTAGATATGTTGGAAGATATGGAGAAGGAGATCTAGGTTGTTAAAAGGAATCTGAAGGAAACACATGAAAAGAAGAAGAGTTAGGAGGATCATCATAGAGCATTCAAGGAGTTTTAGGTTGGGGAGTATGTGTACTCACATATCAAAACCAAGAGTACCTCCTCAAGGATTGGTCATGTTCCAAGCTTACACCTTGGTATTGTGGGATTTTTGAGATCCTTGAGAGGACTGGACCAGTAGCCTACAAACTTGATTTTTCGCCATCGATAAAATTCCATGATGTTTTCCAAGTTTCATTGCTGAAAAGATATGTACAGGATGTTGATCATGTGATTGATTTGTTTGTATTGTAGGTGGAACTAGAGGGAGAGTTCCATCTAGATTCACAATGCATATTCCAAAAAAAACAACTCATGCTTTGGAAATGAGCAATAGAGAAATTTAAAGTGTAGTGGAAGCACTTTGGGCCCGATGAAACTACATGGGAGATGGTGGGTCATATGCTGGAATTATATCCTTCTTTATTTTTTGGTTGAAGAAAATGAGCTTTTGGTGTGTGTCTGTGTGTGTATATATATATATATATATATCTATGTGTGTGTGTGTGTGTGTGAGTTACACTTTTGAGCCAAATGTGGCAACGATATTTCAAATTTTTCCATGTTTTCCAAGTTTCATTGCTTAAAAGATATGTACAAGATGTTAATCATGTGATTGATTGGTTTGTATTGTACGTGGAACTAGAGGGGGAGTTTGATCTAGAGACACAATGCATATTCAAATGAAAACAACTCATGCTTTGGAAACTAGCAATAGAGAAATTTAAAGTGTAGTGGAAGCACTTTGGGCCCGATGAAACTACATGGGAGATGGTGGGTCATATGTTGGCATTATATCATTCTTTATTTCTTGGTTGAAGAAAATGAGTTTTTGGTGTGTATATATATATATATATATATATATATATCTATATATCTGTGTGTATGTGTGTGAAGATGGGTTAAACTTTGGAACCAAATGTGGCAATGATATTTCAAGTTTTTCCTCTTTTATAGAATTGAAGCCCTCAAAATTCATATAAGTATTGTGAATTTTGATTCAGAGTAAAAATAAAAATTGTGGAGAATTATGTTATTGTCCTAATGATATTTGTTGGAAATCATTTTAGTGTTGTATTATATTTCAATTTTCCATTAAAGTAAATGCTTGTCCTTGCAAATTTTCATACATTTTAAGAGGTATGTGTGCGTTCACGTAACATAAATCAGTCTAAAATGTGTGTGTGTGTGTATATATATATATATATATATATATATATATATATATATATATATATATATGCATTATTTACATGGAGAGAGCTAAATTTTTCATATTAAAAATTTATCTCTTTTATGAAAAATTATATTTTTTTATTATTTTTCGAAGTTGGTGAAGTAATATTTCAAGTGAATTTTGCAAACACGTGTTCGCATAAGGTTTTTTTAAACTATTTAAATAAATTAAAAAACCAAGAGTATTGTTTTGAAGAGGACACTTAAACAAAGATAGTGGTATTTTTTGAATTTTTTTCATTGTGCATATTTTATGATATTGATTTTTTATTCAACCTCTTTAAAACTATTAAAAAAAATTCAAGCATTATGTTTAAAATAAATTAGATGAAATATATCATATGAATTCGAAAATTTCAAATTCATATGTCATGAATCCAACAAGATCAACTCCGCACCTAAGGAAAAATATTTCCCTAAGCCTGTTATGGTACAAAATGGCATTGCAGGAAATTTTGCATAAGGGATGTTGAAATTGTGGATTTTAGGGCTTCAAAGTCACGATCAAGCATTTAAATTTCAAATTCAAATAGCTCAATTGAGCATTTAAATTTCAAACTAAAATAGTTCGATCGAGGGTTTTGTGAACCTCGATCGAGCCATTTACATGGTTAACATGGGCTTGATCAGGTGCTATGGCTGGATCAAGGCTCTATAAAAAAATTGTGAATCATATAATTTATATTTGAGAATCAACATAGATCTAAAATTAATTTTTTTACCACATTTTAAAATTCCAAATTTTGTAATAATTTTTGTTATCATGTCATATAGAAACCTTATTAAATTATCATTATTAAATTAAATCATGAAATCCAATATTAATATAAAAAATTTAATATTAATATATTTTAATTTTAATATTAAATTTTATTACTTTTGAATTAATATAATATAAATTTTTTTATATTATAATATATACTAGAAAAACCATGTTAATAAATGTGGTTTCTATACACGGTAGGCATCAAAAAAAGAGTTATTAACACAAAAAGAGTCATACAAACTAACTCAATCTGTTAATTTTATTTAACCTTTTTTTTGTAAATCTAAAATAATAAATACATAATATTTTTAAAATATGAAAGTAATCGTAACCTAAATCTACCTAAAAAAATACAGCCTAAATAGTTTCAATTGGAAGACATGAAGTGCTCTATGTATCTCTGATGGAGGTAGCTGGAACATTTATATTCTGGAAAAATTTAGATAATATTTCCATGAAAAATTATCATTTTCCCTCTAAGTGAATATACATCACACATTTGAAATATTGCATTTTAAATATGTATTATATATAAAAAAAATTGTTGTATGACATCAAAATAAATAAAATTATTTAAACATGATATTTTAATTGTCACATTGTTTTACAATTTTTGAAATGAAGAGGAGAAAGAGAGGGAAAAAAGATGGAGAGAGGGAGACAAGGAGAGAGTCTTCGAGAAAGAAAAGGAGCTTGAGATATGGAGTTTGAGGAAAATATAGGGAAGGAAGAAGTTCAAGACATATATAGAGATAAAGGTGGATAGAGAGATCTAGGGAGTGACAAGGGAGAGATGGAGAGAGAGTGTGTATGCCTGGTCATGAGATAGAAGGAAAAAAAAGGAGATATGGAGAGAATGGGGAGAGAGAATGAGAGAGGGAGGGAGATATTCAACAGAGTTGCAATATGAAGCTTGGGAGAGAGATATAGATAGAGAGTGAGTACGTGAGTAACAAGGGGGAGAGACAGGGGGAGGTGGGAGAGAAAGGAAGAGATAGAGGACTTGAGAGGGAGTGAGAGAGAGAGATGGAGTTGTAGGGGAAGAGGGGGAGAGAGAGGGAGGTCATATATATAAATAAAGGTGGAGAGAGAGGGAGTGACAAGGGATATGAAGGGAGAGGGAGAGAGGAGAGTAGGAGGGAAGAAAGATAGAAGTGGAGATAGAGGGAGAGAAGGGGAAGAGAGAGATAGAGGGAAAGGGAGAGGCAGGGAGATATATATCGATATGGAGAAATAATGTGTATTTTTGCAGGGTAATATAGATAGATCAAGGAAAGACAAAGGGAGATATAGATATATATGGAAGGGGGGGAGAGGGAAGAAGAGAGAGATAAAGGGAGGGAGGGAGAGATAGATAGTTATGAGGATAAAGTGTGTGTGTGTGTTTGGGGGGGGGGGTGATGGGGTAGAGAGACAAATAAGGAGATATGGAGGGAGATATTGATATAGATGGAGGGTGTAGAGAAAGGGAAGAAAATTAATTGAACTAGATGCATTGATTTCAGTGTACAGATGTTGATTGATAATCCTATTTGATTTCTTGCATTAGATGCATTGATTTATGTGTATATTTTTATTTTTAATTATATTTAATTGTTTTAATATATCCAAATATTTAATTAAAGATGTTAATTTCTAATCTTGTTTGATTGAGTTTGCATTAGATGCATTGATTTCAGTGTAGACATTGATTCCTAGTCCTATTTTATTGTTAGCACTAGATGGATTGATTTTAGAGTAAATGTTGATTTATAATCCTATTTGATTGTTTCCATTAGATGCATTGATTTTCTAGTGTAGATGTTGATTTCTCATCCTATTTGATTGTTTGCATTAGATGCATTTATTTAAGTGAAGATGTTGTTTTCTGATTTGCTGTAACGAGATGTATGGTCTACATTAATTTCAACGTAATTAGTTTAAAATTGTGCATTGATTTTAGTGTAAGCAAAAACCAATTATTGACGATGGGAATTATGACTAAGATTTTGGTGATAACCTAAAACAAAATCAAATCAAATAAAATTTGTATTTGTAACTTTTACATCTCCACATCTTTTAAAATTGAATATAACTTATTTCAATCATATTTGAGTTTTTAAAAATTGAATAAAACTTATTTCAATCATAAGGAATTGATTGAAATACTTGAATAATTACTTGTAAATTTAGGAAAGTTGATAATGATTTTATAAAATTATAAAAATGTTGTCATATATTGGTTTTTGACCTATATATTAAATTTCAATATGATTAACTTATATCATGTTATGACTAAGCTCTTGTAGATAATCTCAAAAGAGATAATGTTGAATAAAACCTATTTTTTGTTTCCATGACATCTTTTAAAATTGAATAAAACTTATTTCAATCTCATTTGTGTTTTTTAATCGAACCTTGAGACAATAAATTGATTGAAATACTTTAAAAGGTTTTCCATGCAATGGCATATGCGCGAGTCATAAAAATTTTCATATATACATTTTTTATTAGAATATGGATGACCTTATAATTCAAATAATTTATTTTTAAAATTGAATTGCAATAGCATAAATGTCTATCAAACACTGAAAGACACTTTATACAAGCCAATATGAAGCATGATTGTAATACTTTCGATGATCAATATTAAATTGATACATGATATATTTTAGTTCATTTTAAGTAGCAAAGTGACTTGCATCAACATAAGATTGTACTTATTTTCTTAGTCCAAGAAGCTGGAACTCAAAATTGTTATATTTTACTAATAAAAATTATAGTATATAGAGAATTTTCTAAATTAGCAAAATAATTTTAACAGATCCATATACTTTAAAAATTAACGAGCATCCATAAACAAGATTAATACAAATCCATAAACTGAAATAGTGAATACATGTATCAATAAAATTTCCATATGAAAATATATACAAATTTCAAATATCACATGAACATCTATAAACTAAAATAATAAGAATCCATAAAATAAAATCATAAACACAGTTTAACATATATAATCAACAAACTAGAAGAATAATAACATATGCAATAAATCCAAACACCATTTGAAGACAATTCAAAAATTAAAGACAATTTCAAGACATAAACACAAAGTTTAAAGAGGATTTAAAAATGCAGGATGTGTACCTGAAATAGGTGAAGAAGGTCCACTAGAGGTAGCGTGATCATCAATAGATACATAACCACTACGTCTGACAATCTGACTAGTGTCGAAGGCATGATCTATGAGTGGAGCGTGCACTTTGGGTGGGCTACGTGATCTATCATGAGCCCGACCACATATAATAGATCCTCTCGCACTACGATGGCCTGTAGTTGGGGTGCGTATATGAGATGCTTCTGCATATTACATATAATATATATAAACTAATTCAAAAAAAATGTTGACTAAAGTATTACATATTATACAAAACTATTACATATAATACATATAAACTAATCTAAGAAAAAATTGTTGACTTAAAAAGAAAGTTGACTAAAAAACCATTTCTAAACTGAAGCAAAATAATATAGGTTGAAATTATAAACTTTAGAGTCCATTTTTTATAATTTATCAACCAAAGTATTGAGTTCCATGTAAACACAATTGAAATAAGTGATAAAATCTACCTTCACACATTTCCTTGTTTCTAAATAATGCATTTTATTTATAGCGCATAAATATGTAAAAAAATAAAATTAAATTATTCACAAAACTAATAAAATTTCATGCACAATAGTGTTTAAGTTCTTAGTGTTTGACTTGTTGAGATTGCAACAAGATGATGAGCTTAGTGGAAAGGAGTCGCCTTCACTAAGTGGGCTCGCATGTTATTTTTTGGCGCAAAGTCTATTTTTAGACATATGGATCATGTTCTATGAGTTGCAGGATGCTATTTGTGGATGGTTGGTCAAGTCGGAAAAAATAGATGGACTTCTATTTTTAGACATATTGGGCGGAATCTATTTTTAGATTCCCAGTCTAAAAATAGATATGTCGAATATTATTAGCTCTTAATAATATTTGGACTATAAACATTATCTTATTCTCTTGGAGCACTTCAGTTAAGTGCACAGATGTGGCACAGGAGCTGACAGAAGGAATTACGCTATTCATGAGGGTTAAGTGGAGCTATTTCATGAAGACTTCAATTAGAACTCATGTGATAGAGTTTGGTGGAGTTGATTGAGGATTTAATGGAGTTGTGTTCAGTTTAACTAATCTAAACATAGTTGAGCTATTTGTATCTAGTTTAACTGATTGATACAATTAGTGAGAGTGGTGTGAATTAATTATTAATTAATTCACTAATTATAAAATCATTAATCAACTAAAGAATACATCAATTAACTTCAGTGCATGGACAGTTTCAGTGGAGACCAGTGCAGAGATAGGTGAAAGAGCTGGTTAACTATCAGTTGTGACTATATTGTTGCATATTTTCAACAACCAGTGATTGGAGAAGCCAATGAGGATTGCGCAGTACAAGCCAGGTGGTTCAAGTTATTTAATGAGCCATCCTACAACATTGATTACGCAATAGAGGCTGGCTATCAAGTGGCAGAGATTGGAGCATGTGTTTTGCTAGATCTAGCTTGATTAGTGTGTAGCAATTCGAGGTTGTGCTGAGAGCTTGTGAGGAGCTTTGTACAATGATTCTTACATGATCTATATGACATATAATATATATATAGTTGGGGGTTTTTAGCTTTAAGCTTTCCCATGAAATACTGTGTTCATATGTGTGATTGTTTATGGTTTTAATGTGCGCATGCGATTGTTTTTATTTCCGCAATTAATGATCAATGGTAGAAGAGATTATGTATTGTGCATGAAGTTAAAATAGTGTGTGATCAGAAGAAACTTGGTGAATAATATATCAGTTATTCAAATTTCTACATGGTATCAGAGCGATATTGATCATTGGAGAAATTGAAAAACATTGAAGCGGTTGAGTTTTGAGCTGGTGGAATTCGAATTTGCAGTAGTGTTTTCTTGGTGTCGAAGTTGAGATGTCTTTCAACGAATTGCGATTGGAGTATTCCCTTGAGGTCAGCTCAAATTATATTGCATGGAAGGACAGGATGGAGGCGGTGTTGGATGACAATGGGTTGAAGGAGTTCATAGATGCAGAAGTTCCAAAACCTACTTCTAGCGATGCTGTTGTACTTGACACATGGAAAAAGAAGACAACAAAGTGTTGAAGAATTCTATTGGAAGGTGTGAAGGATCACATAGTATCCAGCCTTCATGGTAAGGCTTCTCCATTCTTGATGTGGAAAGCTTTGACAGATTTATTTCAAAGCAAGAGCGACCAGAGGAAGTTGGCGCTTAAGGATAAACTCAGGAACATAAAAATGGAGAAAGGCGACAGTATGCCCAAGTACCTCACGAAGTTCATCCAATGCAGGGATGAGCTGGGAAGTGTGGGGGTTACTGTTGATGACGAGGAATTGGTGAGCTTGGCTCTCCTTGGGCTTCCGAAGAGTTGGCATTTTTATCAGGACTCTGTCAATGGTCAGGAGAAATTTCCAGGATGGGAGCGACTTTGGTCGGATCTTGTGCAAGAGGAGATAAGGTAGAGTACCAGGGACAAATCTTCATTAAAGAACTCTGATGAAGAGAATTGTGCTTTGGCTACCAAATAAAAGAAGGGGAAGAGTAAGAAAGCTTCTCATTTCGGTGCGAAAGGCAAGAAGCAGGACATGTCCAAGGTGAAGTGCTTTCACTGTCACCAACACGGACATTATGCCACAAATTGTCCACAGAAGAAGAAAAATAATCAGGCTGCTGGATCTACAGCTGGAGAGGCTTTAGCCTCACAGTTTGAGCTAGATTTTTCACTGATCGCATGCTTGGTCTCAAGTGTGGCGAGATTAGTATGTTTTCTGGACAGTGGTGCGTCTTTTCACATGACAGGAGATCGATATTTTTTTACTGATCTGGATGAGAAAGATCTTGGAGTGCACATCGAGATGGGCGATGATGGTAGATACAATGCGACCGGTATCGGTACCATTTCCTTTGAGAGGGAGTCTGGTAAACCCTTCGTATTGAAGGATGTGATGCATGTTCCAGGATTGAAGAAGAATCTTATCTCTGTGGCGATGTTAGAAGACAAGGGATATGATGTTGTCTTTAGTGAAGGAAAGGCTTTCCTGCGTAGTAAGGCAACTGGTGAGACCCGGAGGATAGGGGTTTGAGTTAAGAACCTTTATCAATTACAGGTAGATGGCTACGTAGCAATGACAAGCAAGGCAGAAGGAGTGGTGAGCCGGGATGATGGCAAGTTGTGGCACCGGAGATTGGGCCACCTTCACCATGGAGCTTTGAAGATACTCCAATAGATTTCTATTGGGCTTCCTAAGGGTACTCTTGCGCAGTTAGATCAATGCAAGGGATGTACCTTAGGAAAATTTGTGAAATCCACCTTTCACGAGAAGGATAGTCGCGCCACGACGATCCTTGAGAGAATTCACACAGACATGTGTGGACCTTTCTCAGTAGCTTTGACAGCAAAGCACAGGTTCTATGTGATCTTTGTTGATGATTTTTCTTGGAAGTGTTGGATCTTCTTCATGCAGAAGAAGAGTGAGACATACTAAAAGTTCTGTGAGTTCAAGGCACTGGTTGAGAAAGAATCGGGGAAGCTGGTGAAGGCTCTTAGGAGCGACAATGGTGGTGAATTCATCTCTGGAAAATTCAAGGACTTTTGCAGTGCAGAAGGAATTCAAAGAGAGCTCATAGCACCTCATAACCCACAGCAGAATGGGGTTGCTGAGCGGAAGAATATAACGATCGTGGGTGTTGCACGCGCGATGTTGCATGATCAGGGCCTTCACATACACTTGTGGGCTGAGGCATGCAATACTGTAATATATGTGCAGAACCGTTGTCATCACAGGATACTTGGCATGAGTACACCTGAGGAGGTGTTTTCTGGTAAGAAGCCTAATATTTCCCATTTGAGGATTTTTGGTTCACCTGTTTACATTCATGTGACGAAGGATGCTAGGAAGAAGCTGGAGCCGACTGCAGAGGTTGGGATATTTTTGGGGTACACTGATACGCCCCACAACTATCGTGTGTATTTTCCAGACAGTCGCAAGAATGTTGTGTGACGGGATATAAAATTTCATGAGGAGAAAGCCATGAAGTGTTCGCTTGAGAGGGAGCCACACTTGCATGCAGATGAGGAGCTATTAGTTCCTAAGGATGAGTCTCAGGATGTGGATCAGCCATAAGATGAGGTTCATGGAGTGGAAGAGACCACTCAAGTAGCGCCAACCATCAGAGGGCAGAAGCGCACTACAAAAGCTCAGCGACTAGCTCAAGATGCAGAGAAGGTTGTAGGAGCACCTACATCACAGTGCAGATAGAGATAGTCACTTGACCGATATACTAGATACATGGCTCTTATGAGCAAGTGTATCGTGACAGAGCCATCCTCTTTTGAGGAAGCTGTGGAGGATCCCGCATGGGTAGATGCCATGGTGGAAGAGTATGATTCGATTGTCAAAAAAAGTGCATGGGAGATTGTCCCAAGGCCGAAATGGAAATCAGTGGTGGGTTCGAGATGGATCTACAAGGTGAAGCAAGCAGCTGACGGGAGTGGAGAAGTACAAGGAAAGATTTTTTGCATGAGGCTTCTCACAGATTGAGGGGATCGATTATGAGGAAACCTTTGCACCTGTCGCAAGGTATTCTTCCATATGGACGATTCTTACTCTCTCAGCACAGATGGGGTGGCACATTCATCAGATGGATGTGAAGACTACATTCCTCAATGGGGTGATTGAGGAGGAGGTGTACATAGAGCATCTAGAAGGTTTCGAGATCTTCAGCAGCGAGTCACATGTGTGCAGGCTCAAGAGAGCGCTGTATGGGTTGAAACAAGCACCTCGTGCTTGGTACACATGGATAGATAGTTATTTCACTGGACTTGGATTCTCCAAGAGTGAGGTGGATCCTAACCTATACCAGATTGTGGTGGAGGGTAAGTTTCTGATCATTGTACTTTATGTAGATGATTTGATTTTGACAGGTGATGAGTTGTTGATACACTCATGCAAGGATGATCTTGCAAAGGAGTTTGAGATGAAGGACTTAGGCATCCTTCGTTATTTCCTGGGATTGGAAATTTGGTAGCGCAGTGATGGACTATTTGTTTCTCAAGGAAAGTATGCCCAAGAGATACTAGAGAAGTTCAACATGCATGGATGCAAGCCTGTTGATACTCATCTTCCTGGTGGATGGAGGAAGGAGGATGCTACTTCAGCGAAGGTAGTGGATGCCACTGGTTATCGAAAGTTGGTGGGTTCGCTTATGTATTTGGTCAATACACGACCCGACATATGCTATGTTGTTAACTAGCTTTCACAAGCTATGGTTAAGCCTACCAAGCTCTACTGGAAGGCAGGTAAGCATGTATTGAGATATCTTAGAGGCACATTGGGATATGGATTATGGTACAGATAGTCGGATGAGGTGAGGCTATGTGGCTTCACAGATGCAGATTGGGCAGGGAGCCCAATGGACAGAAAGAGCACATCTGGAGGGATTTTCAGTATCGGGTCGACAACAGTTTCTTGGTACAAAAGGAAACAGAGATCTGTGGCACTCAGTTCAGCAGAGGCCGAGTATATGGCAGCGAGTTTGGCTGCATGCGAGGCTATATGGATGAGGAAGATCCTGGTCGGGTTGTTCGGTTCATGCTTAGAGCCTACTGTGATTTATTGTGATAATCAGAGTTGAATTAAACTCTCGGTTAATCTAGTATTTCATGATATATCTAAACACATTGACATCCGGTATCATCATATCAGAGATTGTGTGCAGTGGAAGATCATGTTACTTTCATACATTCCCACGGAGGATCAAGATGCTGATATCTTGACTAAGGCGCTCACCAGGAGAAAATTCGAATACCACAGAGGTAGGATAGGGGTGGAAAATAATACTTATCTTGTTTAGAGGGAGTGTTGAGATTGCAACAGGATGATGAGCTTAGTGGAAAGGAGTCACCTTCACTAAGTGGGCCTGCAGGCTATTTTTTGGCGCAAAGTCTATTTTTAGGCTATGTCTATTTTTAGACATATGGATCATGTTCTATGAGTTGCAGGATGCTATTTGTGGATGGTTGGTCAAGTCGGAAAAAATAGATGGACTTCTATTTTTATACATATTGGGCGAAATCTATTTTTAGATTGCCAGTCTAAAAATAGATATGTCAAATATTATTAGCTCTTAATAATATTTGGACTCTAAACATTATCTTATTCTCTTGGAGCACTTCAGTTAAGTGCACAGATGTGGCACAGGAGCTGACAGAAGGAATTACGCTATTCCTGAGGGTTAAGTGGAGCTATTGCATGGATAATTCAGTTAGAACTCATGTGAGAGAGTTTGGTGGAGTTGATTGAGGAAGTTAATGGAGTTGTGTTCAGTTTAACTAATCTAAACATAGTTGAGCTAGTTGTATCTAGTCTAACTGATTGATACACTAGTGTGAGTGGTGTGAATTAATTATTAATTAATTCACTAATTATAAACTCATTAATCAACTAAAGAATACATCAGTTAACTTCAGTGCATGGACAGTTTCAGTGGAGACCAGTGCAGAGATAGGTGAAAGAGCAGGTTAACTATCAGTTGTGACTATACTGTTGCATATTTGCAACAACTAGTGATTGGAGAAGCCAATGAGGATTGCGCAGTACAATCCAGGTGGTTCAAGTTATTTAATGAGCCATCCTACATAATTGATTACGCAATAGAGGCTGGCTATTAGGTGGCAGAGATTGGAGCATGTGTTGTGCTAGATCTAGCTTGATTAGTGTGTAGCAATTTGAGGTTGTGCTGAGAGCTTGTGAGGAGCTTTGTACAATGATTGTTACATGATCTCTATGACATATAATATACAGATAGTTGGGGGTTTTCATCTTTAAGCTTTCCCATGAAATACTGTGTTCATATGTGTGATTGTTTATGGTTTTAATGTGCGCATGCGATTGTTTTTATTTCCGCAATTAATGATCAATGGTAGAAGAGATTCTGTATTGTGCATGAAGTTAAAATAGTGTGTGATCAGGAGAATCTCGGTGAATAATATATCATTTATTCAAATTTCTACATGACTTTGAAACATAACATGTACTAAGTGCAAGCACACGAAAACAATGTTTCTTGTACAACACACTACATAATGTATCTATCAATGATGCATTGTTGAAACATGAACTTATATATATAATTATATAATTATATATAATTATATGTTAAATGTTATAGTTATAGTTATATTATGTTATAGTTATGCACAATACATATTACACTATGTTATGTTACATTGTGTTAGAGAGAGAGAGAGAGGTTATGTCAAATAACTCTATGTTATGATAAATAGTTATAAAATTATGTTATATATATATAAGATTTATTAAATAACATTTTTTTTCTCTTTTATATTTTTAGCTTGAAAGATTAATATTTTATTTTTAAAACTAATCGTATTATATTTATCATTAAAAAACATTTAAAATATAAATTAATTTAAATTCAAAATAATAAAATAAAATAAAATTTCTTATTTTATAAATAGAGATTCATTATGAGCAACCATAAGAAAAAGAAAAAGAAACCTAAATTATAGTTTTTTTAATGGTTTCAAAGTGTTTTCTAGTTTTTATTTTGTAGTTTTTAAAGTTGATTTGAAGGGTTTTTTATGGTTTTTTGTGGTTTTCACGGTTTTTGTATGTTATGTTTTTTTTTTCAAATTAATTTATTTAATTTTGCAAAAAAATGAAAAAAAAAGAAAAAAAAGATAGAATACCTACCTTCGTTTGAGCCCCTGGAACATTGGCAGGGTCGTTAGTGATATTGGTTTGAATGCTCTATGCTTCAATGCTCTCAGTCGAGCTACCTAAACACTCTCGGTCGAGCTCTAAAATTCCTTGCAGTCTATGCAAATGGTGCGTACAGACCATGGGTGGGATATTTAATTGAGAAAAATGGCTTGATCGAGCTCCAAAGCTTGATCGAGCCCTAAAGTTTGATCGAGGGTTAAGAAAAAACCTCTATGGAGTGCTTAAAATGCTCGATCGAGCCATCGATTTTTCCACCTAAACGTGCCCTCTCTTGCCAAAAGGTGTAATTGAAATTCATTTTGTCACCTATATATATATATATATATATATTGTAAACACTGCATCGAGTTGTGTTTATAAAGCTCCAATAAGCAGTATGTCTTTCATGTTTTTAGCAGCTTATCACTGTAAATACTATAACGAGTTGTGTTGCAAAGCTCTTATAAGTAGTAGGTTTTGTTTTAAGAGGTTTGACAGTCATAAGTATCATATAAAATTGAGGATGATGTTCCCCCAAGGGGGAGGGGCCTGTAACATCCTCAGGTTGATTTTCCACGTAAATAGAAGGACATTCTAAAGGAAAAATAAGACCAATGTCATGGGACACCTATTCCAAGCTGAATGGAGGGAAAAATATTAAAGTGGGTATCACCTGTGGTTAATGAATTACTATGGAATTTGGAATTGGTATTGGAAAAAGGAAAATGGCAATAAATGACAATTAATACAAGAAATAAAGGAAAATAGGAGAAAAGGAAGATGAAGAGACAATAATATGCATGCAAGAGAAATTAGAGAGAAAATAAAGGAAAACGAAAGAAAAGAGGAAAGGGAAAGGAAGAGACAGAAGACATAAATGATAAAAATGAATCTAAGAAACAATTGACAACTTTTTATCAGTTTTCAGCTTTGACAACTTTAGTTTTTCTAAGGAATAAATCGAGCTCCAAGAGGAGAGAGGAAGAACACTTGAACACAAACAAAAAATTAAGCAAAGGAAAAGAAAAGGAAAGCAAGGGAGCACAAGGAGAATATTGGAAGAGAAACTTCATCAGGAACATTTTTCAGGTAACATGTTACATGTGTGATTTCCTTAATGGGATTTAAATGCACAGTGCATGAATTTGTTTTACATGATTACTTTGTTGTCATTGGCATGGGTTTTAACTAAATTGACAGTGGTTATAGCCTTTCCTTGTCATTTCCTTGATAATCATGGTGTGATGGGATTAATTTTTGGTTTTTCTTTGTATTTATGGAAGATTTTGGATCCAGATGAGGTGGTCTCAAGAAAATGTTAAGGGTTGGGGGTGCAGATGGTTTTCTCTAGAAATCCCTTGAGAGGTGGGTGGAGACAAGAAATTTCATCTAGGTATGGTGAATTAATTATGAGGCATCTAAGATTGTGTTGGTTTGGTGATTTATGGATTGGTTTAGGTGAAATCATTGTGGTTGAGGGTTGAGGTTGTTTGACCTCTAGATTCCCTGGTTGGTTTTGTTTTGGTTTATGCCATGAGATCCCACATTCATGCTTGGAATATGGAATAGGGGTGATTGTCTGCAATATAGATTCGGTTCAACCCAATATATGGTCGAGTGGTACGTGGAAGTCCTTGACTTGGTTGAATTTATGCATATGATATTATATTTTATTTCTGATTGAGATCAATGAGCACATGTATTGGTTATTGTGTTGATTTTGTGACTGGTTTGTAATGGCTTCCTTCTGGTTAAATGTTGGTTATAGGTATAGTTAAATGATGTGCTCTTGTTATGGATATTGTTCATGATTTGATAAGTTAGTGAATGGTTATATGAATGAATGAGATAACAAGTTTCTATGCAACTAGATTTAGAGGGTAGTGATCCTTATTGATGATTCTCTGGTGAAACTAATGAGACAATTATCAAATATGCATTCATGATCTGTAGCTATTATATTTACCATATGTTTGTATAAATTGTTATCATGTGTTTGGAATGTTTGGGAAAGATATGAGCCTAAGTATAGGTTATGCATAATTGTGATTAGCTTAGAATTAATTCTGGAAATTTCTAAGAAGTGGCCTATGGGCTTGCCCTGAAATTTAGGCACTGAATCTGTGGCCACATGCACAAAAAAAAATATTTTCGATTGTAGCTGCATATAGGAAAACTTGTGTATGCGACTCGAGCCTTCTAGAAACATGGAAGGCTTGGTATGGGTGCAACTGGGCTATAAGGTCAGGCAAGAATAAAGTTCCATCTCAGGGAATGATCACCAATGGGTGTCACTCTCACATCTACATGATCAAGTGTCCATGGGGAGTTGTCGTAAGGTTTAAAGATAATAGGCCTCACTTATATAACTGTAACTTAGTTTTTGGGTCATGTATAGTAACTCTAATCTCATGTTTACTCAGGAGAGCTTGTAAAAGCGGGAAAATGTGGGATGGGGTGTTACATGAAAGGCCTTCAAGATCCCCACTTCGATAACATCAACAATCCAGTCCTTAGGATAACTACACAATTTAAAACTTTAAAAGCCCAATTGGTAATCTGACAATCAAGTTTTTGAAACAGATCTTGCTAGCATGAAATACACATAATGTTCAAATCCAAAGGAACCCCAAAATATTTGGAGGGAATTTGAGCTCTCTGAACCTCTAATACCCTAGTTAAATTACATTGAACAAACTCCTTACAATTGACAAAAAATATATTTGTTATTTCCTTATTTATGAGGGTTCCAAAGGTCGCCATAAAATTTTCCAAGGAAGAATGAAGGTCATTGACTTTCCATAGAGTGGGAGGACCGAATAAAAAAACTTCACCAACAAATTGTTCAAGAGTAATTGGAATATTTTTCCCAAATATATTTAAGCCCTTATATAATATTCCAAATTTGGAACAACTAGCAAGGCATGACTGGAAAACGCATTTTCCAGTAATGACTGCTACAGGAATTGAAACCAAGACCTGGATCCCTTATAACAATGTGTCTAAGTACTTAATCCAAGAGGAGGATCCAAAGAAATCCTTCTAAGTGGGTTAAACAGATCTCCCACACTTAGATGTTCTCTGAAAATTCCTGATGAAGGGGCTGCAACAAATGCATGAACATATAATAGATCAAAAATGTTATTTTAATATCTGTGAGGCAAGAAGATATAGATAGCCAACAAATAATGTTATAGCAGCAAATAAAGTACAATTTCTTGAGGAAACATCCACTCAAGAAAGGCAATGCAAGCGTCAACAATATATGTACAAGGAAATGAAAGAACACTGCTTCATAAGTGAAACCCTTAGCTATGACAGCGTAGTATATTATGGAGTACTGCTGCAAAATGATGTCAATACATGGATATGACAAGATATGGCTCAAATGCAATAGGGGAGAAAAGCTCTAACCCTTAGAAACAATAATACATCAATCCTCCAAAGGATTGGCTGAAACATACAAAATGGAAAAAATGTTGGAGTTGCTGGGCAGCAGCTACAACTCAAATACAGAACTAAATAGAGAAGGCTAAAGATGATTAAAATTTGAATTAGACCTCCTCCAATGGATCTCCTAAGTGGAAGGCTGATCCTTACACTTGAGATCTCGCCCTCCAATCAACACTGCAATCCCTCACTGCAAGTTCACTCTGAAAATAACACAGTCTAAGAGGGTAACTGCACTGTAGGTGGAATGGAATGATTTGGTCAAGTGCCAAGATCTACAATAAGCTCTGATATCTTCCAAACTGATCCTCCAAAGGAAAGGAAGACTCCTCCTTTGAAAAACAAGTGATGGAAGAGGTGTTCTAATCCCTCACTGCAACACCCTGCAACACAACATTATGTTGCTGTAGCAATAACGCTGTCCTAGAGGAGGATGCTTGGCCTCAAGCCTAGATGTAAGGCAAATAAGTACAACTCCTTCAAGGGGATTCTCAAGAAATGAGAAAGATTCCTAAGTAGGAAATCCTTGTGCTAAGCAGCACAGCAACTCAGCTGAATAGTTGGAGAATGCCAATAGTCTAAACAGACAAGAAATCTATAATAATATGCATGAGAAACAATGGCTGCCTTGCCCCCTTTTAAACACATGAGAGCTCCCTCTCCATGGGTCCCATTTTCTTATGGTTTCCTCCTTCAAGGAATATTCCCTCCTCTTTCTCTGTACTGTTTGACTTGGTCAAACTTTACTTGGCCTCTTTGCAAATGTCTCCTTTCACACATGAGGGTGTGAAATCTAGTTCCAAGGCTGATCCCTTGTCATACTAGAGGGATTTTATCCATGTTTTTATTATGAATGGGCCTTCTCACCCAATTATTCAACTCCTAAGTGAAAATAGCAAAAGTTAATATTCCAATTTATTGCGGGAAAATTTTGGAATATTATAGTCCTCCCCTCCCAAATTTTGCCTGTCCTCAAGCAACTACAATGATAGAACTGAGGAGTTTTCCCCCAAGGCACGGAGACTGAAAATTATTGGGAAAACATCTTCCCCAAGCAATCATCCAAACAAAATGAGCCACCTCCCAACAAGGCAACTCCTGAAAATATCCTTCCACCTCAAGCTCTAGAAATGAAGGTGGGTTGAAAATCTGAACATGGTAGGCATCATAGCCTACCTCATGTTGTCCTTCTCTCCACTCATGATAAGTGTAGAGTGTGTGTTGATCCTGGGCTACTAAAGTATTGCCCTCAAATGGCATAGTGAAGAACAATCCTCCAAAGGGTTCTCCTCCAACAATGAAGAACAAGCTGGCCCAAAATAATCCATCCATGATGAATAGGACATGGTCATCATAGAGTATCCCAATGAAAATTTTGCTGCAATTTTTACATGATGATTCATGATACAAACAATATCTCAAGAGGACACAACGTAGTTCCATCCACTGCAATCTCATAAAGTAACATGGCAAGTAACATACAAAATTCATCACATCTACTAATGAATAGTAAATGGCTGAATGTAACAAAAATATATGATCATATAATTTCCCATGGCTGTACAATGGATGGCTATCAAACTCATGGCCCACCTCAAAAGAAAACAAGTGTGTGGTTGTGGTGGCCATATCTCCTCCCATGTTCCCATTAGAACATGTAGTGCAAAAAATGTGGGAATTCTCCCCACTCAAGGACACACCCAACTCATGTGTCTGTCTCATAATCATGCTTCTCATACAAATCTAATCCATATCAGAAAATGAAGTCATTATCAGCAATAAAATGAGGAAAATGCTGAAGGTTTCATGTGGTGCAAGAAGGTACCAACAATTTTCCTAATAGTGACAGCACATTTTTCCAAACTACTGCTTCAGAAAATTACAAGGCAAGATGTTTCTTGATACATAGTTAAGCATGTATGTCATCATTTGGAAAATATTTGGACATAAAAAATGAACATACATGTAAGGAGAAAACATTTTCCCAAGGCCACATAAAATATGGCTGCCTCCATCATATAGATTTTCCCAACAATGATCATGGAGCAATGTGACAAGCTTGCCCTCTTGTGAAGCAATGCACTGCATAGTAATGGTAAGAGTATGGAAGTAAATACATGTAAAAACAAACTTATTACCATATGCTGGAAGTAAGATGGTACATGGACCCATGAGTGAGTCCTCCATAGTGCTTTGGCATACTATGAAGAAGAATGAACCATGTGCTGCAAGAATAATAGTCAAGAAGAATCTGTCATAGTGATAGATGTCTCTATCCACTATTCTATCATCATCACCTCCTCCTTGTTCACCAAGTGCATACAATTTGAAGTGATCCTGGGAACACTCCATCCATAAGTCTCTGCTCCAAAGTGACAACGTTGTGAGCTCATGCAAATAAACTCCTGTCAATACAAAGCTCTGTTCTTTGACATGCTCCTTGTCAAAGACCCCTCTAATAATGTTGCAATACATAAGAAGTTCCTCACAAGGTGTAAGTAACTCTCTATCATAAAAAGCCAAGGAGATATTGCCATCTCCTCCTCCTGCAACATCATGCAAAGTGTGAGAGAAAATCTGCTCTTGCTCTCCCAAGAACAAGAAAAGCAACAAAATATTTTGCTGCCTCCCCATACTTCCATCATACAACTCATGTGATGAAGACACAATTAATGATATGAGTATCACATCAACACCATGCATCCATACTCTATGCTGCCCAATGATGCAAGTATCTTTCCATATCTCCTCCATCCTCCCACTCTTAGGAAGAGTGTATGCCAAGTGATGGCCAAACTCTTTCAAGAGTAACTAGCGCAGCCAAGCCTCCTGTTGCCCGGTGTCATATAATTGCAATTAGCCTCCCAGCTCCTTGCTCATCAACTACATCCACTGAATCACTTGGGGATGCCTTCTCCTTTTCTTCATCTTGGTACTCCTCCCATGATGGCTACCATCCTCCCAAACCAAATTCCTTTCTTTGCACTTCATGGGATTTTGAAATGAAATCTTCTCAAGGATGAATGAGACCCTATCAGGACCCAAATAGATGTTAGGAAAAAAACCCCCCATCATGATGTGTATGGCTCAAATAATGTCCAACACAAGCATGAGATACATTAACCATCCGAAGATTTCCTCCATCTTCTACCTACTCCCGTGAGAAAGGAAGAAAATATTTGCACTCCATGGTGTGCTGAAGTGCAGCTCTAATGAGATCTCTCCATGAGACCTCCCTCTCAACAATAGTATTCCAAAACCAATGCGGTCTTGGATCTGTTGAAAGTAGAAGTTCCTCTTTGAGCTGAGAGGAGCTCATTGAGAAAGTGTCATCTTGAAAGGAGAAAGGGTTTCCCACTCCAAGATGTCTACTATCTTCTTTCAAGTCTTCAAACCCCAACCTCAAATGTGATGTACAATCCAATAATGGCTCATGAGAATGATGGTTTTCTCCTTGAATTTTTCCATGTTGCACAACACAGTGCAACCAAGCTGCTCTAGATCAGCAATGGGATTTGACCCTTGGTGATGTAAAAGCAGATTTCCACAACTGTCAAAAGAATTTGCTACAAAAAAAGATAGTGGAAATATTTTCATACCTTGATGATGTTTGGGAACTTCTTGTAGGGCTGCAAGAGTTCCTTCCTCCAAAGTGTCGACTGCCCCGACTGTTGATGCATGTGGCTGCTCCTCCATAAGTGTGACAGCGTTAGGAAAAAGCTCTTCAAGTGGTGTGAGCTTTTCATCCTTTGTTCTTTCTCCATCAAAGGTTTTGATCAACCTCTGAGTGAACTCTACAATTTTTTTTACCTTTGCATGGCTCAAGTGGCTGCACCACCAAGCATAGGCTTCACCCTCCAAGTGTAGCGCTGAGATTTCAACAGCTTCTTTCCCTGCTACAGGATGTAGTAGGAAAAGTGCCTCTAACTTTCTCACCCAAGTTCTTGCTATAGATAACCCATCAAAAGTAGACAACAGAAATCTATTGCCTTTGATTTCTCTTCTGTTGTAGGGTCTCTTCTCTTCCTTCAACTGGATGAAATGAGGGAAATCTAGAGTCTCCTTCAAGGCTCTAGGTTGAGATCTATACTCAACAAGGTAATCACTTAGAATTTGATAATCCAAGTGTCTTCCATGCTCAATGTCTTCTCCTTGATGAGAATAGGAAGTGCATGGTCCTTCCTCTTCTATTTATTCAATCTTATTGACCTCCTTGGAGAGGCCCTATCTGGATCTAAATAATAATGAGAGTAATCTCATATTCTTCATCATTCTAATCTTTGGCTAAGACTCACAGGTTGAGCCAAGAAAGTTTCTCTGATACCATTTTAATATTCCAAATCTGGAACAACTAGCAGGGCATGATTGGAAAATGCATTTTCTAGTAATGGCTGCTACAGGAATTGAAACAAAGACCTGGATCCCTCAGAAAAATGTGTCTAAGTACTAAATCCAAGAGGAGGCTCCAAAGAAATCCTTCTAAGTGGGTTAAACAGATCTCCCACACTTATATGTTCTCTGAAAATGCCCGATGAAGGGACTACAACCAATGCATGAACATAAAATAGATAAACAACGTTATTTTAATAGCTATGAGGCAAGAAGATATAGATAGCCAAAAAATAATGTTATAGCAGAAAAGAAAGTACAAGTTTTTGAGGAAACATCCACTCAAGAAAGGCAATGCAAGCCTCAACAATACACGTACAAGGAAATGAAAGAACACTGCTTCATAAGTGAAACCCTTGGCTATGACAACACGGTATATTATGAATTACTGCTGCAAAATGATGTCAATACATGGATATGACAAGATATGGCTCAAATACAATAGGGGAGCAAAGCTCTAACCCTTAGAAACAATAATACATCTGTAGAGCTATAAAAAGGGTCTCTTTCACCTCTAATTACCTCACATTAATATGTCAACCCGAGAGCGTTTTGTCATTACAAAGAGTGACTCAATCCGAGGCTCATTTGTCAGAGTAATGCTAGTAGTACAGTGCTTAAGAAATACAAGAGTAAACGGATGCTCAACTGAAATCAAATTACTTTAAAGAAATAAATTGCACACTCAGAAAATTCAATAACTTATCAGTCAAGGGTTCGGCAATGATAAACCATCCCTTCAGAAACTGATGAAAAAGGAATTAGAGCATAGATCATAAGCCTGGGAGCTGGACAGTAACTGCTACTACTCACTACAGCCTTAAATCATCTCTCACAACAAACCAACAACTGCAAGTAAATGGAACAGCAAAACGAATAAAGGATTGAACCACAATTCTGAAATGGAACAGCAACTCTAAAATGGAACAACAATTGAATAACTAAGTCCCGCGGGTTATAACCAAACTCAATCTATACACTCTTTGTAATCAAAGAACATTCTGCCACTCTAAAGGCGATTGACACAGATCACACTAATGGAACAGCAATAACAACGAATGAATTATAGAACAGCAATAACAACGAATGAATTATAAAACAGTACTGATAAATTAAGAACGCACACCACACGAACGTTTTAGTATAACAGCTCTGTAATATAACGGTAAGAATGTGTGATTAACTCTTGAAAGGATAAATAACTTGATACAGAGTCAACATACAGTTCTATCTGTCAAACTTTAATGATTCAAACTTGAACAGAGCATATCCTATGAACTGGTAAAGCATATCAATTGATCAAATAACAAGAATAAACAAACCACACAGAAGTGAAGCTGTAATGGTACAGAAGCAAGTGTCCTTCGGGGCCGGGCCCTTAGCCTCCAAGGATACACCGCTTTAAGCTAATGCAGACGCGAAGATGGAATAATCACCAAGCCTTTATTAATGCATCGATTCAAAAATACATCAAACCAGTCTTCAACAAAACTTAATAACCAAATCTGATGTTTTACAGAGGATTACATAAAACGCATCCTATCTCGCTATCATATATCCCATCAAGCTAACAGTGTTGTCTTTATATAAAAACGATGGCGGAGATGTCCAAGCGACTAGATAAATAAAGCAGCGATCCCTCAGGATCTTCGATCCTGAGGGATTCGCCAAACTGTTTAACTCTTCATCCTATCTTTGCTTTCGCGCTGAGCTGGTGTCTTCTCCCTCTTTCCCGAGCCGATTTGCTTCGATCTGTTTCCCTATGTTTACGTTCGGTCTTCATCCAGAGAGACAGCAGTTATCTCCGCTTTGTCTTTTCCTTTGGAGCGCCAACTCTTCGTTTTCTCCTTTTCCTGTATAGGAAACAACCATTATTAGTGGCTAAGTTATACACATCGATTCTCACATGTTTTGTTATATTTCCTTATTACTTTCCAAATTCATGATACAAAAGGTTCCCAAATTCTATTAAAAAGTCATTGAAGTAATCATCAAAATCATACCTTTTTAGTACTCCACACACCCCCCTGCTTACCTTGTTTCATGTCCTCATGAAAACATTGTAGTTGACATGTAATGCAGTGAGAGAGTATGTTGGAAAAGGAGTCTCATGCGGAGGCCTACAACCATGTTGAGTGATTAAATAATCAAAGAACTGACCTTCTTGCCCCTCAGGCATATCATACAGGGCCTGGTATCCAGGTGCAGGATGCCAGATAATTGGAGCACGAAATCTATACCCTAACCAAGATGACCCTGCTTTCAGAATGCTCTGGCCATAGAGATTCAAACGGTCAGCAGCTAACTCAAAGTTCTCATATTTAAATGGTTCTCTGAGCTGGATGTGTGGATCAGAGATTCGATATCGGAATTTGGCTGAATTAATGGCCAAGTCTTTGATAGAAAGGAAATACTCTAAACTCTCTTGAATGAGTGCCTCATGCATAGGCCCTAATGTTACAATGACACCCGGAGTCCTTATGTGGTTTATATGAGCTTTCCATAACTGTACTGGGTTTCTAGGCTCAGCCCTAACTCGTAAATCTAGACCATTTTCTTGACTCTGGAAGGTGTCATAGGCTTTAAGCCACTTAATCTGATTAACCCCGAATGAAATGAATGCTTGGAATTGGATATCGCCAATGGAGGGACCAGGGTTCAATTCAGTCTCCTGACTTAGCACAAGGTCGTGCAAATAAAGTTCACACAACAATCTCTGGACTTTCACTCCATAATGTTTACAACAGTCTATAAAATCATTGACATTGTTGATTTGTATAGGGGTGCCTGCCTTAACATCTTTTATTTGTAAATGTAAATACCGTTCTAATAAAAACAGAGCATAGTTTTTAGCAGGGGCCCTACATGCTAAAACATTATTGTATAAAGAACACAGGTCATTCATCTGTTTGATAGCAGTATCTAGTCTACAAGTTACCTGTGTGACTTCCTCTTTTTCCTTCATCCATCCTTCAAAGGCCTGGCTTTTAGCTTGACTGACGTCCCTTAGTTGCTGCTGCAACTCTTCATATTTTTCTCGGGGAACCGTCTGCTCTTTAAGTTTCTCAGCTTCTTGCTGTGCTTGCTTCATCATCTTGTGCAAGGATTTTGTTTTCGGATCTTTCTTCCAAAGCTCAGTGGAGGCCGGGAGTTTTACCTGAACCTTCTTGTTATGCTGTTTGGAGTTCAGAACCCTTATTACACCTGAGGGTGGTACATCGGTCTGAATTTTCTTATCATCCTTTTCTATTTTAACCCGAACCTCAGCATCATGCGGAACGGCAGTTGGATCCTCAGGGTTTTGGACAGCAGGCCGTTTGTTGGCCCTCTTTTTCCTCTTTACCTTCTGGTTCTTTTTTAGAATCCTAATTTTTTGTCTGAGCTGGGTTATCGTATTTAACAATTTAGTCCGTTCCTTCCGCAGCTTCTTAATTTCCATCGTTTCCTTTGAAGGAACAGCAGTCTGTCGATGGTGGACTGGATCATGACCGGTTGCTAAATCTTCCTCTTGGGGTTCTTCCTCACTGCTCTGCTCCGGCTGTTCTGGGGTATGCATCTCGACTGGTTCTGATTCTTCCTGAGCAAATGCTGTTTCTGCTCCTATTTCCTCTAGATTTTCCTCTTGTGACATGGGAACAGATTGTTCCCGTTCAATATTTTCCTCCTCTTCATCATGAACAGGCATGTTCTCTTCCTGGGGTTGGTCGTGGGGGTTCTCTGAACTAGAAGGTTGACCATACTTACTCATATTGGCTAGGATGGCGGCCAAGTCATCATCTTCTAGTAGGTCTTGTAATGGGCTATCCTCCTGCTGTCCCATTTCTTCCTCCTGTTCAGTTTCTGCTTCTATTTTTGTTCCCGAAGGCTCGGCTGCTTCTTCTTCGGGTTGCTCATCTTCAATTATCACTGGTTGGCTGGTGCTTCCCTGAAGCTTTTCCAGCCTACCTCTTATCCGAGCCAAACGGGCTGATTTTCTAGGTTTATTTATACTTCCTCTCATCTGAGCTAACCGAGCTGATTTCCTGGGTTCCTCTGGTTGCTCGGGTGAATCAACGACATGCTTTCGCTTTGCCGATTCTTGGTGTGTCTCTGGTTGTTGTGATGTACTAGCAACATCTTCTCTGCGTTTTGCCGGTTGTTCTGGTGGGTTTATAGAATGTCTACGTTTCGGGGAAGGTTCCGTCGATCCCCCTTCAATCATTGCAATGAGCTCTTCCCAGCTGCTCTGCTGCTGGGTAAGACTATAGCTAACAACAAGTCGAATCAACCCGTGGTGACTAACAATTGCCTCTACGTGCTGTGCCCTTTTCATACTTTGTGCAGCATCATGCAATAACGAGTTTAGGAGTGCCGGTAAATTCACAAAGCATTTCCGTTTTAGAACAGCTAAAAGTTTAAGGTGTCGTGGTCTTACCACGTCTTTTCTTCCTTCGTAGGTAATGTAGCTCTGTACTATTCTTGCTAGCTCCGTCCAGGGTTCTCCGAGGGTTGCTGGCAGAATACCCTTCCCTTTGATTGTCAAATTCTGGCCTTCGTCCTGGAACAGTTCCATGACCTTCTGTAATCGTTCCTTTTTGAATGTCCATACCGGTCCGGTAGCTGGTAGTCCTGAGACTTCTGCAATTATGGCATCAGTGACCGCTATCCGTTTCCCTCCTACTGTGGAGTGGTCATCTTGTAAATTCTGCAAGAACTCCATTGCTACTGTCTCATTAGCCTCCTGTAAGCGATTGAAATAGTTCAACCATCCTGCCCTTTCCAGGATTTCTTGGGCAGCAGCAGAGATCATTAGCTGTTGAGGCTCACTTCGAATTGCCTTTCCCCCCATGTTTTCACTGTGATTTCTAAATGGAACAGCAAAAGCGTTTTCGGTTTGAAACACAGAGAGTAAGGTTTCGCGAAAGAAAACACAGAGTATGCAACAGTGCAGCAAAAACAACTTGTGTGAAAAATAAAAATGAAAATATGCCATGCCGTGAAACCATGCCAAACCGTCGTAAACTAATTGTTTCGAATAATGAATTGACACGTAATACAGGGAATGATGAGGTTAACCTCCCCCCCCCGCAGTGTGATAGGCTGTCCCAGCCGGCAAATAAAGGAGCGGCACCCAGTCTGTAATCAAGTCAGAAAGGAACATCATGTGGATTTATGCTATGTTGAGAAAAGGACAACCGATTACCGAAATCGAGGCAGAGAATGGATCGCGTGTTATATAAGAGGCTGCTGTGTTATGATTTGAGGCTGATGGATAGGGCATGTATCGTACTTGCCAATCTTAAGCGGTCATGGTCACCTCCGTTGCCATGATTGGTAATGATTAATATTCATGCGATGTATAAATCGGGAAATGACATATGATTAGTGCCTAGGATATAAGAAACAAAAGAGTGTTAGTATCTTACCCATTGGTGTAAGCAAGGTGACTTCGATACCATTAACATTACTCTGCTGCCAACAGGTGTCCATAACCTTGGCAGAGTTGTTTTTCACCCTCGGAACCATGATCCTTTGTGTATACTTAGGAATGTTTGTTATATCAAAATGTAGACCATTATGCTGGCTTGGTGACCAGTTAACCATAATGCCATTCACGAGGAAAGAGCGAAACATGGGCAGGCCGGCTCGTGATGAGACCTCCTGTTCCAAGGTTTGTTTATTTGATATACCTTTTGGACCATATCCCTGGTGTGGTGGCCAGAATGGGAATGCCACTTCACTTCCATCCTCATGATCATGGTAGGCTGGCTCTCGATGAGACCCCCTATCCTGCATTTGACATTTGACATACTTTTTCTTTTTCATAGAATTCTTTTCCTTATTTATACACAAAGGGTGGTTCAACACTCCTTAAGAGTAGGAATGGTGGAAGAAGTCTTATTATCTCAATAGGAAGATATAAACTCTTTGTTCTTATTCCCAAGTATTAATAAAAAGTTTAAGGAAATCAGCATGATAAAGATAACCAATCAGGGCAAAATTAGTAAAACCATGTCAACAAAAGGTAAGAAATAAGTATGTCCTTCCATTTGTCCTTTTATTAATGCAGAGCCTTATAGATATAGCGATTTTATGGTTTGCAGATTTCGGTATGTTGTGTTTTTATATTTCATCGCACAAATACATAGCTGAAGCTTGAAGACTAGAAAGAAGACGGGCAAAAAGCATCCTCAATTTAAATCAGCAAAAGAGGTCAAAAGTATGCTAATGGTGTTCCGTTTGGAAAAGAAACAACGATGGATAATAGAAAAAGGAAAGAAAATGCAAATGCCGTTCCTTTGGGAAAAGGAACGGCAATCATACTATAAAACACTCAACATGCCATTCCGTTGAAAAAGACACAATAGAAATAAAAGAACGCTGTTTCTGAAGGAAAAGGAACAGTAATAACCAAAAGGAACAGCGGAAATGTAACAATATCGTTTCTTTGAAAAAGGAACAGCAGAGATGCGAATGCTGTTCCTTTAGAAAAGGAACAGCAAAACAAGCAAGACCAACGTCATAAAAACACGCATATGCTATTAGAAGAGCAAAAATCACGCTATATGGAAAAAAAGGAACAGCAAAAATGACAAGAAAATATTCAAATCAAACTTATGTACAAGAATCACACAAAACAAGAACTTATGTACAAATTGTAAAAAGAATAGACCCTTAATGAATTACAGGTGAGGAAGATTTCTCTTCCTCTCCTAAGATTTCCAGATCAGTATCTTGGCGTAGCTGCTGGCAGAAGGATTCCCGAGTGAGTGGTTTACGGTAGAGACGGACTCGGTGGCCATTTACTTTGAATGTGTATCCAGAACCGTCAATGGTGATTAGAGTAAGTGTTCCATTGTCATGTACCTTCTTGATTTCGTATGGTCCCAACCATCGAGTCTGAAGTTTTCCAGGGAAGTCCTGAAACCGAGAATCGTATAACAGAGCCCAGTCTCCCTCGTGGAAGACTTTGTTCTTGATGAGCGCATCATGCCATTTGGCTCGCTGCTGTTGAGTCAATGTTGTATTTTGTAGTGCAGAGAGCCGAATTTCGTCTAATTCATTGATTTGCTGTAGTCGATTGAGTTGTGCCTCGCTTAGATCTAGGCCAACTTCCTGTGCTGTTCGCAGTGTTTGGATTTCGAATTCTATGGGAAAATGGGTTGTTTTCCAAACACTAGTTGATAAGGTGAGTAACCGGTGGTGCTCCTCCATGTGGTTCTATATGCCCAGAGTGCTTCAGGCAGTCGGGTAGCCCAATCACGCCTATGTGACGCAATGGTTTTTGTTAGGATTGATTCTATTATCTTATTGCTACTTTCTACCTGCCCATTCGCCTGTGGGTGATATGGAGTAGTGATCTTATGCCGGACATGATAATTGTTAAGTGTTGCAGCTAATTTATGCCCAACAAATTGTGGTCCTCCATCTGTAATTATTTCCCTAGGAAGGCCATAACGAACAAATAGAAGGAACAGGAACTGTATGACAGAGTCCTCTGTGGCTCTTGGCAATGCTTCTGCCTCAACCCATTTGGTGACATATTTTGTTGCCACCAAAATATATGTTTTCTGATTTGATGAAGGGTTGATGGGTCCAACGAAATCAAGAGCCCACCGTTCGAATGGTTCGATGACTAACTGTGGTTTCAGAGGCATCTCATCAGCTTGACCAGGTCGTCCTGCTCGCTGGCAGCTGTCACAGGCTTGAACAAACTTCTTTGCATCTTTGAAGATCGTAGGCCAGTAATATCCTGTCTGCAATACTTTATGTCCAGTTCTTCGCTCAGCGAAGTGCCCCCCACACGGTCCATCGTGACAGGCTTTTAGGATGTCAAAGATTTCATCCTCTCTAACACATCGCCTGATATGCATGTCTGCTCCTGTGTGAAACAAATAACCTCCAATCCACGAAAATCGAGAACTTTTCTCAATAATCTGCTTACGCTCATTAGGAGTTAAATGTTTTGGTAATTTACCTACTGCAAGGTAATTGGCAACATCAGCATACCAGGGTGTTTGAACAGCAACAGCAAACAGGTGTTCATCCGGAAATTGATCTTCCACTGCTGCTGCATCGCTTGATTTTGGTATTCTTGAAAGAAAATCGGCTACAGGGTTTTCTTTGCCAGGGCGGTCCTTGATTGTGATGTCGAATTCCTGCAATAAGATTAACCATCGAGTTACTCTGGCATTTGTGAAAGGATTATTTGCTAAATATTTTATAGCAGAATGGTCTGTATATAAGATAACAGGGTAGCCTGTGATATAATGTCTAAATTTATTGACAGCATGTATTATAGCTAGGAATTCTTTTTCAGTAACAGTGTAATTCAATTCAGCAGGGGATAAATTTTTGCTGATGTAATAGATAGCATATGGTTTTTTATCCTCTTCCTGCCCAAGGACTGCACCAATGGCTGTATCTGAGGCATCAGATGATATCTGGAATAGTAGGTCCCAGTTTGGTCCTCGAAGGACTGGGGCTGTGGATACGAGCTTCTTTAGATCCTCGAAAGCATGGTCACATTTGTCTGTCCAAAGAAAATCAACGTTACCAGTCAGAGCATATAAAGGAGCAGCAATGTGCGAATAATGCTCTATAAATCGTCTATAATAACCTGAAAATCCAAGAAAACTGCGTACCTCTGTTTGAGTAGTAGGAGTGGGAATAAGAAAAAGTATTTGGATTTTGGCCGGGTCTACCTGAATGCCAGCTGCTGAGACATAGTGTCCTAGGATAAGTCCTTCAGTCATCATCAAGAAACATTTTTCATTGCTTAAGCAAAGTCTAGTAACAATGCAGCGTTGTAGGACTTTCTCTAGGGTGTCTAGAGCTGGATCAAAGTCATCTCCATATGGTGTAAATTCATCCATGTAAACTTCAAGTCCATCATTGATTAAATCTGCAAAAATACTAAGGATAGCCCTCTGAAATGTGGCAGGAGCATTACATAAGCCAAAAGGTAAAACTCGATAGGCAAATGTTCCCCAGGGACAAGTAAAGGTAGTTTTATCCTGGTCTTCAGGGGCAATCTGAATCTGATTGTATCCACTGAAGCCATCCAGGAAAGAAAAGAACTTTTTCCCTGCTAAAGTGTCCAATACTTGATCTATGAAAGGAAGGGGGAAATGATCTTTTTGTGTTGCTTTGTTGAGTTCCCTATAATCCACACAAATTCTCCATTTCCCATTATTTTTTGGTACCACCACAAGTGGAGAGACCCATTTACTATCAGAAATAGGGTAGATAAAATTCACATCTAAAAGCTTCTGAAGTTCAGTTTTTACAACGTCTTTTAGATGGGGATTAAGTCTCCTTTGCGGCTAACGCACAGGTCTGGCATCCTTTTCTATGTAAATGTGGTGTGTACATAACTGGGGATCGATTCCTTTCATATCAGGGTAGTCCCATGCAAATGCTTCTTGATATTTTGTTAACAAATGGATGAGCTTTGTTTCTTGTTCAGGTGTGAGATTAGCATTGATGTTTAAAGTTTTCCCTGGTGCAATTTCCACAGTTTTACTATTTGCAACAGAAGTAACAGGTATCGTTTGGTCATGAATATCTTTCAGGGGATCTTCTTCCAATTCATTATCAAATGCTGCTTCTATCATGTGACACCGTGTGCGAGGTTCAGTTTGAGTAATGAAATTATTAATGGCATCGTCTTCTGTTTGATCTTTAAAATCGAGTGCCTCTTGTATAGTTAATGGAGATCTGATGTTATCAGTAAGGTATGATACAGGGTGTTTATTAGTTTTGATTATTGTGACACTTGGCTGCGCTGGAGGATATAGAACTAAATTCTTGCTATTCGGTCCTCTGGTTATGGTCATATTTCCCTGCCGACAGCCAATGTAGGCATCGGCAGTAGCGAGCCAAGGTCTACCTAAAATTAGCGGGTGTCCATCAAGTCGGGTTTTTTGGATTAATTATCAGGAAATCAGTTGGATACTCCCAGGATTCTACAGAGACCATGACATCATGTAGAGTGCCCTCTGGTCTAACCACAGATCGGTTAGCCAATTCTAACAGAGTAGAGGTGGGTTCTACAGATGTAATGCCGAGCTTTTGGCAAGTTGTGGTTGTTAAAATATTAATTGCAGCCCCTAAATCAACTAAGGCATTAGGCAGGGTCTGGCCATAAATTTGAACAGTTATAATTGGGTTCCCCGGGTCTTCATATTTAAGGGGTGTTTCTCTTCCCGACAATAGGTCAGATAAGGTGCCGACTACTTGGACTCTTGGATTGTTTGTTATATTCCTCCTCGGTTTCTTTATGCACAATTCTTTTATGGTTTTGGCGTATATGGGAATGTCTTGAATGGCTTGGAGGAATGGAATTTTTATGTACAGATTTTGTAATTCTCCCAGAATGTCAAAGTCAGGATATTGTATGGATCGTGGTATGGCTAATCGTTCTGGGAATGGAGGAGAGGATGTGGTTGCTTGATTATGAGTTTGCTGCTTATTTACATCCTCTTGTTGTGACTGATGTTCTCTGGGTAACTGATCTTCAATATGAACTATTTTACCTCCCTCAGTTTCAATGATACGTCCAGATCTTAACTGAAGGTCACTACACTCCCTTAAGTCGGGTCCTGGTTCTGGTGATTCTATGATTTGAATAGATTGGACCTGCCTGTTGTTTGGATTGGGATCGGGTTGGGCTGGGAGTTGCGGCCTCAAGTTAGACTGGGGATTTTGTTGTAAAGCTGGCAAAGTAGGTTGAGGGAGTGGAATAGTTCCAGCTGGGTGGTACATCGGTCTTTTCCAGCTTGTCTGCCAGGGTGAACTTTGTGAAGTAGAGGGAGTCCATTGTGAAGGATACGGGCCATTTTGCCAATATGGTGGAGTGTAAGGGAAATTCGGCCAACCATTTTGGCTTGTTTGATTCATCCATGGATTTGAAGAAGGGAATGATTGTGGTGACCAGTTGGTAAATGGGGTTTGAGATTGATTTTTCCACATACCATATTGTTGAGCATTATACTGTGGGTTTTGAAAGAAAGAGGTTGGGTCCGGAAACATACCAGGTTGTCTTGGCTGCCACGGGCGGCGCTGGTTGATCGAATTCACCGACTCTGGTTCTTCTTCTGCTTCCTTATATACCGCTTTCAATCCAGGAAGTGAGGGGCAGCTCTCCGTAAGGTGATCTTTTGTACAGATGGCGCATGTTTGGACTTTATCCAATGGACACTCCTTGTGGCTGTGTTTTTTTCTGCATCGGGGGCAGAAGATTGCCAAATTCTGTTCTGCCTCCAGCTGCTTCTGTTTAGCCTGCACAATATCAAGTTGTGTAGTTAGTGTCCCCACAATATCAGTTTTAAAATTTTCTAATAAATTTCCAATTTCTGCACGTGTTACTCCTTCTGCTGATACTTTGTTATCTCTTGCAAACCGATCATATTCTGTCGGTTTTATTCTTGTGCTGCCTCTCGAACTCCTGACACACAAATCAATAATGTCAGAAAAACTCTCTTGATAAATATCCCCTTTGCTCATAATGTTTAATGTTTCAATCCAGTGTTCCTTCATGCCCCTCATTAATGCAGTTTTTAACACATTATCAGGTAAAGGTAGCGATGCATAAGGAGATCTTTGTAAATTATACTGAAAACGTTCCACATACTCTTCTAGTGTTTCATTTGGTCTGGCTGACATTTGAAATATCTCGTCTTTTAATTCTCTAGATCTACAATAATCCTGGTATTTCTTTAAGAAGGATTCCTTCATTTGATCCCAATTGTTGATAACCCCACCACCTAGCCCCATAAACCATCTTAAAGCAGCCCCTTTCAATGTAGAGGGAAATAATTTCAATTTTTGGGGATCAGTGGTGTAATCGTACCCCCTACATAACACATCGAATTCGAATAGGAATGCATCCGGATCTTCTGATGTGAGTCCATGGAATGTAGGGATATGCTGAAGAGGGATAGCTTTCATGGGTGCATTTGCTGCAGAATCCGCTATAGGATATTGTAATGTAGAGGTTTGAGTATTTGGCTGGTTTTGAGCGTTTGGTTGGTTTTGAGCCATGGGATTGAATATATGCCAGTAACCTTCTGGGATATCTAGGAGGGTATTCCTAGGTTGGGTGGGAACGGTTTTGACAGGGATCTTTTTAATAGCGCTTCCTGTATCTGGAATAATGGGAATACCAGGTGTTTGAGGAGATTGAATCTCTTCAACAATGACTTTCACAGCACTCCCCTTATCTGGGCTATCTAATGGCTGATTTGTTTCAATAGGGGATTTTGGTTCCTTCGTTTCCCCTGTTTCTCCTTCTCCCTCACAAAAGTTACTAGAGTTCCCTTCCTGCAATAATTCTGGAGTGGAATTTTCAACTTCCTGAAAGTCCTGCTCCTCAGTTTGACTATGCACCTCAGCACAGGCTACAGATGGTGATCCTGTGGCCTGAAGGGAACTAGTAGGTGGCTTGGAAGTGTTTTTCTTGAAACCTACTGATGGCTGAGACCTTGTTTTCTTATAGATTTCGTCTATGAAGGTCGTTCGGCCAAGGGTCACCGGCCCCTTAGCTTTTTCAGGTTTGGATGGGGGTTTGATATTCTTTTCTGGTTTTTTCTGCTTAGTCATGCACTCAAAAATAAACTATCAACTTCTATTCAAACAAGCAAAAACAAATCTGTTAGGAAAGCGGATAGTGAGCAGGTCTTTTACATGCTCTGCACGTAGGTTCTTACCTTCCGTTTTTAGGATCCAACTCCTCCCTAGCAGGCTTGTACACCACTCTGAAAAAGACAAATGGCTTCACTCTTTCCCTGGCAACGGCGCCAAAATGTAGAGCTATAAAAAGGGTCTCTTTCACCTCTAATTACCTCACATTAATATGTCATCCCGAGAGCGTTTTGTCATTACAAAGAGTGACTCAATCCGAGGCTCATTTGTCAGAGTAATGCTAGTAGTACAGTGCTTAAGAAATACAAGAGTAAACGGATGCTTAACTGAAATCAAATTACTTTAAAGAAATAAATTACACACTCAGAAAACCCAATAACTTATCAGTCAAGGGTTCGGCAATGATAAACCATCCCTTCAGAAACTGATGAAAAAGGAATTAGAGCATAGATCACAAGCCTGGGAGCTAGACAGTAACTGCTACTGCTCACTACAGCCTTAAATCATCTCTCACAACAAACCAACAACTGCAAGTAAATGGAACAACAAAACGAATAAAGGATTGAACCACAATTCTGAAATGGAACAGCAACTCTAAAATGGAACAGCAATTGAATAACTAAGTCCCGCGGGTTATAACCAAACTCAATCTATACACTCTTTGCAATCAAAGAACATTCTGCCACTCTAAAGGCGATTGACACAGATCACACCAATGGAACAACAATAACAACGAATGAATTATAGAACAACAATAACAACGAATGAATTATAAAACAGTACTGACACATTAAGAACGCACACCACACGAACGTTTTAGTATAACAGCTCTGTAATATAACGGTAAGAATGTGCGATTAACTCTTGAAAGGATAAATAACTTGATACAGAGTCAACATACAGTTCTATCTGTCGAATTTTAATGATTCAAACTTTGAACAGAGCATATCCTATGAACTGGTAAAGCATATCAATTGATCAAATAACAAGAATAAACAAACCACACAGAAGTGAAGCTGTAATGGTACATAAGCAAGTGTCCTTCGGGGCCGGGCCCTTAGCCTCCAAGGATACACCGCTTTAAGCTAATGCAAACGCAAAGATGGAATAATCACCAAGCCTTTATTAATGCATCGATTCAAAAATACATCAAACCAGTCTTCAACAAAACTTAATAACCAAATCTGATGTTTTACAGAGAATTACATAAAACGCATCCTATCTCGCCATCATATCCCATCAAGCTAACAGTGCTGTCTTTATATAAATACGATGGCGGAGATGTCCAATCGACTAGATAAATAAAGCAGCGATCCCTCAGGATCTTCGATCCTGAGGGATTCGCCAAACTGTTTAACTCTTCATCCTATCTTTGCTTTCGCGCTGAGCTGGTGTCTTCTCCCTCTTTCCCGAGCCGATTTGCTTCGATCTGTTTCCCTATGTTTACGTTCGGTCTTCATCCAGAGAGACAGCAGTTATCTCCGCTTTTTCTTTTCCTTTGGAGCGCCAACTCTTCGTTTTCTCCTTTTCCTGTGTAGGAAACAACCATTATCAGTGGCTAAGTTATACACATCGATTCTCACATGTTTTGTTATAGTTCCTTATTACTTTCCAAATTCATGATACAAAAGGTTCCCAAATTCTATTAAAAAGTCATTGAAGTAATCATCAAAATCATACCTTTTTAGTACTCCACAACATCAATCCTCCAAAGGATTGGCTGAAATATACAAAATGGAAAAAATGTCGGAGTTGCTAGGCAGCAGCTGCAACTCAAATACGAAACTAAATAGAGAAGGCTGAAGATGATAAAAATATGAAGTAGACCTCCTCCAATGGATCTCCTAAGTGGAAGGCTGATCCTTACACTTGAGATCTCACCCTCCAATCAACACTGCAATTCCTGACTGCAAGTGGACTCTGAAAATAACACAGTCTAAGAGGGTAACTGCGTTGTAGGTGGAATGGAATGATTTGGCCAAGTGCCAAGATCTGCAATAAGCTCTAATAGCTTCCAAACTGATCCTCCAAAGGAAAGGAAGACTCCTCCTCTGAAAAACAAGTGATGGAAGAGGTGTTGTAATCCCTCACTGCAACACCCTGCAAAACAACATTATGCTGCTATAGCAATAACGCTGTCCTGGAGGAGGATTCTTGGCCTCAAGCCTAGATGTGAGGAAAATCAGTACAACTCCTTCAAGAGGCTTCTCAAGAAAGGAGCAGTATTCCTAAGCAGGAAAGCCTTGTGCTAAGCAGCACATCAACTCAGCTGAACAGCTGGAGAATGCCAATAGTCTAAACAGACAAGAAATCTATAATCATATGCATGAGAAACAATGGCTGCCTTGCCCTCATTTTAAACACGTGAGAGCTCCCTCTCCATTGGTCCCACTTTCTTAGGGTTTCCTCCTTCAAGGAATATTCCCTCCTCTTTCTCTGCGTTGTCCCATAGATTCTTTCCACCTCATACCTCTGTGCTGTTTGACTTGGTCAAACTTGACCTAGCCTCTTTGAAAATGTCTCCTTTCACACACGAGGGTGTGAAATCTAGTTCCAAGGACGATCCATTTTCATACTAGAGGGATTTTATCCATGTTTTTATTATGAATGGGCCTTCTCACCCAATTATTCAACTCCTAAGTGAAAATAGCAAAACTTAATATTCCAATTTATTGCGGAAAATTTTTGGAATATTACACCTTAATATTCCCTTGTGAACTGGATACAGTAAAAAACCTCCCAAATCCCTGCATTTCAAAAGTAATTAGGAAGGGAGATAAAGGATCTCCCTAACACAATCCACATAATGAGGAGAAGGTAGTAGAGGGAGAACCATGTTGAAATATTGAACTCAACCGCAACTGTGCAGAAGGACGAAGAATTCAATTCTGATGGGAGAAGGATGCAACAACAACATCAGTTTTATCTTGTTTTGAATCTACACTCAACCTCGCTTTCAAATCCAGTGTTTAAAGCCTACAAAACCAAATTTTAGTTTAAAGGCCGTAGCCTGTTCTACTATGGAAAACCATGTTTTACTCCACAAAACTCTGCGTTCTTATTCACTACACCCATTGCCATTAAAATCCTCACCAACCACTAAAATTTGTCGCATTCTGTTTTACATTTGAAAGCACCCACGTCAAGTATTGTGGATCCCATGACTCCACGTTGTATAACCATCAACCAATGGCGAGCTTATCGCAAATTCTGAAGCCGACATCACCAAGCAGAAAAATGGATGCGATAAGATCCTTAACAGTTTTTGAATCGAGTTTTGAAATCTGCCACCGTGTCCAGCATTAACCAATGAGAATGCTATCACAAATTTTAAAGTCCAGTCACCCACCTCCCAAATGGATGTGATATTTCATTAAAAAGGATTTTGTCTTATTGCTTGAAATCCACGATAAAATTGTTTTAAGTTTTTAAGTTAAGGATTAGTGTTTTTAATATGTCGCGACAAGTTTTTATTTGCTAAGTTTTAGAACTTAGATTATGTATATATATATATTTTATAATATATATAAGATTTGTAATATTCATATATGGTTGTGAGAAAAACAAAAAAGGAATGACTGTGTATTAAAAAAAGGGACAGAGAGTGAAAAACAAAGTAATGTCTATGTCTGTGTTTGTAGAGGGATTTTTTTTTATTCCTTTGTGTGTTAGGAATTAGCAGAAATTCCAACATGGTATCAGAGCTAGTCCAGGATATTTGCATTTTCCAAAGAAGCTGAAGGAAGAAGGAGTTGTTGAAGCTTTTGACCAGCAGTGTGAAGACTCAACAAAACAACGTATTTACAAAACATAGTTTTGGGTTTGTTTTAAAAGAGTGCAGTCGAGAGTAGTATTTAAAAGACATATTTTGTCTCTTAAGCAGAGAGACAGTTTGTTTGGAAACACAATCAATTTTTTTAGCATAGTTCAGTAAGCTAGCCATGGCAGGAGCCAACACAAGCACAAGTATGGGAAATACTCAGCTCCCACATTTTAATGGGAAGAACTATAACTATTGGGCAATCACAATGAGAGATCTATTTGCCTCTCAAGATTTATGGGAGCTAGTTGAAGATGGTTTAGAAGAACTAGAAGATGAACAAGCATATCATGCCTTAACATAGGTAGAGAAGGATTTGCTGAAGAGTAATAGGAAGAAGGACTCAAAATCCCTCTTCTATCTCTATCAGGCAGTACATGACAGTATATTTCCAAGAATTGTAGCAGCAAATAGGTCTAAGGATGCATGGGATACCCTCCAGAAAGCCTACGAAGGTATGGAGAAGGTAAATACAACAAAGATTCAATTAATGAGAAGATATTTTGAAGTCATTTTCATGAAAGAGTCTGAGACAATAGACTCATTCTTCACATTGTTGATTAGGTTGGTTACCCAAATGAGATCTCATAAAGAGACAGTAGAAGAGAGAAGAATAGTGGAGAAAGTATTGAGGAGCTTACCCTCAAGATTTGATGTGATAGGACCACAACCATTGAAGAGACAAAGGATCTCTCAAAGCTTACAGTTGACGAGCTTCATGCATCATTGATGACACATGAACAAACATTGGGTAGAACAAAAAACTCATATTTGGAACATGCCTTCAAGACCCAAATGTCCTTTGGAAGAGGAAGAGGTTAAGGCAGAGGAAACTATAGAGGAAAAGGAAGAGGCAGAAGCCAAAAAAGAGAAAGAAACAACCCTGCAAATACAAATGGAAGGGGCAGAAATCAAAGTCAAAATCAAAGCCAAGGCAGCAGCCAACAAGGTGGACAAAATCAAGCACATGGACAAAGTTATGATAAATCCCAAGTCCAATGTCATTACTGTAAGAAGTATGGCCTTTATGCCAATGAATGTAGGAAGAAACAGAGTGACATGGGTAATAGAGCCAGTGCTAATTTTACTAAGGAAAATATCAGTCAATAAAATTTATTTTTAGCATGTAATATGGCTGAAGAGAAAAATGAAGATATATGGTTTCTAGATTCAAGATGTAGTAACCATATGACTGGAAACATTTCTATGTTTTCCATGATTTATGAGAATGTGAAGTCTCAAGTAACATTGGGGACAGATAGTAAAGTCTCTATCATGGAAAAAGGCAGAGTAAGTGTTTTAACAAAGAAAGGAGAAAATAAATCCATATCAGATGTATACTATGTGGTTGGTATGAAGTGTAACCTTTTGAGCATTGGACAACTCATTCAGAAAGGCTACAATGTATTCTTTGAAAATGATGTATGCACCATCATGGATAAACCACCAAGCAAGGAATGCATTGCACAAGTGAAGATGACAAGAAACATAATGTTTCCTCTCAAGATGAGAGCAGAGTTGAAGAAAGGAGTTGTAATTGCAGCAATGACACAAGAGACATTCCAAAGAGAAGCAAAAGATGAAAACTGGTTATGGAATTTGAGATTTGGACATCTCAACTTTGGAGGTCTGAATTTTTTGCATAGAAAAGGTATGGTAAAACTATTACCATTGATTGAAAGGCAAGACAGCCTATGTGAAGGCTACATCTTGGGAAAACCACACAGAGAAATATTTCCATCAGGAAAGAGCATAAGGGCAAAGGCACCCTTAGAAATTGTCCATTCAGATTTATGTTGACCAATGCAAACACCATCATTAGCAGGCAACCATTATATGCTGACCTTTATTGATGATTACACAAGGAAAACATCGGTTTATTTCTTGAAGTTTAAGAGTGAAGTGTTTGAGAAATTCTGCCACTTTAAAGCTCTTCTTGAGATTCAAAGTGGGCAGCATATTAAGGTATTAAGAACAGACAGAGGAGGAGAATATATCTCTAAAGAATTTTTGTGTTTTTGCATAGAAAATGGGATTCATAAACAATTTATAGCAAGGTATACACCACAACAAAATGGAGTTGTTGAAAGGAAAAATAAAACCATCATGGATATGGTAAGAAGTATGTTGAAGGCAAAACATTTGCCAAATGAATATTGGGTTGAAGCTGTAAATTGTGCAGCATATGTGCTGAATAGATTCCCAACAAAGAGTGTTATTAACAGATTTCCAGAAGAAGCATGGAGTGGCATAAAACAGTTTGTCACCCACATGCGAGTTTTTGGTTGTGTGGCTTATGCACACATTCCAGATCAGCTAAGGAAGAAGTTGGACAGTAAGGGAGAGAAGTGCATATTTTTTGGATACAGTGAAGAATCCAAGGCATACGGATTGTATAACCCATCCACCAAGAAATTTATGATAAGCAAAGATGTGCAGTTTATTGAGGAAGAAGCTTGGGATGGAAGCATTGAGAAAACAATGAATGTTAAAAGTTGTTTGTCTCATGATGAAGATGAGGAAGAAACAACTGAAAGACATCCCTCATTAGCAGCACCACCTCCACCAACACAAGGACAACAAGGGACACCACAAGCAGGTATGAGAACACCCTTGAGAAGTGATGACAGTGCTTCTCCAAGCACATCACAAGGAGCAGAATTGAGTGCTTCTACAAGCACAAGTTCAACAAGTGAAAGAGGAACCAGATTCAGAAGGCTGAATGAGATTTATGAGCAAGAGGCAGCAAATGAAGGTATGAACTCTTTATTTGCATTGTATTGTCATGTAGAAGATCCTATTCATTTCGAAGAAGAAGTAAAAGATAAGAAATGGATAGATGCTATGGATGAAGAGATAAATGTCATAGAGAAGAATAAGACATGGGAACTAGTTGATCTCCCAAAAGGAAAGGAAGTTATTGGAGTGAAATGGGTTTATAAAACCGAAAGCAATGCTGAAGGTAAGATTGAAAGGCACAAGGCTAGACTTGTTGTCAAAGGTTACAAGTAGCAACAAGGAAGATATTATGAAGAAACATTTGCACCGGTTGCAAGAATGGAAATTGTAAGAGCAGTGTTGTCCATAACAGCACAACACAAGTGGAAAGTTTACCAAATGAATGTGAAATCAACATTCCTGAATGGAGTATTGATGGAAGAGGTATATGTTGAAAAACCTCTATGATATGAGAAAGAAGGCGAAGAGCACAAAGTATGCAGATTGAAGAAAGCTTTGTATGGGTTGAAACAAGCACCAAGAGAATGGTACAGTAGAATAGATGCCTATCTACTAGAAAATGGGTTTGAAAAATGTGAAGGAGAACCCACATTATACATCAAGGAGAAATATGGTAATATGCTGATTTTTGTTTTGTATGTTGATGATGTTATATTCAGGGGTAATGATGCTTATCTCATTGAGAATTTTAAAACAACCATGAAGGATGAATTTGAGATGACTGATATGGGATTGCTGAGATACTTCTTAGGAATAGAAGTAGAGAAAAATGAAAATAAGATTTTTATTTCTCAAGAAAAATATGTTAAAGAAGTTTTGGAAAGATTTAATATGCACGATTGCAAGGTAGAAATTACTCATACAGTGATGGGATTGAAACTGAGCAAAGAAGACATCAACAAGGATGTTGATCCAAGTTTATATAATAGCATAGTTGGCAGCCTCATGTAACTGACTGCAACTAGGCCAGATATTATGCATGCAATAAATCTAATTTCCAGATTTATGGAAAGGCCTAAGAAGACACATTGGCAAGCAACAAAAAGAATGATGAGGTATGTGAAAGGAACAAAGAGGTATGGAATTTTATACACCACTTCATAAAATTTTGAATCGATTGGATATACTGACAGTGATTGGGCTGGAAGTATAGATGACAAGAAAAACACCTCTGGATATGCTTTTCATATGGGATCAGGAGCCATTTCATGGGATTTTAAGAAACAGCCAATTGTGGCTTTATCAACAGTAGAGGCAGAGTATGTGGTAGCTACAACAATAGCATATCAAGTAGTTTGGATGAGGAGAATGTTAAGAAGTTTGTGTCATGAACAGGTGAAAGGCACAACAGTGTATTGTGATAATAGCTCAGCTATAGCTTTATCCAAGAATTCAGTGTTTCATAAGGGAATGAAACACATTGATGCCAAGTATCACCACATCAGAGAGCTAGTGAACAATGGGGAAATTGTACTGAAGCATTGCAGAACAGAGGAGCAGTTTGCTGATATATTAACAAAACCATTAGGGAAGAAAAGTTTTTAATTATCTCAGGAAGTGTTTGGGAATGTATGAAAGTAGTAGTTTTGTTTAAGGGGGATTGTTGAAATATTTAACTCAACCGCAACTGTGCAGAAGGATGAAGAATTCAATTCTGATGGGAGAAGGACGCAGCAGCAACAACAATTTTATCTTGTTTTTAATCTACACTCAACCTTGCATTCAACTCTGGTGTTTACATCCTGCAAAACAAAATTTTAGTTTAAAGGCCATAACCTATTCTGCTATGGAGAACCATGGTTTACTCCAAGAAACGTTGCGTTCTTATTCTCTACACCCACTGCCATTAAAATCCTCACCAACCACTGAAATTTTCCGCATTATGTTTTGCATTTGAAAGCACCCACGTCAAGTAATATGGAGCCCATGACTCCACGCTGTATAAACGTCAACCAATGGTGAGCTTATCACAAATTCTGAAGCCGACGTCACCAAGCAGAAAAATGGATGCAATAAGATCCTTAACAATTTTTGAATCGAGTTTTGAAATCCGCCACCGTGTCCAACATTAACCAATTAGAATGTTATCGCAAATTTTAAATTCTAGTCACCAACCTCCCAAATGGATTTGATAGTTCATTAAAAATGATTTTGTCTTATTGCTTGAAATCTGCGATAAAATTGTTTCAATTTTTTAACTGTAGGATTAATGTTTTTAATATGTCGCGACAAGTTTTTATTTGCTAAGTTTTAGAACTTAGATTATATATATATATATATATATATATATATATATATATATATATATATTAGAATATATATATTGTAAATATAAAATATTTACAATATATACAAGCTTTGTAATAGTCATATATGGGTGTGAGAAAAACAAAAAAGGAATGACTATGTATTAAGAAAAGGGACAGAGAGTGAAAAACAGAGTAATGTCTATGTCTGTGTTTATAGAGGGATTTTTTTTTATTCCTCTATGTGTTAGGAATTAGCATAAATTCCAACAAACCATTGATTAAAAATGAAAAGAAGAGGGAGGAAATTAGTGAATAAATCCATCAGATCCAATTCCAAGAGAAACCAAAAACATCTAGAACTTGCATCAGATAATCCAAGCTAAGATGATCATAGGATTTGGACATATCTAATTTAATCATCCTACCTGGATGTTTTAAGTTCTTCAATGTATGAATGATCTCATGTGTTGCAATGATACCATAATAAATTTGTCACCCTTCAACAAATCATATCTACTCTAGAGAAATGAAACTAGATAATAAAGGCTTGAGACGGTTAAAAAACACTATAGATATAAATTTATAAGTGAAATTACAAATTACAATAGGGAAAAATCCACCAGGATACTCTGATTGTCCATGTTTATGTATTAATTAAAATACGGTTGCATTAATACAATTCCACAACGATTGTGTAAGATGGGATTCCTCCACCACTGGATGAATCTCATCCTCTAAAAAATACCAACGGGCCTAGAAAAATCAGTGGTAAAACCATTAGGGCTTGGTGAATTTTTCTTTGACATCCCCATCATGACGACTTCAACTTCTTGATAAGATATGGTACGCATCAGGGTTGCATTATGTTCCTCACTAATAATATTGGGATACTCTGCAAAATATTATTAATCGTAGATTCAAGATTATAAGAACTTGTCGAGAGGATTCACTTGTGATAAGAAATAAATTCATCTGTTATCTTGTCATGCGATAATTTACACAATTCATCACGACCCTGAATAGAGAAAATCCTATTAAATTATCTTTGTTGAATCATAGATCTATGAAAAAAACTCATGCGTCTTTCACCCTCCTTCAACCACTCAACCCTATAATTCTGTCTCCACAGGGTTTCCTCTTTTTTGTCGCCAAAAATATAATTGGTTTGAAGTAGGGACTTCCTAAAGAATAATCTCCTCAATTCGCCCTTCCAAGATCATATGTTGTTGGATGTCATATATTTGAGCTTCCAACTTGGAATTTTCTGCAAATATATTCCCAAATTCCTCCCGGATCCATAATTTTTTTTTCCTTCATATCCTTAAGTTTCAAATGAAAGGGGTGCATTTTATTCTTACCCTTGACAAAGATTTTGTTCCACCAACCATTCGCTTTATCCACAAAATTGGGCGCCTCCAACCAAAACCTTTTAAAATGAAACGATCTATTTTTTGGTTCCTCCTTGAGATCCACCTCTATCCAGATATACCAATGGTTAGAGTCAAGATAAGGAAGGATGGATGCCTCCAATAAAATTTTCTTATCCATCATCGATTTTTAAAGAAAGAAAAAATGATTGAGGCAACTGGCGACCTGATGGCGACCCCCTCGCCGATTGTTCCATGTAAAAGTCCCATTAATTGAAGAAATATAAACTATACGCATGTGCTTGATAAATCCTTTGAACGAGGAAGAATCATGATTTGATTTTAAAATCCATCCTCTTTTCTCCTTAAGGGAGCATATTAGATTAAAATCACCACCCAAAATCCATAACAAATCGCCAATTAACTATCGATGAATCTCAATATTCTTTGAGATTTGTTTTTTCCTCCCATGACTGAGGGTCCATAGTCCGTCATGAGAGAAACCACGTTGTTGGACCAAAGATAATGAAATCGACCAAATATGATTCACTGGCTTTCCAACCAATCCTAAAAAAGGATCATTGCAAGGTTCCACACAATTGCAAGGCCACTACCATTTCCTTGGGCCTCAAGGGCCATTGATTCACAACCTTTCTAGCAAGTAATCAAAATTTCAGAAACCTTATTCAAGGAAAGTTGAGTTTCTTAAAGAATGACCACCTTTGATTTCTCCTTTTGTATCCCATGCCTAATATAGCATTTCTTCCTGTTGAGGAGGTAAATCCCCTCTGCGGACAAAGGCGATTCCTACTAGCCCAGCAGGGGTCTAGCAACAATCAAACAATGCTATGACGCAGGTTCCTAGTTACGAACGAAAGACTTGGAATAGAAGCCTACCTGGATTCCAACGCTAGGATCTGAAGAAGAAGCGTCCCCGTTCTTCAGCCTTGGCAGATCACAATCCCTCCACGATCTCCGCGGATGAACACCTGCACATGGAAGAAACGAACAGACACAAGCATAGAAGCCAGCATACGTAACTAAACATCAGTCAGAAAGGACATTACTCGCATTAACATGATGGAAAACGGAGTGGAACCATAATCATAATCATCTATTAAATAACCAGCGAAGAGAGATTACAACCAAGTTCTGACGTCGCGGTCTCCTTCGGACGGGTCTCCAGTCGTCCACGTCTCGCAAATCTCGCCGAGGAAAGGGAAAACCTCTCCAGAGTCTCGTGACAATGGTCTCCTTACTTGAGTCAGCCTTAAGGGAAAGAGAGGGTTCTTTACAACAAAAAGGCTCTTGGGAATATGGAGATTCAGAGCTTAGGCACTTCAAGACTAGCTTGCCATTGATTTGAGCAGGCTTTTATAGATGGGGAAGGAGGGAGTTGGGATCCCTATTATTATGGGATTGGCCCTATCAACAAGGAAGGTTCCATGGGAGGTGGCAAAACCACTTCCCTCCATAGAACCCCCGCAGCCAAACCTCCCAACTCAAGATAGGTAATGGTTTGTGAGTTTGTTAGAACTCAACTTCCGCCATCCTTATTTAAAAAACAACTCCCAAAATGGGTGGCGCGACTACGGCTCTATTACAGAGCGCCAGTTGGCGCGACCTCTTTGCAATAATTTCCCCATTGGCGCGAGTACTGAACTGCCTGCCGGCGCCAATGCCAAAAGGGATGTTTTTCATGACTTTTGCAAGGAGATGTCTCAAGGGCAAATAAAGCTCATGTTCAGAGGGATGCATTGATGATGTTTCCAAGGCATGACAATGTTCACAGGTCACAGAATGGGTCCTCCATTGTGCGGGATGGGGAATGGTAAGGACGGTGACAAATTACTGTGTAACAGATGCCCCCTAAAGTATGAGGCCCGAGAGGGAGAGGGGTGAAATGATTTCCGAGAACATGTTCAACTGAAAGCCCGCCGTCGGAAAACCTGCGCAGAAAGATACAACAGAGTATGCTATAATCCGGATCCAGGGTATGGGCACAGCCATCCAACTAAGATCAAATAAATAGACTCAGGTATGGTCGCAGCCATCCAATCAATGAGTCATGTACATAATGATAATAATCCACAATCGCAGCCTGGATTACAACAGACACAATCCAGGGTCTTGCGCTCCATCTCGACCCAACGGAGTACAAGTTCAAGCATGTGAATATGTGAGCTGAAGTCGAACATGCAAGAACATCGTCTGATTACCAGCCAATGATGAAAGCTGTTAACAGACGCGAGAGAAACCACCAATAATGACAATGGTCCTCAAGGTACTACAGGTACAATCTACGGCGTGCGAATAAATGAGTTGACGTCAAACACCCGCAGAATCACTCGATCGGAGGCCAATGATGTAAACCTCTCGTCGAATGCGACGAACCTGCCATTGAGGCATGCAGGCTCCAAGGTACCACAAGGAGTCTCTAGACCAACTTCCCAGATAATGAGTTGATGTCGACAGGAAGTGACCTTGATCGAAGGTGGGCCATAATGATTCCCACATCATCGACACGAGACAGAGGAACATGATGTTTTTGTTGTGAATCAAGATCGTATGAGAAACAGAGGAAGGTTGATATTTGCAGAGGCCAACTTCTCTTGAACATATAAACGGCACGACGGTGGACTTGGCAGTATTTGACATCAACGGATCAGAGGTCATGGCGACGAGGCAGTGAACAGATGAGAGGTCAAAGGGATTACCCAAACCCACGGAGGCAAAGTGAAGCAACGAGATGAGATGTCCCCAACCCGACACGAATGCAGACAAGTGCCATGTTCAAGAGCGACATACTGCCGACGACAACGACGATGGTTCCATTTTTCCCCCACCATTTCTGGCGAGTACCCCAATTATTTTTAATAACAATCTTGAAGGGGATAGCATATGCTTGCAATATAAGTCCGCCCTTCGGGCGAATCCATCCTAGTGCATTTAACGAGTCCCAGGAAGGAGAAACTCGGAGAACGTAATTTCGACTAGATCCGATGTCATCAGGGTTTAACGAGTCTGACAAAGGAAGAACTCGGCGTCTTTTCATATTTAGAGAGTTTGAAAAGACAGCAGAAAAGAAAACTCCACAAGTCCCTTTTCGCAAATAGTTTCCCAGATCCGAAAAGGTAGAAAACAATATCCGGGAAAACCTCCTAGTCGCAATAGGCTAGGGTATTCCTTTTTCGTAATCAATCCATCCCAGCCCGAAAAAGGGTTAAACTTATACTGGGTGGATGTCGATTCGTGTCCATTTTAACGAGATCGAAACGACAAGGGCCTCGGCGATCTTTCATATTTAGAGAGTCAGAAAAGAGCTGAAAGATGACTCCAGAGTGACTTTTTCGTGTATTTACCGAGTCCGAAAAAGTATAAAATACAACTCGTTTCCATCTTTTAAGTCGCAAAAACCTGCTGCTGCACATACCAAGCAAGCGTAAAACCCATTTTCGACATAATATATGCGAATATTTGATAAAAATAACTTTTAAAACTCATTTAACGTCGAAAAAGTTATAAATAGGTCTAATTGGTAAAAAATAAAATTACTTTCACTATTTACCTTGGTAGAAAACAACAGTGGTCTATTTGGAGCAGAAATTTCCGTCGACGATTGCAACCAATCCAGGCAACCATTCAGCTTCTCGTCTGTCACAGGTAAAAGGCGCTCCCTTGCTCTACATTTTCATTCATTTTTTAATGATTTTCCCTTAAGAATCAGTCTTGCATGGGCATTTTTAAAATTTTAGGGCCGGGCCCATTGGCGCGGGTATCGGGCACGGACCCGCGCCAATGAGCTCTTTTTTGTAAAGGGCTCGCGCCACGTGGCGCGACTGTTCGCAAAACAGCCGCGCCAGCGGCCGAACCCTAAATTTCGCCTAACATTTCGGTATTTAAACCAAATTTCTTAGAATTTGAAGCTCATCAAAGATCTAACCAGGGGTTTTTGACCATGTGAATGCAGATAATCACTCAAAATGGCAATCGAATGGAAGGAACGAGAGCACGGAGACGAGGATGAACAGGCCATGCAAAGCCAAGCTTGCATGAACGCACTTAGAGACTGCGGATTGAAAAAGTTCTTCCTCACGCCATGTTTACGAGCCCAGCCCGAGCTCCTCCAATATCTAATCAGCATCTGGGATGAAAATGAACAAGTGTTCAGGCTACGAGACCAGGTGTTAGAATTGGAGGTCACTGACATTTATTTCATTACTGGATTGTCTCGTAGAGGTCCAATTCCTGTACTGACTGGGAGCAGACCGTCAGGGGAAAAGATGGAACAGGTAATGGCACGGGTGTGCCGAGGGGCACAAACAGGATCAGGAAGCAAGAGGTATACATCTCCACCATCCCTGATCTAGCACTGAGAGTAGTTCTCCACACCATTACGCGGGCTGCTGGATCGCAGGCTCCGCACGAGGCCACGAAGACCCAACTCCTGTTGGCCTCAGAATGCATGGGTCCCCTACTGTTCAACTGGGCAGAAGCAGTAACCATCAACATGAAAAGGCAGCTCACAAGGTGCAAACAGGGGAAACTGAAACAGTTCGGTTATGGTTCCATCTTGGTATCGTTCATTCTGGAACGCATACCAATCTTCCAGGGCCAAGGGGCCGCAGTGGCAAGTCTGATACCACGAGAGCCACGAATGGCTCGCTGGGCAGCACTGATGCCCAGATCTGGAGGTGGCCAACAGATGTCCTGGAGGCCAGAGTTTTTTAGGTGCTTACGGCGCCAGCTGATCGTCGTGGAAGACTGGCCCTATTCGGGAACTGACTTTACCGGGGACCCAGATCTCCCACTACCAGAAGGAGATGACTGGGACAAGGAGCTGGGTAAGACCTCATGTTTTTGATTTTATGTTTATATGTTTTTTTTTGTTAATACACATTCGTCTTAACACAATTATATATGCATGCAGATGTAGGACCTGAGAGACCAGCCGGGATGTCTCCAATCTCCCGGAGGACACATCTCGCCCCTGAGATTCAGGGGGAAGGCACTGGAGGAGATGAATTGATCTAGAACCTCGAGGGAATTTCCCACGAGATCCCAGACTATGCCCGGCTAGCAGACGTACCGATGGCATTCCAGCGCCACACGGTGGGAGTTCCGAGTCGGATCCACCGAATCCTGAGGCGCCTAGTGCGTGCAGTGACGTGCTACCATGAGCACCATGCGGATTAGTCCTTAGGATTTATACCACACCTATTTTTGAGAGACATAGTGTCTCAGGATGTACTAAGACGATTATGTATATTTTTTGAGTTTTATGTGATGCACACTGTGCAAACATTTCGACACACACACACACACACACACACACACATATATATATATATATATACATATGACTATTTTGGATGGATCTTTCTTTACATGTGATGATGTTTTCTATATGTCATGCAAATGTCTAATACAGATGTAATCTAATGTATCAGTTACATAACAAACGACCCAATGCGAAATGTATTCACACAATGTATCTAATCACACATTTCATTTTTACGCAAGCTTAAAAGCACACATGAACACACACATATGCAAACTATGCTTGAAATGAGGAAGACGGGCATGCCCCCCAGCATGATGTCGCAATTCGAGGTGCATGCCCCCCAAGCTTCAGTCCATTCAAAATGGAGTGAAGGTTCAAAACAAAAAGTCGAATTGAACAAGCTCGTGTTTCATTATTTTAACGAGGTTGACACACTTAACAAAACTGTCCTCAAACAACTTGTTTCATTGTTTTTAGGAGCTTGACACAAGTGGAGGAACCATGCTCCAAGATCCTGGTTTCATTTTTAAAGAGCTTGATCCAAGGAGGAAACCGTGCTCTAACAACCTGGTTTCATTTTTTAAAGAGCTTGACACAGGGAGGGAACTGTGCTCTAACCGACTTACATCAAAATGAACAAGAAGGCGGTGCTTCCAAGAGTTCCACTCCTGATGGAAGGGAGACATCCTGGAAGTCAGGACCCAATGCCCCCAGCACATTATGCATAACGGCATCATCACTGAGCACAGGCATGGGGTAGGTAGCCACATAGTTGACCCGTGGTGGAGCAGAGGCAACAGGTGGATAGAAACCAAGAGGGGGTGATGGCGGACCAGATGCCATATTAAGACCAAAGAACGAAAGCTGATCAATGGTCACGATCCGTCCTTCATGTGGAAAGCACATCACGCGAAAGAGGGAGGAGACAAGTGCTCCCATGGCATAGGTGTAATCGCGCCCCAGGAGCAGGTTGAAATCCAAAGGGCCTGGAACGACCATCACGTCCATATGGACGGTTTTGCCTCCCAAAGTAACAGGTAACCTTGGAAGGATCCCCAACGGTTGACTCGTCCTTCTGTTAAAAGTGAGCAGATTCTGCGTAACAGGCGCAAGCGGCGGCGAACCGAAAACTTGCCAGGTAGTTGAAGACAGAATACTAACAGAGGCACCTTCGTCTATAATGGTGCTGGGTACAACCAGACCAAGAGCCTGTACTGTGATCTCGAAAGGCACATAAGACGGAAGGCGAAATCCTGCAAATCGATTCCAATCAAAGGAAGAGACCAAACTACTCGGAGGGGCTACCATCGAAATGCGAAGGTCTTCCCCTGATGTTACGGAAGCAGAAGCCTCCTCCATGACCTCCATCTCGAAGGCGGGAGGAATATCCTCCGTAGCCTCCATCATGGGAGGCGGAGGAGGAGCTTCTTGAAGCACAGGGACAGGAGAATCTTTCTCCAAGTCTGAAGAATCTGAAGAGATTAGAAGGACATGGGGGGTGTGAGATCCACTCTCGACAGAAAAGACCTGGTGCACCGTGGATGGGGCCAGTTCAACCGATCCTACGACCAATGGTTGGTCAGGGACAGATTCGTGAATTTGAATTTCTAGGGGAGTGGGATCGACCAAGGATGGCTCTTGACCAATGATTGGATCAGCTGGCGGAAGACTCGAAGAAAGCCGATTATAACCAGGTGGAAGGCGTGGTGTAGAACCGACTGGGTTGTCCAAGATTTGCTTGGCTTCATCCATATAAGGACAAAGGTGAATGGCATGGTGCCCTTCACACAACTTACAGGGATTGGTGATCTTACCCTGCTTCTTAGAATTCTTATCAACAGCATCTGAAGACGTGCCCCCAACTTGGCTCCCGGAAGTCAAAGGCAACGGCGGACGGCCGTCGGACCATGCTTCGAGCACCTTGGGGATGCCAGGGCATTCTCGAAGAAGATGGTCTCTTGCGCACAACAGGCAAGGGAATTTGACTTTCCGTGGAGGGTTGGAAGGTTTATCAAGAGGAGATATCTCGGAGGCAGTAGCCGTACATTTAACCTCTCACTTATCAGACTTCTTCTTCTTTGTCTTCTTTTTCTTCTTCTTAGCCACCTGGTTACTTGAATCCAGACTTTCACCAGGCGAAGTAGAAGAGGAGGACGCAGAAACAGGCGAAGAAGGGGAGAGGTCCACCTTAGAATCAACATGAGGTTGTTCAGGTGGAGGAACTGATTGAACAGTAGTGGAGACATTCGGGACAACAGAGGTTGAGAACAACCAAAATGGCAACCCAACAGTTAACCCAGGAAGGGACAACGTCGCCATGTAAGGAGCACCAACATTTCCAAAAGGAGGAAAATGACCAGGATTCCCTTCTGAGGGGATTCCTTGGTTGGTGAACTCTAAAAAAGTTGCCATCAAAACTCAAAACCACACACGGGCTGAAAACGAGTTAAGACACACGATCAAACGGTCAACAAGAAATGTCTAAATAGGTGTGAAATCGTGGGCGATTAATTTTACCACATTGGAAAGTAAGAGATTCTATCGTTTCATGTTTTAAGAGTCAAGAAACGATAAAAAGATGACTCTATCTCTTTCAGAGTTGACACAAGCGTGAAAGGACAAGCGTTTGACGGTCTTTTCAAGTTTAGGGAGTCAGAAAAGACCAAATGACTGCTCAGGAAAAAACTAGGCACAAAGGGTGTACCAAATATCCGTGAACTGCAATATACACCTTGGTTTCAATAATGAAACAGAAATCGACCAAGGACTTTCCGTACGTGTAGGTAGTCTCCCCGAATGCCGTGTTCGGTGTATCACGGGTATAGGGCGGCAGACTCGGCTTCCTGTGGATAAAGGATTGAAAACCTAGAGGGGTCTCCCTTTATATACGCGACGGTACGGGGAGCGCAAGTCCATACTAGCGATGTCTAAAGCCAACAGGCGAACGACAGCTGCTAGGTTTAACGACGCCGGAACACGTCTCTAGCCTAGACCTTCTAAATATGTTTCGTTAAGTTCCAATGCTGCCTTAGTTTAATTGAATAAATTTTACAGTTGATCTTCAATTAAGTTTCAATTTCCAGGCCCTATCGTATGTAGTGTCTCCTAAATGCAAAGCTATATGCCACAGTGCAACATTTCGTTCGATGAAAACTAATTAGAGAAGAGTTGAGAGCTTTTACACAAACGAAATGAAAGGAAACCAAGGAACGAGATCTCTAATGCAACTAACACAATTGACAACTTTTCATTCAAAACACTAATCACTAGTGATAAGGAAAAGATCACAATTTGCACTAATTAACAAAAGCAAAAGAGATATTTTTTTTTTTGATTTTCAATGTTTAATGGCTAATATGCACTAATCAAACTTGAAAATAAATGGAGCAACTTGAGAAACTATATTCAAGAGAGCGAAACAAACACATTTCACTCAACAACACAAGCAATCAGATCCCCAAATCGACCAAAGTCTCTCAAAGCGAAGAAAAGACTCAAAAGCTTCCAACGGACCGTGTGATCTAGGTCCAAAGCAAGACCAAACGAGTTTCGAATGAAGAAATGAACAATCACCCAAAAATCGTAATGAAACAATGAACAACTACTTAGAGAATGTGGAGAATCAATCAGATAGTTGACAGGACAATCCAAACACCAAAACTCCCAAGGAGGGCTCGATACACTAAGCCACTAGATGACCTAGGGCTTAAAACGTGAAATCGGTAGATAGAAGCAAACAACCAAAGGACAGAGGTGAATTCCCAGTCAAATAGGACTCCAACACACTCAGGCAGTCGGAAAATCAAGAAGAAAAACACTGGTCAACTTCAGAGAGCTAAAAAATGAGAAAACTCAAAAAACTTACAGGGGTGGCACGACTGTAAGTGTGAAACTGGCGCCAGAAAGAAATTGGCGCGGGTTGAACAAAGGCAACATGCGCCAATTGGCGCGACTGTCGGGTTAAAAACCGCGCCAGTCGAGTTTCTCAGCTAAAAATTAAAAACAAGCCACTCCAGAAACAGACCAATGCAAGCTAAGCAATCCAAGAAGCAAAAACATACAAAAAACCCAACCCAGAAGGTTCATCAAGCAAGGAAAAGCAAGATACAAATGGCAAGGCAAGACAAAGACTCCAAGTTGTTCAGTCCGTAAACCAAACCGGAGATTGACTGAAGTAGCGTTGATCTACTCCGCTAATGCAAGGCAGAAGCGTTTCGAAGGCTATCTGGCTGTACTTCAGGCTCCGTCTATAGTTTACAAATCAAAAAACAAGCTGGATCCCCAGTGGAGTCGCCAATTTGTTGAGGAGGTAAATCCCCTCTGCGGACAGAGGCGATCCCTACTAGCCCAGCAGGGGTCTAGCAACAATCAAACAATGCTATAACGCAGGTTCCTAGTTACGAACGAAAGACTTGGAATAGAAGCCTACCTGGATTCCAACGCTAGGATCTGAAGAAGAAGCGTCCCCGTTCTTCAGCCTTGGCAGATCACAATCCCTCCACGATCTCCACGGATGAACACCTGCACATGGAAGAAACGAACAGACACAAGCATAGAAGCCAGCATACGTAACTAAACATCAGTCAGAAAGGACATTACTCGCATTAACATGATGGAAAACGGAGTGGAACCATAATCATAATCATCTATTAAATAACCAGCGAAGAAAGATTACAACCAAGTTCTGACGTCGCAGTCTCCTTCGGACGGGTTTCCAATCGTCCACGTCTCGCAAAGCTCGCCAAGGAAAGGGAAAACCTCTCCAGAGTCTCGTGACAATGGTCTCCTTACTTGAGTCAGCCTTAAGGGAAAGAGAGGGTTCTTTACAACACAAAGGCTCTTGGGAATATGGAGATTCAGAGCTTAGGCACTTCAAGACTAGCTTGCCATTGATTTGAGCAAGCTTTTATAGATGGGGAAGGAGGAGTTGGGATCCCTATTATTATGGGATTGGCCCTATCATCAAGGAAGGTTCCATGGGAGGTGGCAAAACCACTTCCCTCCATAGAACTCCCGCAGCCAAACCTCCCAACTCAAGATAGGCAATGGTTGTGAGTTTGTTGGAACTCAACTTCCGCCATCCATATTTTAAAAAACAACTCCCAAAATGGGTGGCGCGACTACGGCTCTATGACTGAGCGCCAGGTGGCGCGACCTCTTTGCATTAATTTCCCCATTGGCGCGAGTACTGAACTGCTTGCCCGCGCCAATGCCAAAAGGGATGTTTTTCATGACTTTTGCAAGGAGATGTCTCAAGGGAAAATAAAGCTCATGTTCAGAGGGATGCATTGATGATGTTTCCAAGGCATGACAATGTTCACAGGTCACAGAATGGGTCCTCCATTGTGCGGGATGGGGAATGGTAAGGACGGTGACAAATTACTGTGTAACACTTCCCCTTACTGTTTAGAGCGTGGATGTTCTAAGAGAGATTCTACATGAAGATGATTTTGAAGAAGCATTAAAAAAATCATAGATGGCAGTTGCTTGGCCAAAATTGATTAATTCTTCCCCAAAATATTTTAAAATATATTTGGTCACCTTACGTCCCTTATTCTTAGAATATTTGGCTAAATTTTTCAACAATAAATCCTTTCCTTTTGCTTTAATTTCCTAAATTGAGCGTGCCACATTAGTGCCAATACAAATTTTTCATTTTTTCATCTTCCAGTCAATGTATGCCTTTTCATAAGTTTCCCTCTATTTCTTATTTTATTCCACGAGGTCTTGAGTTTCCCAATAGTTTAAGAGCCCCACCAATGAATTTTCCTCTTCAAAAAGAGAATCAAATTTTAACTTCAAAAGTGGCAAGAGTTCATTAATACTAGGAATTTTCAAAAAATACTCAGAACACCCATCCTGTGCTTCCCCATCTAGAGTCTTCTTCTTCGGTGGTTTCTTCTCCAAGCTAGAATCCAATTGTTGCTCAATCATGAGAACATCGTGGGTGGGCTTGACCTGATTCTTCCTCCATTTCTTCTAGAACCACAAAGGCATTCTTATCATCCAATTTACCTACAAGCTGAATATTTTTGCCTCAAGTATTTCTATGTCGTGATGTAACCTTAGTAAAACCTTCGTTTGACATAGGATAAATACTCACTAGATCCTTCTTTTTGATAAAAAAAATCACGAAATAAATGACTATTTTCATGAAAGTTATTGTAGCGAAATGTTACGTACTCATAATCGAGTGTCCGAGTCCAAATTTCTCCCTGGTAATTTAGGTCAATATATTCCATCAATGGTTGTGATATATTCACATACATGCATAACCTCGCATAAGACATGTTTCTACTTTTCTTGGCTACCTACTATAGCCTGAACATTCCTGATGCCTTCCAAAGTTTATTGAATCCAAAAATCCACATGAGATAATACAATCTTACCCAAACTAGGGCTACCAAGAACTCCTCTTTGTCCAAGTTAAAACATTCCTCCTAGTGCCACATATGCAAGCCCACATTGTTGAAAACATAAGGACCCCCTTCAAAAATATGCTTCTTGTCCTCCAAATCTGAAAAAATTACAGTAAAAAATATTTTTGGGCCGAGGCACAAGTCAAACAAGTCAATCTCACCTATTGGTTGCCATTTCTACTAGATTCATCTCTCCAATCCCTTTTTAGTAGGCCTCCCTCCCACGAATTTGCAGATGAAAGAGTGATCCTTCATCTACCAACAATGCTCCTCGATACATTTTGGGGGACTAGTGAATTTTGGATTATGAGCCATGTTGGGCTTAAAATTTAACATCTGTGGCCACCCCATTTTTGACATCATACCCTTCATTTTAACCTTCAATCCATATCATTTTACCAATTTTATTAAATAAATGTCGATCAAAGGATAAAGTTAAAGGTAAAATCATTTGTAAAATAGTTATTTTCTTTCTAATCTATAATTGTTTATAAAAATAGATTTATTCTTGTTACTAATGAAGTTGAAAGGTCGAATCTTTTCATCACAAGAGTTTAACCACTATAATTTAGGTAAAAATTCCACATCAACAAGAATGATTTTGAAACTTAGAGGTTGATCCATATCTATTTGTTCTAGAAGTTAAATAACATATATGTCAAGGAGTACCAAATCGACTTATTATGCATAATATCTTGGGAGCTGCCATAATCTTATATAATGAGGTGAGGATTGGTTACCAGAACCCAAAAAATAGGATACATATTATGGAATTAGGGATAAACATATTTATGATTGTATCACTTTATTGAGCTGAGAGGCTCATTCTACGGCCCAGTGTGAAGGGGATGTGTAAGTATGTCCCTCCATCTTAAGATAAAAATAAAAAAACCTAATATAATTTTGATGTAAAGTAATTAGAAGTAAAAATATATATGTGAGTAATATTTTTAACATGTGATATCAACTTCATATATTTTAATATTTAAAAAACATAATGTGGGTTATAAACAAAATATTTTAATATGAATTAATATTGACTTGCACTTCCCAAATGTGGGTGTTAATACAGGATCCAGTTACCCGCCGCCTGGCTAAGCCATTGCCTGGTAGCTATCCTCGTCTAGAGGAGGCACATGGACCAGGCATGGTTAATAAAATCTGGGGCATGAGGGACATTAACTCTGCCAACCTAGATTTGTCTGTCGCGTCCTCTCTGCACCAGGTGAGAATTTATTTCGTCCTTTGCGCTTTCATTCACCCTTCTGTAGCTTTACTCCTCCTTCAGCCTTATATGGATAGAGGCAATGTCTCACACACATTCTCCTTCGGCCTCTTTGTCATTCTCAGCCTCGGCTCTGTCTCCTCCTATGAATTTTCTGCTCCTTCCACGGTCCTGCATCACCCCCCAGCTTATTGTTGCCCTGCTGCAGACCCTCCTTTTGCGCCTCCTTCACATCTCTACAATTCATCCTCAGACATGTCGCGTCGTCGTTGCATGTGGTGCCGCATAGGGGGTGGCTGCAACCTTCCATCTCGTCCTCCCATCCCCACCTTGGCTAGTAGAATTATGGATTTATCTCTCAACTGGGTTGCGCCTGAAGTCATGGACCCTCCCATCTTCTTCGCTCATCTGTCCATGCATCTCCCTGAAGCTTCTTCCAAGCATTTTGGCTCTCGCCCTAGGAATTGCAAGTGCAAATCCTCCATGTCCCCCACCTCCCCCAACCTTCTGCGCAAAATGGTGGCTCTGCCGGTTAAGCTAGCTGAGCTATACTTGAACAATGACAACAACTGCAACTCAGACGAAGAAGGCAAGGATTATGAGACAAGTGCCCGCTCATCCTCCTCTCCATCGTCAGACGCCCAGATGTCCAAGCTCGCGGATTACATCTCCGAGTACAGGTGCCGCATCATGGAAGAGCCCCCTCAACCACTGTTGTAGGATGGCAAGAAGCAGTCAGATTAATCTCTTGGTTCCCACTTGTCTCTTTTATATGCTCTAGTTTTGTTATGGTTTTGTTCTCATGACTTGTTTTACGCACTTTTTCATGATGTTTAAAGATGGTTTCCCTTCAAGGGAAACATTTTCTCTGATGTTTGGACATACTTCTTAGGCTGGTTTTCCCTTCGGGGGTAGCCCCTCTTTTGAATTTTTGAACCTGCTATTTTCCTGCTGGAATTGGCTAACGCAACAATTCCAGAGGATGACGAATGTATACCTATGACTTGTATATTATAATAGAAGTAGCCATATTTAGAAAAAAATATATATATTGGCCTATGCTTAAAAATGTATTGATAACAAAAAAAAAGTTTAATGTGCATTGATAAAATGACTCAATACACATCTTATGTAATTTGTATAAGTACATACTTTGTTTTCTTGTAGTAATAATATTAGATCAATTTATTTAGTTTTTATCGAAAGTATTTATACTTCAAACTATTAGAACAATTAAATTTAGATTATGCTTAAAATTAACAGTTAGAAAGGGTGATTTAGCTTACATTTTAGAACAAAAAGATTTTTTTTTCCCCAGAAAAAGTCGTAATTTCTCCTTATATAAAAGAAAAATTACATGTTACATTTTACATATAATAACCAGCAATGTTCATTGTTCTAAATCATCTCCGAGGAGGCAAGTAGTAGTCAGATAATCTACAAGTATCGGTGCTAAAATCTCTAACCTAGTCACAATATGTACAGAAAATACATGGTAGCAGCTGATATAAAATAGACGTGATAATAGTCAATCAACATAAAATAACAAAACTATAAAAATAAAGACACTGTCAAAATTACAGTTAAGGAGTGACTGCTCTCATATCCTAAATGTCTTCTATGAATGGTCCGTGATAGAATTGGAATACCTATTCCCCATCATGCTCAATAATGAGCCACCTGCCCCAATATAACTCCAAAGCTCCTTTGGAAAGCTTGTCTGCCACTTGGTTCCTCTAACTATAAATGTGAGTGACAGATATAGTGTCAAATAATGATTTCAGAATATGCACCTCCCTCAATAATGATATAATCCTTGTTCACGGGAAAATAGAAGGAGAAGCCGTAGGCTAAGTAGTTCAGCAAAATTGTTAGTCCCCAGACCCAACCCCATTTTGAGGTGGAAGAAATGAGTGGATGTTAAATATAAGACCGCACCTCCAGTGCACCCATGGTTGTTAGACGCCGCGTCAAAGTTTTCCCATGGGAGACTATGATCTATGATTTCAGGGGTGATAACCTTTCTGTGGGGGGGATGATCATCATCAGGAATGAGTCTGTATGTGGAGACAATGGAAGAAAAAATGTGGTCTAGAACACACGCATTCCTTCAAATGTGAAACGGTTCCGGCAGGTCTAGATGCCCCACGCGATCAGCAGTGGAATATTTCGAAGTTTGTTGCAGGTGGCAGCATGCCACCACTCAGACCAGGCTGTAGAAATAGATGTTCCCTACCAGGTGATTTCACAGCCCAGTGCAAGAGTAACCGAGTGCAAGAAAACCCCCATAATAGGGCACTCAAGGAAAAGATGTTGTACATCTTCTTCATGAAAAAAACAGAAAAAACATTTGGATAGTCCCTGGATAGCCCGTCTGCGAAGATTGTCTATGGTAGGGATGCATTTATGGAGAATGCACCGCATGAGTAGTCAAGTTTTGTGAGGTGCTTGCAGTTTCCATATCGTGTGCCACCACCAATTTTTATTAGGAGGTTCCCTGGGTGCACAGAGTGTGATGTAACCAGCCTTCGGGGAGTATTTTATAATGGGTGAGAGAGCCCACAAAAGGTCATCCTCATGGTCCGAGAGTCGAATGTGAGATTCTTGAAGTGCCCTGATGTATCGTTCCCAGTAGGGATGACCCTCATTGGGAATCTGAAGATCATGTGCCAAAATCCAACCTTTGGCATGCTAATTAGTTCTTAAAGGATCAGCCACTTGTGAAAGATAGTGATAATCGGCATGGGCAAGGTGTTGTCTAACGTTTTGAGGCAATTTAATGTTCTGGCCACTGCTCGACCATGAGTCCGCACCCAATCGAATCATTGATTGAGATCCGATGTGCCATATAAAACCTTGCTGGATAAGGTGAGTATACTTTGCAATGGCCTTCCATATGATCAAGGATCTAGGGCTGAGTTGAATGGTGCCTCTAATCCAATCCAAAGCAGTCCGGGGTGCAATGTATTTGGAGATAGTAACCTCTTTCCATAAGATATGGCCAGAAACAAGGTGCCAACCAAGTTTTACTGCCAGGGCGGTGGAAAATAAGGAGAGATTCTTAATACCCCAAACCCCCCAATCCTTTGGCCTACTGATCTGGTCCCAAGCCACCCAAGAAAAAATGTGCTCACAACCAGAATTCCTCCAGGGGAATTTTCAGCAAATTTGCTCAATGCGGTTGGTGACACCTTTAGGGAGCCAAGTAAGGGACATCCAGTAAATAGGTATGGCTTCTAGGACTAATTTGAGTAATACCAATCTGCCTGCCCGCGAGAGCCACCTATGATGCCAAATGTTGATCCTACGCTCCACTTTGGCGATCAACCAGTTCCAATCCTTGATCTGATAGTCATTTGGTTTAAGGTGGAAGCCAAGATATTTTAAACCTTCCCCAATGTAACTGTGCTCAAAAGGGAAGTTCTGCATGCCATGCTCTTGTTCATGTGCCGAACATCTATTCAAAATTATGGTGGATTTTCTGTTATAATTGGGATCCATACCAGTAGCTCTACAAAAAATATTTAAGATGTTATCAAATTGTGTATTGTCCTGACAAGAGCCATCCAAAAATACAATAACATCATCCACAAATAATAAATGAGTCAGCTGTAAGAATTCATTAAATCTAATACCATGGATGTCACCATCATCCTTTTCCATGTTAATAAGAGACGAGAGGCCTTCCATAACAAGGATAAAAAGAAGTGGCGAGAGAGGGCATCCTTGCTTGAGACCTCTACCAGCATGAAAGAAATCAGTAGCTACCCCATTAATGAGGATGCTGAATGTGGCATTCATAATACATCCCATAATCCAATTTGTGAAATAATGGGGGAAGACCGTTTGGATAAGAATGAGATGAGTATAGTTCCAATTTACATGATCAAAGGCTTTGGCAAGGTCAATTTTGAGGATGGTGCTCTTGAGATTCTTAGTTTTAATGGAGTGCGAGACCTCTTGTGCAGTGCCAATGGCTTCATGAATCTGTCTGTGGTGGAGAAATGCAAATTGTTCCTTAGAAATATGAGAAGATAGAATGGGTTTAATATGGTTTGCAATGATTTTGGATATAATTTTTTAGATGCAGTTATAGAGGGAGATAGGTCTATAGTCGTGGAAGGTAGAGTTGAAACCATCATAAATGCAACCAGAAATTATACTTTCTTTTATGACCTGGAGGAGATCCCTGCCAATGAGTTCAAAAAAATGAAGATAGAATTCAATGGGCCATCCATCTGGCCCAGGGCTTTTGTCCTTCTTAAACCATTTCAATACACCTTCGATCTCACCCATGGAGACCGGTGCATTGAGATCCTCCACTTGCTCATCATCAACAAACCTGTGAAATGTTCGAGCAATGTGCATAATATTCGGCATATTGATGTTGTGCAGCGCTCTGTATTGGTTTTTGAAGTACTGGATACCCAGGTCAGCAAGTTAAGCATCTGATTTTTCCACATACCCAATATTATTTGATAGTTTCTAAATAGTATTGATGATCCTCCTACCTTTAGCACACTGTTGAAATAAATTTTTATTTTCATCACCGACTTTCAAACAAATGGCCCTACTTTTTAATCTCCATTCCTCCTTTTTATGGAGGATGTTGGCCCTGGTGGTTTCCAAAGCAATCAGGTTCTCTTTTTAGGACACAGAACGGAAGCCCAAGTAGTTTGAATCAATAAGCTGAGTAATTTCCAATGCAATCCTTTTGAGCTCCTCCTCTTCGAGCCTTATTTTGATTCGGGACTAGTGGATAGTGTTTTCTTTGATGCGCTTGAGATTATCATTAAATACCCATGTAGGTTCCCTATTGGGAAATTTCTTGCAGTGCTTCCACTCTTGAGTGACCAACAATTGGAATTCCGGATCTTGTAGCCAACTAGTGTTAAATTTGAATGGAGCATGTGGTTTCTGTTCACCCATTAGAAATTCCAAATAAACATGAGAGTGGTCCAAGGCCCCACCCGAACCCACCCACTATCTGGATCTAACCATAAGGTTATGAAAAGGCTACTTGATAAGGAAACTATCAAGTCGTCGTGCCAATGCTGCCTCCCCCGTGCGTCTATTTTGCCAAGTAGGTTACTTCTTTTGCATATCAATATCAATAAATTCAGCCAATTCCAATTGAGTGGCAAAGAAATTAGATAGAGGATCCGAAAATACTTGAGGTCCCCATGATTCTGAGATCCTAATAGAAAAAATTAAATCCCCTCCAAGAATGATGTAATTATGCTGAAGCAAAGAGCATCGGAGTAAAGAGTCCCAAAAAATCCCTTTGTTAATGCACGGTACATAGACATTGATCAGGGTGAAAGGTAGTTCAAAATCACTAGTAGTAACTTCCATGCTGATGGCGCCCACCCGACCCCAACAATTCATAATCCGAGTGGTCTTTTTTTTTATGCCTAAACCACAGCCCCCAGATCGACCACGAGCATCAATTGTCACAAATGTCCAATCCGAAAGGAGTGTGGATAAGATCTTGGAGATGGTTGTGCCTTCCCCCAAAGTTTCTTGAAGGAAAAGGGAATCAATGTGAGTGGAGAGTAGAAGTCTCCTAAGTGCCAGTTTCTTGTTTGGGTTGGCAAGGCCCCTGCAATTAAATGAGATACAGATCATGATGGAACCACATCCTTGGGTTTTCTTGCTCTAAGAACCCAAAGTAGGGATGATTGCGTACCCGCAACAACCTCCATGTTGACCCTGCAAATAACCTTTGAAATTGCAGAAGGTATACCACGCGATTTAGTGGGTGAGGGGTCCTGCACTGAGCCAATGCCAAGGTCTGACAAGTTGGGCGGTAGAACAGATGATATTAAGTAGTAATGGTGCCCGATAGATGAGGAGTTAGAAGCAGTTTGAGGGGAGTAGTTTGAGGGGATCAGCAAGAGATCACCACAGATGTGTGGGATATGGTAGGCGGGATAATGGGGGGGGGGGGCGCGATGCAACAAAGAAACTAATGGATTTTAGTGAACAAAAAGTGTGGTGAATAGTATTTGACCATGCAGGAGTTACAAAATTAAAAATAGAAGGAGAGGGCGAAGAAGTACCCAGAATGGAGGTCAGTTCCTTTTGAGTAGAGTAGATAGAATGGTGGTGTGTGCGAGCTTGAGTAGTCGGCCAAGACAGTAGCAGCTCCTCGAATTGAGTATGGGCGTCCTTCGGGTTCACCTCTGGTGTCGATACAATAGTGATCGGGTTCGTTTGAGTAGCCATATGTGTGACCGTCTTGTAGAGGGGAGCTACATCGCCCATGAGTGTGAATTCTTTGTATAGATTCCCAACCAAATGACATCACCGACATCTAAATGGAACCCCCTCATAATCGAGCATTTGCTGCCATACCATCCCTTCGAAAAACATGTTATAGTTATCATGGAGGCCATCCCTTATATCCAGAAATACTAAAATGCGAGCCACTGAAATGATGCCTATCTCCAAATAGGATCTGTCATGATCCAGATAATGGCCAAAATCCTCCCCAATGCTGCGAAGAGAGGCTTCATTCTAGAATTGAAGTGGTAAACTTGGTAGACGCATCCAAATCAGTCCCGCACCTGAATTCTCCTTGTTGGGATCAAAAAGCAGGAACCATCTCTTCAACAGCACTGGATGCATCTCGATATGCCAGTATTTGGATAATACCCAGTCTACCAATGCGAGTTGAGAAAATGTGAGGGAAAACCATCCCCTGTTCATAAGCATAACACCCAGAAGATGCTCCATGTGGCCACCCCAAATCTCCTCAGTCCAAAGCTTTAATCGCACAATGGTATATTTTCGACCCCGGACCTTGCCCACAAGTACCATAGCAGCCGTCAGCTCAATGTTTGCCATGCCTCTATCCCGACCAAAATTTTTGTTGTGGATGTTTTGTTTTTTGGTAATTCGAGTTTTTTTCTTTCCTTTATGAATATGCAGGTCCCCAGAGGCAGTGCCTATTTCTCCAAGTTCGTCTGAATCAGATGAATGATGCGCATCCACCGTCTGTACATCAAAGGTTATATCCAAAAAACACCCAAATACCGCAATCAACTCGGTCGCAACAAATGAAGGAATTGGTTGTTGCGAGGTCTCCGCCCCACCAATGAAGAGGTCCATAAATGCAAGTGTATCAACACAGATGGTATTTGATACCTCAGCAACACCCGAGCCTGTAACTGAGATGTTGTGCGAAGGCAAGTCAGGGGTGTCTTGAGCCTGTAGCTCCCAGAGTCGCAACATGGAAGGCGACGAGATTTTGAAAGATGGAGAGTCCAAACGACCAACAGTAGGGTCGGTATAGATCACAGGCGTGACCTACAGAGACTGTTCTAGCCAGTGCATATCCGGTGCTGACTCCATATCCGCCATGGCAGCCACATCATCATCAGTCTGGTTCCCCCAAATCTCGACACCCTCTAGAGGGTCAGCGTTGTAGTCAAGTTCCTCCTCGTATATGCTCATGAACAATGGATGGACAGGTAATAGTAACCACCATAGTGCGTGAAGGAAGGCCCAATAAACACGAAGCTTTAGCTTGAAGGTCCTTGGGTAGTGTCGCCGGTTGTAGCCTTGATTCCTGTCAATGCCTTAAACTTAGCAGTGAAAAATAGACAGCAGTTGTGATAACCTAACAGTTGTCGCGAGAGGGTGAACAAGGTCATCAAAGTACACCAAAATAGAGTAAGTGGGTAGCAAGTAGGAGTGAAACTCAGGTCAGAAGCAGTGGGTCAGGGTCAGTAACCACCATCAGTATGAAGCAAGGCCTAGATCACCACGGCTTATATGCTCTGAGCAGAGCAGAAACCCCACCAAGCAACCCATGACCACCAATGCAAGTCCTCCAAACAAAACTGGCATCTAGAAAAGAGGTTGGTAGTAAAAAAACCTTAGTGGAATACCGAGGGTCGATTAGTGGCTGACAATTTCACGAGGACCGTGGAGGCAAACAATTACTGTATATAGTTAACTGAAGATGAAAAAAAAAACCCAACATATCACCGAGTCATGTTAAAGGATAAACATGATACACCAGGTATTATCCATAAACCAAGTGATCATTAGCACCATCCGCAAGCGAGTAACCCCTGGCCGCCATGGCTAGGGTTTCACAACAGCTCCACGACTCTTTCTAATCATAAACTGTGAAATAATCCATATACTTCCACACAGTCATGAATAAGATCAAAGAAAATTCCGAGAACTTCTCGTTGGAATCTATTTCACTGCAACATAAAATGTCAAAACAAAAAATATTGTTGTTATTTTGGATTGAATTTTTTTTACAAAAATCAAAATATTGATTCTATTTAAATTTATTTTCAGTACCGTCTTAGCTGATTTTGACAAAAAATAATTCTGCAAACTTTGTGTCAACTAGTCAGAATTGAAATAAAAAAATCTAAAAATCAGTGTAACTGGAAGTCAACTCTGAGACCTACCTATACCTGCTCTATGTTTGGTTTTGCATTAAAAAAAACAATAAGAACCAATTCACACACATTGTGTTTCATCTTGAAGTTAACTTACCCGGAATGATAAAATAAGCGTTGATACATCTGTCCCAATTTATGACTTGACGAGTCACCTTAAGAATGCATTTACACGGTAATCTAGCTTTCCAATGTGCACCTATTACCAGAATTTACCCATGATTTCTACTGACACTTGCTTGGCTACTTGTATGCCATGTCACCTTATATTTTTCGGCAGCCACAACATTCTGGAAGGAGGGGGGACTTGCCCCCTGCTGGAACACTCATCATTGTACTCCCCAAGCCACAGAGACTTTCGACAGCCACAACATGCTGGAAGGAGGGGGAACCTGCCCCCTGCTGGAAAAATCATCATTCTACTCCCAAAGCTGCAGAGAAATTGAATGCAGAAGTCCGAAAAAGTGTGAAGCCAACAAACCCTAAGTACGCGAAAATGGACACCACCCTATTCGAAGTCAAAACCCTCATTGTCAGTAACCGAATGTTGAGATGTTATATTCATGATTTCTCTTCAATTTAAAAATAATGAAATGTTCCTCCTTTTTACATTTACATTCAATATTTAACAATTTAGATATATTAAATAGCATTAAAAAAACATCGAAACTGGCTTATAATAATAATAACATGGTTACAAGTAGCGACTACCTGCCGCTTAGTCTAAATGTAGTAATGTTGCAATGTGATGTTGGAAATGAGCTATTACGGCTATTACATGTCGCTTAATGCAATTATAGAGAGGTTGCAATTTGAATTTGAGCATGTTTATGAAGTTTTGTTTTGTAATAAATTATGGTTAAACTAAATTAGAAATAATTGTTGCAATTTGAGTTTAGTAGTAGTTTAAATCTATCTAAATTATTGTGAAACAAATTTTGTGTTGGCCCATGAGCATATGCATTTGATGTGTAGATTAGATTTTCTAGATATGCTTACCTTATTTTTGGAATCAATATGAGTATGGTAGAGTAGCTACTACTTGTTGCTTAATGTACTAGGGTCATCTGGGTTAAGTTACCAGGCCTCCCATTAGAATTTTGGACCCTTAAGGCTCTGAGAGCGATTGGTGATTCTATTGGCAGTATGAAATATATTGATCCAAGCATATTAGGTGCGAGTGATAAGAGAATTTCATGGCTACTAGTTGAGGTCGATTTTGTGGGGGGATTGCCAGGGGACGTGGATTTATTATGGGGTAACAGAAGACATAGATAGTGCATTGATTTTTGGGGTATCCCTTTCAGATGCCTCATTTTCCATAAAACTGGACATCTCAGGGAAAATTGTCCTTTCCAGCTTCGTATGGAACGTCTGAATGGTGTTGTGGCTGGTGCTGATGATAGCACACATAATCATGCGGCTACGGGTACTTCGGGAGGCTTCACATCAGGTATTCATTCTGCCTCTTCTTCTGAGGATGTTTCTTTTGTCTCTGCTGAAGAGAATCATGATAGGATGCTACTTCAAAATAGACCTCCTACTGACATGAATAGGGTCCTATATCCCGAATCTAATATTTCACCTTCTGCCAATCACTCTAGCCCACCAAATTTACATAGCCCATACATGACCAACTCGCCTATCACCAACACTCCCATCCAAGTCATGGGCCCTCCCATCCAGGATTTTCCTCTTGGCGTCTCTGTCAATGCACCTACTCACTTTGCACACCCTCCTAATTATGCTGACCCACCTCTTTTTCATAGCACAAATTACTCTGTTGGAGAATCATCTGTCGCTCCCATTAGTTCTTCGGTTGGGCCTCCAATGTCTCCTATAAACAATATTGAACCTACCGACCCCGATTATCCTCCTGAATCACCAGGAAACTCGGTAGGGAGCGATATCGAGTATTTATTGGGAAATCCCAATATTGATTTGGCTGCCTTAACTGTGTTTGATAGACCACCTACGACTTGGGATCCCTGATACTTCCAGCCCCTGTCTTCTAATATCACAACCAGGAAAAAATCTAAGAATACAAACAAATTGGCCAAGTGCAAGTTCAAATCCATTTCTCTGTTTTCGGATGGGGAAGAAAATTTTATAGATATTCCCATCTCGGCATGTGATGGAAAGTGGGAGTGTTCTAGGGCGCTTAGAGCAAGAAACCCTGAAATGGGTTCCCCATGACCCACATTCTATTGATGAATATAAGGGGGATGGGTGATGCCCCCAAATCACATTACCTTCAGGAATTATTAGTTGATAATAAGTGCAGTATCTTTCAGGGACAGGAGACTTTATGTTGGAGGGAGAAAGCTATTAAAACCTTTTTGAGTTATAATTCTGGGTGGTGTGTGGTGGTTGTCGACTCAAATGGCCATTCGGGAGGATTGATTGCTATTTGGAATCCTGATTGGGCTAATTTTAAAGCCTTCGGTTTTTTTGGCAGGATTCTACTTACTGGTCACCTAAGGGGTGTGGATGGATCACTCAGTATTGTTAATGTATATGCTCCATATAACAACAGGCAATCCTTCTGGATCCGAATGAGGGATTCCGGAATTTTTATGTTGCCAAATCTGATTTTGATGGGGGATTTAAATTTCATTGTGCAATCTGATGAGATATGGGGGAACAACGTTCAAATGGATCCTCTTTTAAACGTTCTGAACGATATGTTCATTAATTGCCACATGGTGGATATCAGGCCCTGCCCATTGATTCCTACGTGGACAAACAAGAGGATGGGGGATAACTATATTGGAAAAATACTGGACAGGGAACTTGTAAAAGACAATCTGATAGACATCTGGGGAGCCCCCAGATAAGTGGTTATGGTCTCGGACATATCGGATCACATGCCAATATCTTTATCCTGGAATCCTAGAGATAAGGATAAGGGGCTCCCATACAAGTTCAATCGGGTATGTCTCGAAGATGTAGAATATATTAATCTTGTTAAAAGACTGTGGCAAGAGGATGCTGTATTGGAGGATCTCGGGCAGTGGGATCTATTTCATCATAAACACCATAAATTAAAGATGGCCTCCAAAAAGTGGGAAGTCCAAAAAAAAGCAGCCCTCAAGGCAAAGTTGCATGACATCAACAAGAGGATGGAATCGATATATAAAGAATTCATAAACACAGCTCCGGATGAAGAATCATATCACATTCTCAAGCAGTTGGGGATTCAGAGAAGGGAGATACTGTGTATAGAGGAGACTACTTGGAAACTTAAGAGTAGGATCTGCTGGTTACAGGAGGGTGATCTCAACACGAAATTTTTTCACAAATATGCAACTGACAAAAGGAATAGAAATGCGATTTGGCGCATCATGCGGCCTGATGGTAGTTATGCCATTTCCACTGCTGAGATACAAAGTGAAGCATATTCCCATTTCTCAGATTTCTACCAAAAAGACCAATCCATTGATTTTGAAAATCAAACTTGGGTAATGAATCATATCTCTAGAATGTTTAATGAGGAGGCTATTTCTGATCTTGACCAGAAAATTACTGGGAATGAAGTGCACATGGTCCTAAAATCGTTTGCGCATGATAAATGTCCGGGGCCGGATGGCTAGCCCGCGGAATTTTTCACCTCCTTCTTTGAATTAATTGGGGATGAACTTACGGAGGTTGTGGATCTTGTTTGAGCAAAAGGTCATATGCCTGCTAATTTAAACTCTACCTTTATTGCTCTGATCCCCAAAGTTGCAGATCCAAATCCTTCACTGATTTTAGACCGATTGCGCTCTGCAATATTTTGTATAAGGTCACCTCAAAAATTATTTCCAATCGTATCAGGGCTACATTATCAGAACACATTTGTATGGAACAATACGGTTTTCTTCAAGGCCGTTCTATACATGATGTGATTTCCATCGCACAGGAAGTTTTTCATTCTATGCACTCAAAAAGGAGGGAGGCTTTGGTCATGAAGGTGGATCTTCACAAGGCATATGATTCAGTAGACTAGTCCTATATTAGACTTGTCTTACTCAATATTGGATTGCCAATTAGAATCATTAGATGGATCATGTCTTGCATTACTACTGTTAGATATGCAGTATTGGTTAATGGTGTGCCCACTCATTTTTTCAAGGCTGCTAGAGGTCTTCATCAAGGATGTGCTCTCTCCCCGCTCATTTTCATTCTCATATTGGACGGGTTTAGTAAGGTCTTACATAGCATAGAGAAAAAGGGCTTCATTAAGGATTTTTCCTTTTCTAAGTCTGTGTCCACGTCGCATTCACTCTTTATTGATGATATGTTGTTATTTGGATACCTCATCAGAAATCATTGGTTTTATATTCATCTCGTACTAATAAGGTTTGAATCTTCTACAGGATTAGGTATCAACAAAGATAAATCTTTTCTATTATATGAGAAGGGTGATTTACAGGAAATTCTTTTTATTGCTGATTTTTTGGGGGTCCACTGTCAAATTGCTTTGGATGGATTTAAATATATGGGTTACAACATAAAGCCCTGCGGATATAAGGTCAGGGATTGGATGTGGATGATCGAGCGATTGAGGGCTCGTATCTGTAAATGGACACACAAGTGGCTATCTTTGGGCGGTTGACTCATCCTCATACAGGCTGTATTATCACAGTTGATGGTCTTTTGGGACCATCTTTCTTACCTTCCAGCCAAGATTGTGGAGTTGATCAACAACACTATTGCTCAATTTCTGTGGGGTGGTTTCAATATGGAAAAGAAATATCACCTCTGTAAAATTGATGTTATTTGTAGGCCTAAAGAACAAGATGGGTGGGGTATTTTAAATACTCGAATTTTCAATACAGCCTTGCTTATTAAATCCTTCTGGCATGCTATCAAAGGGGATAACATTTTGAGTGCTATTATCAGATGCAAATACATTGAGGGCGACTTTCTACATCAACTTATCTATCAGGAATTAGTTTTTCCATGGAGTATATCTGCCATATGGGGTAATTTTAAAAAATTTCTAAGGTATGTCTCCGGTCGATTGACTTGGTTCTTCTGTGATGGTGGGCAAATCCCGCTGGCTTTCAAGAGTATAATGTCCCTCCCTCTACAAACTAGCCTTTCCCCCTACCTGCTACACCATCTATCACACAGGTGTTTCCTCTATCTGTCACAGACTATACAATGTTGGTCATTTGGTGCTCCGATTTTCAAACTGCAAACCAGCTTGAACTGGTTGGGGAAGATGCTTCTGAATGGGATCTCATTCGGGATTATTTTAGATGTGCTGGTCTATGTCATTCACAGGGGGTGATAAGATCATTTGGAATGGTCCCATGAAGAATAAATCTATCATTGTCAAAGATGTCTACAAGAACATCATTCTTACTTCGCGTGGGGGTATATCTTTCAAGATATTCTATCCCTACTGGAGGCGAAGAATCCCAACCAAGATCACACTCTTCGGGTGGTTGGTGTGGCGTGGTAAGATACTAACCTGGGATAATCTCATCCGAAGAGGGGTACATGGCCCCAATCGATGTGCATTATGTTGTTTGAAGGAAGAAAGCATTGTCCATATATTTTTCATTTGCCCTGTCATTAAGAGTTTGTGGAGACTATTCGGTCCATTATTTATGGACCCCAATTGGTCAGCAATTGATTTCATGTTTGTTGTAAGGGAATGGGACAAGCTTAACGGAAAATTTAAATCACTTCCTTTTTTCCTTGTATGGGAGGTGTGGATTGGCCAGAATAACCTGTTCTTTGAAAACAGGCCATTTCAAATACATAGTATTTACTCCAAGATTATGAATTGGATTGTGGACAAGCCTGAACCTTCTCAGTTGGTGGCTGATGGATCCATATGGAACAGACCTCATGAGATTTCCATCCCAGCCATCTTTTTTGATGGGGCATCAGCTGAAGGCATCACGGGATGTGGTGTATGGATAAAATTGGCGCAGAGAGAAAGAATACACATCTTCTGGAATGGTGGTCCGAGATCCAACAATAAGGCTAAAATCATGGCTCTGTGGTGTGGTCTCCTTGCGGCCTCAAATCTTCAATTGCAGAATCCCAATTTTTATGGTGATTCCATGCTGGTGATTGGATGGATTACAAGTAGATGTGATATGTTGAATCTGGGGTTATTGGGCTGGAGACAGAGAACTCATAGATTATGGAATAATTTGAAATTCCCTCCTATTAATCATATCTACAGAGTTCCGGATGCGGATGATACTTTGGGTTAAGGGGCCTCAAGGCCTGGTTCAGGTCCCAAGGCAGTTCACCTGGGGTGGCCACATGGCCCCCTATGGTGCCATTAATGCAACTCTCATTAAACCTCGGCGCTGGACATTTATTCCTCCTCGCCGTCACTTGCTTTGTCCTGCTCAGCGCATCAGACATCAAATGGAGCACTACTGCTCGAACTCTCCCGATTGTTTTGGTTCTGCTCACCGCCCTCTGTCGCCTCTGCGCTCTCACTGCCCGGGTGGCTGTGCTACAGGTGGGGATCGCACTGCTACAGGACGACGGTGCTCTCTTCACTGCTGTTTGGAAACAATTCCCGGCTACCATTACTCAAATAGTAATTTCTGCCCTGTTATGTTCAATTTTCATACTTCTCCTGTTATTGTTGGTCAAATTAACTCTACTCTTGCAGCTCCTTCTGGTGACTGGTCGGATTCTTCTCAGAATTCCAGTATGCCCAGGCTCAGGCAAAGAATGACCTGTAGGAGAGGGGCCTCTCGAGGCAGATCCATGAGTGAGCGTCCCTCTAGCTCTAATGTCGACTTCTCCATGGAGCCTTCTGAAAGGCGTCCTGCTCATTTCTATATTGACCCTTCTGGTCGTCTCCATGAGCGCGTTGCCCCGGCGCCTCCTCAGTCCATGCCTCCGCCTCGCGCTCCTGCTTTGTCACCTCTGTCTTCGCCCCCTCTCCAGGCTTCCGCCTCCCCTCCTCGCTCTGGCAGTCATTATCTCAGGAAATCTACGCAACGAGCTGAGCTGCGTTTCGATTGCGCCTTCAATCGGCCCTCCATCACTGCCCTTATCATGATTACCCTTTGCGAAGAGACCACCCTCCCCCCTGTCCAGCCGCTTGACCCCTTGCAGACTCCTTCTGTGCCTGTCTTCGAGCCCCCCTCTGGTCCTGAACCCGGTCCGTTTGTGCACTCTCTCGGAGTTCCTTTTGCCCCTGTCCCTGCTCCTCCGGGACCGTCTCACTTGCAGATGGATGCTGGTCATTCTGGCGAAGACGATGACAAGAATGCTGAAGCAGATTCGGAAGAACATTATGGCTGCAGAATTTTGGAAGAGTAACCTGCTTCAGACTAAGTGCTCTCCCTCTTCCAAGACCAGTTCTCAGTATGAACTATGCTCTAGATTTTTTGCAAAATTTCTGTTTTTGATGATCACTCATAGCAGACACAGCTGCATGTATCTTTTGTCTCTTTTTAGTTTCGTTAAGCTGTATGTAAATGACTCTTCGCCGGTTTCCCAGTTCCTGGGCGGTGTCATCACTTTCAAAAGAACTGGTTTCCCGCTAATGGGCAGTTCCATAGTTAGACAGAACGTGGATATGAAGCCCGGTTTCAGGCTTCCTCAGCTGAGCCGTGGCAGTTTTGTAACATTATTTTTATAATAGAAATAGCGTAATTTAGAAAAAAAAAAAATCATATCTACAGAGAAAATAACACTAGGGCAGACGGAATTTCAAAAAAAGGTATCAATGCAGATTTTGGGTCTATGCATTTACTCTAGTTCAAAGATGGTGTGCAGATTTGGAACTCGACTACTCCAATTCCATGATATTGGTACACAACATTTCAGGAATATCTGCTATTGCTATATCTCTTATCCAAAATTTTTGGTTTACCTTATGCATATCTATCATCATATCGGCCATATATTTTCGATATAAAAGTTCTTCTAACTTATCTTGGGTTTTGGAGGCTCTTCATTTCTTCACAAGATATGATCTCTGTTGGAAAATGCTCACAGCGCCTTCACACTGAATACATGCCGGCATGACTCATATCATATAACAAGCAAGCCTGACTTATTTTATTCCTAGCGAGCATCAGCATGCAGGTAATGGCTTCAAGCGAGCCTGAATAGATATGAATGCGGTACAAGTGAGCCCAACCTTCCTTGCATCAAGCGAGCCTGTTGCATAATTTGATTCACCATATGACTGTTAGCTTCCTTCTACAGTTTATCCGTCCTTACTACACTCAAGAGAGCCTGTTCACATGGGGATGTTATGCAGTTTTTGTAGTGGCAAGGGTCATATTCCGATAATTTTCTCTCCTTCCTTTCAATTGTCATTTCAATTCCCTGTTTGTTACGATACATGTAGCTCTATATTATCTATGGTTATGTCTTGTTTACCATACAGGGATTCACATGAACAATCTGTTTGGGCATGTGTAATCCTGCCCGTAATTTTGCTTGCCATGAACAATGAATTGCTTTTCTTACTTAGAAGGGTAGTTTATGTATGTGGATAGGGATTTTGAGTTTCTCGCTGGTTCATTCAGCTGAGAATGTAATTGGGATTATGTACTGTCATATTTAATATATACAACGTTTTTTTTCTTCTGAAAAAAAGAAAGAAATGTTGCAATTTGAGTTTCAGCATGTTTATGAAAATTTTCTTTCTAATAAAGTTGTTGCTTTGTTTAGTATAGCTAAATTAAATTAGAAATAATTGTTGTAATTTGAGTTTGAGCGTGTCTATGAGGATTTGCTAGATGTTGCCATTTGAAATGTTTAGAATCTTTTTTTACTAATATTTTGTTAATCCAATTTGACCCAAGTACAATTGCAATGCCATATTGTCTATGATCTGAAGATTTTTACATTTTTCGTAAAGTATATATATATGAGTATCAAAATTTATAATGCTAAAAATAAAAAATATTATTATAAGAATTTATAATAAAGAAAAATATAACTTATATATATATATGTATATGTATATGTATATGTATATGTATATGTATATGTATATATATATATATATATATATATATATATATATATATATATATATATATATATATATATATACACACATATATATATACACATATATATACACATATATATATACACATATATATATACATATATGTATATATATATATATATACATATATGTATATATATATATATATATACATATATGTATATATATATGTATATACATATATGTATATATATATATGTATATACATATATGTATATATATATATGTATATACATATATGTATATATATATGTATATACATATATGTATAGGTATATGTATATATATATATAAGGAATTTATTGTTATTATTCAAGAAGTTGCATGTTATTTTTATTTAAAATTACATGCCATGATATATAGCAATTAAAATTGTTTAATATTTTGTATATTTATATATTTGATATATTTAATGTATATTCCAAAATTTAATAACGTAATTTAGTTAGCCAATTTGAGTTTTTAGATATTGGGTAGATTCAATATTTTACTCATTAGGAATGTGGTTTTTTTATTACATTTTTCAATTTCAATTTTTTTTGTTTTTGTTTTTTTTGTATAAAATAAATTGAAAAGAATAGTTTTTTTTTTGTGCTGGGGGACAGACTTTGTATTTGGTAAAATACAATAGTTTAATATGAAACAGAGAGATATTTTGTTTTAATGCGCGGAAGAGTTTTTATTTTAAACTACGTCATCCTCACAGTGTCTTGTTCATGTGGCAATGTTCTGATGCGATCATCGCAATGGGAACTGACATAAGTCACAATAGCAATGGCCTGATGCTTTCGTGGCATAGGAAGTGTTTTAAGTTATGTCGCCATTGCACATTATGAATTCTGGACCCGATCCTATTTACTATGGCGGAGTTAAATTTGTCATCGCGTCAGTTTTTCAATCAGCATCAGAGAATTTTGTAATGGACTGTTTGCATTGTTTTAAAGCGGACCTGATGCATATTATTCAGCACATTTGATAAGCAGGTTTTTGGGTTTTTAATCTTTGTCGTATATGTTATATGCAATTTTTGCAAATTTCATGTGCAATTTATAAATGGCCCGAGAGGCTTTGTAATAGGTTTTGTTATGTTTTAACGTAGGCGAGTTAATTCGCTGATGGGCCCAGACCTTAAAATATATCAGTGGTTGATATTTTAACCTTAGTCCATGTGTTATTGTCACAAGTATTATGATTAATTATTTGCTTAAGTTTCAATGTAAGTGTGCGGGGTCGTATGCTGATATATGATAGTTGGTGCACGGTATATAAACGTAGGGTATAATGAAAAGTGGTGTTGGTTTTTAAACCATTGGCAAATGCATAGATTATAATAAATCGAATGGACAGAAGAATTTATTAACATTGTGGGACCCCCACGAATCGCATCGGAGAAAATCATAATAGTGGAAGATGTTAATAAAAGTCTCGATGACGATTGCAGAGCCGATGTGTTTATGAACTGTGATTTATATGTCTTTGAAGTTCCGGCTTAAAAAGCATTAATCACATCGGAACGTTTGCAAATGCATCAATCACATCAGAGGAAGGGCATTGCATCAGAACATTGGCAAATGCATTAATCGCAATCAGAAGCATTGAGTTGCGATTAATCGCATTGGAAAATAGAAAATAAAGGTTTATAAAGCTGCGGTGCCTGAAATTTTCAAAGGTTAGCGTTGGGGTTAGAATATGAGAGCATATTATATGCATAGTCTGAATTTTTTTTAAACGGATTCGATGCATATTATTCAGCGGATTTGATAAGCATGTTTTTTGGTTCTTAACCTTTGGTCGTACATGTTATATGCAATTTTTTGAAATGTTCATGCGCAATTTATAAAAGGCCCGAGAGGATTTCTAACAGGTTTTGTTATGTTTTAACATAGGCGAGTTAATTCACTGATGGGCCCAGACCTTAAAATATATCAGTGGTTGATATTTTAACCTTAGCCCAAGTGTTATTGGTGCAGGTATTATGGTTAATTATTTTTCTTAAGTTTCAATGTAAGTGTGCGGCGTGGTAATGCTACGCTTGAGCAATACATTCAAAGGTTGAGTTATATCCGAGGTTGTAATGTATGCTGATATATCATAGTTGATGCGTGATATATAAAGGTAGGCTATAATGCATTGTGGGCCGGACGAGTGGTGTTGGTTTTTAAACCATTGGAAAATGCATAGATTATAATAGATGAAGAATTTATTAACTTTGTGGGATCCTCATGAATCGCATCGGAGAAAATCATAACAACGGAACATGTTAATAAAAGTCCAGATGGAAATTGCGGAGTCGATGTGTTTATGAACTATGATTTATATGCATTTGAAGTTCCGGATTAAAAGGCATTAATCGCATCAGAACATTTTTGAATGCATCAATCGCATCGGAGTAAGGGCATCGCATCAAAACATTGGAAAATGCATTAATCACAATGGGAAGCATTGAGTTGCAATTGTTGAAATAGTAAAAGTTGAAGTCGCAAGCGAGCCTTAATATGTGCTAGAATATTAATAAAGTTCAAAGCTCATTAAATGTTTCATAACTTTGATTTTGGGCCAAATGTAATTCGAATTAGGCAATTCGAATACATACGAGTAGGCTGTAATATTGCTTCGAAATTAATTTAAAACATTGATTCGGTTTATTACAACAACAGTTTATATCCATTGCGTGATAAATTTCGATGTATCAAATGAACCTTTTGCAATTGTGGACCCCATTGAACGTGAAAAAACTTAAATCAAATATGGAAAATAAATTTTCCTTATAAAACTTATCGGGTTCGAGACTTGCCATTGCAATCGGGTGAAGACAAAAGAACTTGCGATTTGTGATTGCGATTGGGTGAATTGCATCGCATTATTGAACAGTAGCAAAGAAAACATATGCCCAAATTGTTACACAATGTGGAAATCAGATCCACCATATAAAACTTATGGGGTCGAAGACTTACGATTGCAATGAGTGCAAAACAAAAGAATTTGCGATTTGCGATTGTGATTGTGCCAATCACATCATTCAACGATGGCAAAATAAATGGATGCGGTGATCACATTGCAATATTCCACATGAACAAGACACTTAATTTTAATAAAATTTGCGATTGCAATTCAAAATTATATCAAATGTTTTATTGATTCGTACGATTGCAATTTGACCATAAAAAAAGAACTTGAACTTGCGATTTGCAATTGCGATTGTGCCAATCGCATCGCATCATTCAATGGTGGCAATAAAAACATATGCGATTGTATCATATAACTTGTGATTGCAGTTGTGATCGCATCACAATTTTCCACATCAACAAGAAACTTAATTTTAATACAATTTGCAATTGCAATTCAAAAGTATATCGAATATTTTATTGATTCATTGCTTTTTAATTTTCTATTTTCCATTTATTGTGATTGATTGATTTTCTTATCGCGATTGTGGAACTGATGTGTTTATGAATGTGATTTATATGTATTTGAAGTTCCAGCTTAAAAGGCATTAATCGCATCGGAACGTTTGTGAATGCATCAATCGCATCAAAGTAAGGGCATCGCATCGGAACATTGGCAAATGCATTAATCGCAATGGGATGCATTGAGTTGCGATTGTTGAAATAGTAAAAGTCGAAGTCGCAAGTGAACCTTAATATCTGCCAGAATATTAATAAAGTTCAAAGCTCATTAAATGTTTCATAACTTTGATTTGGGGCCAAATGTAATTTGAATTAGGCAATTCGAATACATATGAGTAGGCTGTAATATAGCTCTGAAATTAATTTAAAACATTGATTCGGTTTATTACAACAACAGTTTATATCCATTGCATGATAAATTACAACGTATCAAATGAACCTTTTGCAACTGTGGAACCCGCTGAACATGAAAAAACTTAAATCAAATATGGAAAATAAATTTGCCTTATAAAACTTATCGGGTCCGAGACTTGCCATTGCAATCGGGCGAAGACAAAAGAACTTGCGATTTGCGATTGCAACTGGGCGAATTGCATCGCATTATTGAACAGTAGCAAAGAAAACATATGGCCAAATTATTACGCGATGTGGAAATCAGATCCACCTTATAAAACTTATGGCGTCGGAGACTTCGATTGCAGTGAGTGAAAAACAAAAGAAGTTGCGATTTGCGATTGCGATTGTGCCAATCGCATCATTCAACGGTGGCAAAATAAATGGATGCGACTATCATATTGCAATCTTCCACATCAACAAGAGACTTAATTTTAATACAATTTACGATTGCAATTCAAAATTATATCAAATGTTTTATTGATTCATACCATTGCAATTGGACCATAACAAAAGAACTTGAACTTGCGATTTGCGATTGCGATTGTGCCAATCGCATCGCATCATTCAATGGTGGCAAGAGAAACATATGCAGTTGTATCATATAACTTGTGATTGTGGTTGCGATCGCATCACAATGTTCCACATCAACAAGACACTTAATTTTAATACAATTTGCAATTGCAATTCAAAAGTATATCGAATATTTTATTGATTCATTGCTTTTTAATTTTCTATTTGCCATTTATTGAAAAAGATAATAGTATTTGAGGATGTTTATGAAGATTTGTTTTGTAATAAAGTATAGTTAAATTAAATTAGAAATAATTGTTGGAATTTGAGTTTGAGCATGTCTATGAGGATTTGCTAAATGTTTCCATTTGAATTTAAGGATGTCTATGAGGATTTTCTTTGTAATAAAGTTGTCGCTTAGTTTAGTTTAAATATAGCTAAATTAAAATAAAAAAAATAAGAATTTATGTTAGTATTAATTGCATATAATAATATAATTTAGTTAACTAATTTGATTTTTTTAGATCTGAAAACTTTTACATTTTCCTAAAGTATATATATGAATATGAAAATTTATAATGCTAAAAATAAAAATATTATTATAAGAATTTATAATAACAAAAAATATAAGTTATATATATATATATATATATACATATATATAAAAGGAATTTATTGTTATTATTCAAAAAGTTGCATGTTATTTTTATTTAAAATTACATGACATGATATATAGCAATTAAAATTGTTTAATATTTTGTATAGTTATATATTTGATATATTTAATGTATATTCCAAAATTTAATAATGTAATTTAGTTAGCCAATTTGAGTTTTTAGATATTGGATAGATTCAATATTTTAGTCATTAGGAATCTGGTTTTTTAATTACATTTTTCAATTTCTAATGTTTTTTTTGTATAAATATAATTATATGACACAGTATATAGCCATTAAAATTGTTTAATATTTTGTATAGTTATATATTTCATATATTCATTATATGTTCTAAAATTTAATAATATAATTTAGTTAAGTAATTTGACTTTTTTAGATATTGGATAGATTTGATACTCTATTGATGAGGGATGTGTTTTTTATTAATTATATTTTTCAATTCGTAATGTTTTTTTATATAATATAGTATAGCTAAATTAAAGCAAATTTATAAAATTGAATTTAGTGCTGTGATTTTAGGTGTTAATTTGAGTTTCAGCATGGCTATGAGGACTTGCTATATATATATATAGTTATTGTTCAAGAAGTTGCATGTTATTTTTACTTAAAATTAGATAACATGATATATAGCAATTAAAATTGTTTAATATTTTGTATAGTTATATATTTGATATATTTAATGTATATTTCAAAATTTAATAATGTAATTTAGTTAACCAATTTGAGTTTTTAGATATTGGATAGATTCAATATTTTACTCATTAGGAATGTTGTTTTGTAATTACATTTTTCAATTTATAATGGGTGTTTTTTTTTTTTTTTTAATATAATTATATGGCGTAGTATATAGCGATTAAAATTGTTTAATATTTTGTATAGTTATATATTTGATGTATTCATTATATATTCTAAAATTTAATAATATAATTTAGTTAACTAATTTGATTTTTTTAGATATTGGATAGATTTGATATTCTATTCATTAGGGATGTGTTTTTTGATTAATTATATTTTTCAATTTCTAATGTTTTTTTATATAATATAGTTACACTTGTTTTATAATACAATTAGATATATCTAAATTAAAGTAAACTTATAAAATTGAATTTAGTGTTGTGATTTTAGTTGTTAACTTAGAGAGAAATAATATGGCCATCCATCTCATATTAGATATTTTATAAACATTGCTAATTGATATCGATTTATATATAAACTGTGATATTTTGTTTAAATATATAATTTATAAACTTTTGGTCTACTTTAAATTATAAATATGTAATAATAAAATGTAAAAAACATATTTTATAGTAATGGAAATGTATAATAATATAATATATTTTTAAAATATATTGAAGTAATTATTTAACTAAATATTGATCTATAGAAAAAGTATTCCATTATTAATATATGTATGGATTAATTTATTAAATATATAATTTGTAAACTTTGGCTATATTTTAAATTATAAATATGTAATAATAAAATCTAAATTTTTTTTTTATAATAATGGAGATGTATAATAATATAATATATTTTTAAAAATATATTGAAGTGATTATTTAACTAAATATTGATCTATAAAAAAAGTATATAAGTCAAATTTAAGCTTAAAAAATTAATAAAGATAAATATATATATATATATATATATATATATATATATAATGTGGAATATTGTAGGTTGGAGTTGATTAAGGAGTTGTCTTTAGTGCGACTTTTTGGAGTTTCAGGTGCTGGAATCCGGTGAAACAAATTGAGGTAAAATCTTGATTTATGTTATTTAAATTGATTTTTTGATTGTATATATGGATTCAACACTCTAAAAAACCCCTAGGACCCTTCGATTGTGCAAAGTTACCCATCAAATTTCTATTTTCACTAAATTCCTGTCGGAATTTAGAGAAATTAAAGCGGAAAAAACTGCCATAAAAGCATTCAAAAAATCGCATTATAGACTACTGCGTTGATTAATGCAACTTGTGAAAGAGAACGGAAAAATAGATGGAACTGCAAGCTTGGGAAATAAAAATTGTAAATTACAACAGATCGAATTGCAAGGTTGTTTAGTTTGCAATCATCATCTTGGAAAATAAAAAATTAAAATTAAAATAACTATTGTTGCAGGGTTGTTTAATTTGGGGTCTTTAAGAAAAACTTTATGTATAAATAAAAATTTATGTATCAAAAGGATTAAGTTCAAATTTCTAATTAAATCATGTAGAAAAAGATGTATATAAATACTTAAAAATTATAATAAATTTTTTGAAAATTAACTTAATTTAATCACCAACTGATCTGAATAAAAAATAATAATAAATATTCCAGAATTAAAAGAATAATAACTAAATAATCCAAATTAGCAAGTATTATATACATAGGAATATATATCAATTGATTTGGATATGCAGTGGAGTAACTACTTAAAAAAAGCAAGATGGCGCTAAGATGCATAGCTGTACCACTTTTTCAGCATTTGGTAGATGTTAAATAACATCGAAAATGGCGCAGAGTCGAACCAAATGTTAAATAAAGCTAAACTTAAAACCTATGCATTGCCCTTTGGGGTCCACCTTACAATGAGCACATGTTTAATGTTAAAACATATAATTTAAAGGTTTTAAACCTTTCTGCTGTGCGATAAAAAAAACAAACCATAGTATAAAAACTCCATCGCGCGATGTTTAAAACATAAAACAAAAACATTAATAAAACTTAAAATCTTTGTAAAACTTCAAAGGTCGGTCGCGCGATAAAGCTTCGAACTTGAAAGTCGGTTCAACCAAAATACATTCACATATCACGTTACAATCTGGCTGACATCACATGGCCATTTGGAGGCGCGATGAGTCATTAAATCGAGTTCATAATAGCTCATCGCGTGCACAAACAAGTTTTGGTGTACGACGGATTTGGACGCGCGATGAACAAATTAAATCTGACCTATAATATGCATCGAATCTGGAATTTGAGAGTACAAATGGGCCACTTTGAATGTTCTAATTCCGATTGAGAACAGACGCGCAATAAAGGAATTAAATCCATTCCATAAATGGTATCGAGTCCGGAGTTCACATAACAATCAGGCCATGTTAGAACCATTTGCGATTGTAACATAATATAAGATGTAATTGCGATTGTGATCGCATTGCAAGCTCCAACATCAACAAGACACTTTGTGGGGACGACTGGTCTTTACTTAAAACTAACTCCGTCACGTTCAAACAAATCCACCGTTATATAAATTTAAATAATTCTTAATTTTGGCTTTTGGATTCATGAAACAAAAACCTGTGTTTGAGAAACATTTCTCAAATCAGTAATTTGGTTTAGAGATGGAAGGAATAATTATCGAGGTCAAAGTCATCAAGGTAGGACCATAGATTGAATTAAATTACAGAGGCTCTGTGTAAAAAGGTTAAATCGTAATGCTGCACATGACTGGCTTAATGGTCGTCATACATGCATTTGAAGCATATAATCCTTTATTGAATTACATAGAGTTGATTCAATTTCATTGAGGGATGGCGGTAGAGGAACATTTGAATAATGGCATATTTATAGTCGGTTTGATTATAAGGCAAATATTAATCGCAATGGTGACTTTGTGTGGAAACCAAGGACTTAAATACATAGGCTTGGGTTATATGATGTAATTTGTTATTTTATATAATGCAATATGTTATTTGATAGTATATATGAAAATTTTATTATTGCAGTACTTTAGAAATTGAAGTTAAATATAAATTTTAAAATGAAAAATAGGTAAATAAAATTTTAAAAATAAAAAACAATTAAATACAACAAAAACAAAAACCAGAATTCTACTATTTAAGGAGACTTGTATTCTTGGCTTGAAATACTGTTCAAAACATTTGTGGCATCTGAACTGTACATGCACAGTTTATTGATTATATATATTATCTCATAGAATCAAAGATTGACTAAAAATTCTTAAACAAATACTTATCAAAAGCTAAGACTGGAGTATTTGAATATTAAAGTAGAAAAAGAACTTAACAAAGTAAATATCAATGACGCAATAATGCTTAATATATAAGCTTTCAGTCGTAAAGTGCAGGTGAGGAAGAATCATATTGTAGAGAAAATTATAACAAAGGCGAAGAGCAGGGAACATAAGACTAACTTTAGTCTTAGTACGGTGTTTAGACATAGAATTTGGTGCATTACTATTAACAGTGAATATAGGAATCTGCAAAAAAAAAATATGAACTTATAAGCTAAGGAAGCATAAAATTAGAAATGGCAATTTACTATTTCTGTTACCATAACAATACTGCCCAAATTGAGAGATGTTGTTCAAAGTTGATACATAAGAATATATGAAAAATTAATGTCCTTGCTTTGTTTGCAGACGCGCCTACTTGTAGTGCACACCATATGGACAAATAATCTTAATGCCTCTCCCTCTTTTACAGAGATGAATTAATGTTTCAGATGTCAATTACGATTTTTGCAAAACCAATAAACAACAAGACAGAAGACTGGAAGTAGCCCAGGCATCAAGTCTGCACAAATATGTTTTTCAGGGATTTTTAAATAGATTTATAACATTTATATATATAATTTCAGATTGTAAAGACAGGTTCTATTCATTAAACATATATGTATGAAATCTGAAAACATTTGTAAACGTCTAATAGAAAAGATATATTTCTTAAATATACATATATTAAGTCTGAAAGTATCTGTGAATAGGTAGAAGAAACACTATAAGTATAACTAGTGATTTTTGTTTGTAATTGTTCTATGAAAACATTCTGTTCTAGAAAAATGTTGCAGACATACTGCACTTTGAGAAAGGCAGATTTGAGCAGTAAAATCTTGTACAAAAATTGAGTAGAACTTTGCACTGATTTCTGGATTACTATGTGTTTCTGTTGTAGCCAATGTTTGTAGAAGTGCTGGTGCTGCAAAGAAAAGGGAAAAATTAGTACAAATCTTGCTATTTTGGATAACATAATTTAAACTGCATATATCTGATTTTTTTTTGAAAGATGAAGAATAATTATAAGTATACCTAGCCTTGGTAGGGCTTCCGTTGCTATCAACAAATTGGATCTCGTTGTCTTCGTTCATTGTAAATGTACCATTGATTTTGAAATCGCGTAGCATATACATTGTTACTTGTTTCCTTTGAACATAGTCTTGAAAAGACATATGCGCTAGGTTGGGAAGTAATTGTTTCAAGAGCAGTTTGCTTCGGATGCAACATTGCAAATTGGTGTTGTTGGACTTGATTATGCAATTAAGACACTGTGAATAGGAAAAGGACAAATTTTTATTGCACTTTAGGCAATCAACTGTATTCTCCTCTATCATTGTAGAGGTTGGTATTGGTGAATTGCATTCAACACAAACTGGTTCAAATGGCGTAGAGTAAATGTTTGCAATTGTCAATGTTCCTTTTATCTATTCATAGAGGAGTAAAAGTATTATATGTCAAAATAGAAACAGATGAAGAAATAATTGCATATTGAGGAGTAGAGGTACTATTTCATTTTTACTTACAGATAATGTTGGAGGGTTCAATTTTCTGAGTTCTTCTGCTGCTTCTGCATTCAATTTTGTGATGAATGTAGCTTGTGTTGTTCGAAGTGTTCTGTCCTTCAGTTCTTTCTTGTTTTTTATGTTTTTGAATAACATAATTAGAAAATGGCCTTTTTGCAATTCTTGCTCAATTTCATCATAGAGAAGTGCAAGTGTTTCAAATAACTGCAACTGCAAAAGAACACAATTTTTTTTTTTTTTTTTGAAACTGAATTGAAATGTAGGATGGAACTAGCAATATAAAAACATTGCAAAGTAATTTATGTTACCGTTGCTCTGTTGTCATCGAAATTTCCATCTTTAATTTGCAATGTATATTGGAAACCAACTTTTCGTGCAACTGTGACGACTGCTACAATTGTTCCAATTGGATATGTTTTTATATTTGTTGTAAGCTATTTTACTATTATATCTGGAATGAATTTGTATTCTTTGCAAATTGTTGGTATGTTCTGTACGGTGCTTAGTTCAGTTAGCAACAAAATCCAATCACAATCACCGCGGTCATAATTTGTTTTGGGAATAACATTAAAATTTGTAATAGATATTGCTTTTCCTGGTGATATTTTTTGTCCATGTTGTTCAATAAGCTTAGTTGGTATGGAAAATGTGATTTTCATGATTCCTTTGGCATCTGTCAAATATACACGTAGTATTTGTCGTGCTTTGTGCACTTTATCAAGGTATGTGCTATAGATAACCATAACATCTCCATTGAACATTTTTCCAGTTTTGCGAATGTTCAGTTCTTCAATAGTAACTGGAACTAAATATGTTGCTTTCGATCTGTGTATTGATAATGTTGATGTGGGAAAAGAAACAATTAGAAGTAAAATATATTGGAGATAAATATAACTTCTATGTCAATGGTACGTATAAGAATTTGTTTCAAATTTACTTACTTGTCTGATTCAATTGCACCTGATATTTGTTGTTCTTTGTCTATTGTGGCTTGTTGTCTAGAACTGCGAGATGAAAAAGATGCAACGTCACTGAATGGTACGCTTGAACGTGACCACGAAGTGTTTGGTAAATTTTAATAATGAAAACTAAAAATAAAAGTATAAGCTTATTGTATATTGTACTGGAAACTGAATATTAGTTACCGAAAGAAATATTAATTGCATTTAAAAACTTCGATAATGGAATACTTATAAATTATACAATATTAAATTCAGAAAATTCTATTAGTGCAATAGAGATATATACTGATCTGAGTTGAAAATATTAAAAAAAATTTGGCTGATAGGAAAAATGATTCAATTCTAGTACTATAGAAATGTGTAAATGCATCTAGTACAGATGTATGAAAGTTCAGGTACTGCTGATTGGCATGAAAAAATGTACATATGCATCAAAGACTAAGTAATTTGGGCGTAATAAGCAAACCTGGATGTGTTTCTTGATCAAGCTCACTTTCCAATGCTGTTACTTATTATGGGTGGTTGGCAGTTTACACAATAAATATGTCGATCAAGATATATGTCATTTGAGCTTGTCCTACTACCCAATGAAAAATAACATAGAAACACCATAGGACAAAAGAAACAAAAAAAAGGTATAGATAAAATTTCAAAGATAACAGGCATATTAAGAGAAATAATGATGAGATTGGAAACATTTTGTTCAAATTGCACAATGTGAATTAAGATGCATATGGATTATGAAATAATTTAGTTTGATGTAACTGAAATAGATTTATAATTTTGGAAGCAATTTAATTTGTATTTGATATTATCTTTATTGCAATTTAGAGGTTGACAATAAGCAACATGGGAAATTGGAGGAGATCTTAGTGAAAAAGGGTTGAAATGTAAAGTGAATAGGAAGCTTGACAAGTTTCTAGAGGAAGGGTGAGGAAAAGGAATTAAAGGTTGACAAGAAAAGAAGAAAAAGAAGACTGGGGTTGATATAATTATGCATGTAACAGTTCTAATGTAAATAAGCAATTGGTGATTATTGTCAAGTTTAAGCACGGAACATAATTGAGATGATGAAAAGGGAAACAAATTGTGTAGTAGTGCTAAAATACTGTAGAGAATAAGGTTCAGTATTCTGTAGTGTTTATTGTTAGATAACTCCAAAGTGGTTATATATAGTTTGCAATTTGCAATGGAGCGTGTCTCATGTGTGCATGAAAATATTACAATGCGTTGAAAGAAAAATTCAAGAATTAAAATGAATTATGTGGTGCTTGAGAAATAAATCATCGATGCATAGTATAATTCTATATGAAGAACAGTGCTATAGAAGTCAGCACTAGTAATATAAGAATAGGTCTTGCAATAGTTTTGTAGAAAGAAATAAACAGTTAAACATAGAGATATCTCTATACATATGCATTGAAGGGTAAGTAAGTTCAGTGTAGTAACCAAACCTGGATGTGTTTATTCCTTTTTGTGACTTGTCTTTGCCTATTTGACTCATTGTAGAAAGCTATAGTAATCTACAAGACACAGAATTAGAAGTCAAAGTCATAGTAGTTAAAAGGCTATTATGCAGCTTTCAAATACTTTTTTTAGAAACAAATTAAAGGTATATTTTGTAATAATACTCACTATTGATTTCATTTGTATAATAAGGACATGAGTATGCAAGTTTGATGCTATTGACTAGAAAAAAGCATTAGACTACTTTCATTTGCACTATGTTTGTGTTGCATTTTTGTCTTCAATGATAAGACAAATAGTATCATGGTCGGTCCAATATGTATCTAACCTGCAATTCTTATAGCTACAAGTTATGTTTGACCATATGTGATCAATGATTGATAATTGTTGATTGCTATTTGTCTCTAAAAGAAAATGAAGGTTGTAATTGTGCATATACGATCTTAGTTTGTTTGTTTTGTTGTTGCTTTCAAGCATATTGATGTTGAAATCGCCGACAATTGCTATTGTTTCATTTGAATGTATTTTGCATAATTATTTTGAAAGAAGATCCAATGTATTGTTCAATGTTGCATATGGTGCAACATAGACATTCACAAATATAATATCTATGTCATGAAGAAGCATATTTTCTAGTGTAGCTTCAACGTTTTTTTCTTCAAAATGAATATGGTTTAAGATCTTTATATGATTTTTAATACAAATTAGCAAACCATGTTTACTATGATTTGATATGCAATTGAATGTTTCAAGTCTTTTTAGAAGCATTGAATTATTCAAATGTGTTTCTTGTAAACATAGGATGTCAGATTGCATTAGATCATAGTCATTTAACAAATCATCAATATGTATTTGTAAACTGTGAGTGTTTAGAGAAAGAATTGAAATATATGCTTTTGTTTCTAATAACGAATAGTTGTAGTCTAGTTGCCACTTTGCGTTTCTGTGCAAATGTTCCATTTCAACAGAAATTTTGTGTTTAATTCGGAAGTTTTGTTTCTTAAGTGGACTAAGCAAATACAATGATTCTATGTTTCTCACACGAGAAAGAGTTGTATATACTAATCCATGGCGTCGTATTCCTAAAGGATCAAATGCAAGATTGTCTAGTGTCAAGCCTTGTGATCTGTGTATTGTACGTGCACATGCTAGTTGGATTGGGAATTGTTTTCTGATTTTCAAGTTGCCTGTTTTTGCAAATACATAAATTGGCTTTGTTGTGCGCAATATGGGAGTCCAATCACTAGAAATTTCTCCGCTATATAGAAAAGAAAATTTATGTGCTTGTCGATGGCCAACACGCTCATCATATAATTTGATCCATATTACATCAAAGTTGTCTAATTTTACATATGCTTTAATGATACCATCTGCACCGTTGACTAGACCATCTTGTAAGTCATAGTTTCCTTCATATATTTCAACTAGCATGTTAAGTTTTAGGACAATTTGTGAAGGCAATGTCACTATTTGTGCATGAGATGGTATGTGTCCATGGTTTTCTTCTTCGTAATAAATTGCATCAATTACAATTTCATCACCAGGAACAATAGACAACATTTTCTTGTTATGTAATGCTACATCTTTATTCTTAAAAAATAGATAGGGGAAAGTAGGATCATTAGGAGCATTTCGAATACAATTTCTATTTAGGTAATTCAAATCATCTTCTGTTTGATTATTTAAACGCATTCTATTCAAAATTCTAATGAATTTTTCATTTGTTTGACGCATTGCAATGTGCAATTCATAGTACTTTACATGTTCTTTCCAAAAGTCATATGTTATTGGTTGCCTTCTTATTGTAGGTTGTTCAAATATTAGTGAATCTTGTATAGGTTGTGCTTGGTACAATTCGCCACAAAATATGATATCAATGTTTCTAAAGTATTTTGTTTGATTGTGCTTAATGTTTCTTAGTCGATCATCAATTTGATGTAGAAAACAAATTCCAATTAGAGATACTTCATCAATGAGAAGAACCCTTAATTCTTTGTAGAGTTGTGTTAAGTTGTCTAATACATCGTTGCTAAGTGGAATAAAACTAGATTTGTTGAAAGGCATTAGCAATGCAGAATGAATTGTAACTCCACCTACATTATATGCAGCTTTACTTGTATATGCTAATATCAAACCTTTTGGTTTCAAAGGGTCTGTATTTTAATGTTCATTATAGATGCACATGATCATTTGAAATATTGCTTTTGCTGTGAATGTTTTTCCAGTACCAGCTCCTCCAGTAAAAAATAAGTAGAATGGTTTGTCTATGTTCTTTCATTTTTCATTGCAATGTCTTTGAGTATTGCTTGTTGTTCTCTATTAAGAATTCTCCTAATCTTGTAGTATTCTTCGTTGCTAAGCATAAATGGATGTTCTATAAATTGAAAACCAATGTTAAGAAGTCTTTTTTTGTCATTGCATTGGGGAAATTTCAAATCTTTAGCCAAGTCATAGTTCTCAGTAACATCACTAGATATTTTAGGTTTTTTTATTGTATGGTTAGAATTTGCAGTGCTGCTATCAATTTTTTGAATTGCTTCTTCCAAATCACCCCATTTCTTGTTCATGTTATATTTTAACTTAGTTTCATTGCTCTTTATTGTGTTCTTATGCAACATGTATGCACTCTTCCATGTAGAGAGGTCTCGCTTTAGTGCATTTTCATTGTTTTCGAATGGAACATATAGCAAAAGCTTTTCTCTGTAATAGTTTTCATAGTCAATGTGTTTTTTGTATTTAATGAATCAAATTACTTTTTCTGTTTTTCTTTTTGATATTGGTCTACCATCTTTCCTATAATTTGATACAAATTTGGATAAACATACATGCTTAATAGCATTAGGCCTATTGATATAGTAATCAATTATAGAACTGCACATAACATCTTCAGAGTTGTCAGGAATTTGTTTTAGAAGAGTAGTTGGTTTAAGTATAAATGTGCATTCGTCTGTTGGTGTTGTGTTTATAAAGTTGCATTCTCTTGAACTATGATTCAATGGTAGTGACAGAGCTGTGTGGACTGCTTGTTGAGCTGAAATTTGTTGAAGGTTAAGCAAAGCATTGCCTAGAGACCGTATCATTTGAATAGCACCAAGTTTTCTCTTTTCATGTTCTTTTCGTATCCCTTTGAATGCATTTGTCATAGATATGTCAACTTTGGTCATATATGAAGTGCAATATGAAGCTGCAGCATATGCATTTAGAACATATTGAGCATCTGTATTTGCATTCCATAGGTGTGGCACATTGTATGCAAAGCTATTATTCCATATTTCTAATGGTTTTCGTTGCAAGAATACCATTGGTTGTGTTAATGTACTTTGTATTAATTTGATGTAATCAGTTTCTGTTAACCGGAATTCATCTAAGAAATATTCATGATTAGTTGATTTGTCATAGTTTTTTTGCTCTAAGGTGCTTTGCAAGGACAAAACTTTTTCATTTATTGAGCCATGTACTGAAGTAATTGCTTCAAGAATCCTTGTTCTTTTCATTGGTATCATTGGAAATTTGTACCTACACTAGGATGCTTTTCTTTTTTTACAGCTTTTGGTATGATGATGTTCATGTATCTTTGTGAGTTCTGGATCAAGGTGATTTGTGCTACAATTTATATAGTTATCCAAGAAGCTTTCAATTTCTAAGTTAGTATTAATTCCATATACTGGAGCATTTTCTATCCATATAAGAGCATGTTCATGTGCACTACCTCTATTTTGGAACTTAGTTACAAAGTAGTAATATAATATTTTGCCAAAAAATGTGCTATCTTGACAGATCAATTGCTTCAATGAATTTGTCTTATGTCTATAGTAACGTGTACATGTTACTGGGTCCTTTCTGATAAGATAATCAATGTTGTATTCCTCAATTGTTTCAATGTGTTTCTCTTTATTTCTATTGCTATGTAATTTAGTAAGAGTTTGTACTAGTGTTGTCCAAAGATGCTCTACACTTGTAAATGTAACAAACAAAGTTGGAGGACCTAATTGTCGTATCATTGCAAATATATGTTTTTGCATTTTTTGGTGGTAATCAGGAAAAATTCTTATGTGTTTGAAATCTATGTATCCAATGTGACTTTTTAGTAAATTTTATAAGTTGGGCTTGTACTTAACATCTTTTGCTAACAACTTTATTCCTTTTAATTTTCCTTTCCTTGTTCGTATTGAGATGCATGACATGACCTTTTCAATGAGTATTCGAATTGTCTTGAAGAAAAAATTTGTGATGTGATAGGAAAAGTGACCATTGCAATGCATTAGTTCCCATTTTACTATTTCTTGGTAACAAAATATTTGTAGTATATCATCGTCACGTGGATTTCTAAAGAATAGTGTTGGGAAACTCATTTCTTCTGCATGTTTGTCTTTGAATATCCCAAGTGGTTGTTGTCCCTCGGATGGTGCTATTTCAATAATCTTGTCTTTTAAATCATGAATTCGTTGTGAAGCTATGAGTCCATGTACCAAGGTTTCAGTTGGCCTTTCACTTTCTGAAATGCTATCAGTTTCACTTTTGCTATCAATGTTGTCATCGTCGGAATTATTACCTTTATTGTCCAATTCAAGTATATGATTCCAATTGCTATTAATGGAAATGTTTTTAGTTTTATACAAATTTCGAGAACATAGTTCTTTAAGTGCTCTCATGACAGTATGCACACGCACTTTTCCTAATTGATATGCATTCTTGTATTCTAGTCGACGTTTTAATGCAATAGCAATTGTCATTGTATTTTTTATGGATTGTGGCCATGCTTTTTGGACAATGTCCATCTGGACAGGTACATTGATTATTGAACCAGTTAAGCCCATTTGTGATCACTTCTTCCCACATTGTCTTATTTGTGCAAAGGGAATTCTCAATGCAACAAGTCTTTCCTCAAGCTCTGAAAGTCTTGTTACAGTTTGCAATGGCTTGTTACGTTTTATTTGTTTAGGTGTTGAAAAGCGAGGCAACTTTACATTCGCAAGTGCTGTTTTGCAAGATCTACAAATGATATTTAAACGCAATGTCTTCTGTTTTCCAGATATGTTTATGTACATTTTTTATAATTCAAATCCAATGCTTGAGATGTTATTTTGAAATTGCAATGTCTTACATATTAGACATTTGGTTTTTGGTGTGTCTTCAATTTGTTGTTTGTAAATTTCTATGGGATTACTTTTTCGTGATGAACAATTTTTATCTACTATTTTATTTCTATTTTCTCCAATTTTATTTTGGTCATTTGTACGTATCATTTGTTTCAATTTGCGCAAGTTTATTATGTTGTTGGTATTTTTGTGCATTCGTACTATTATGTGTTGCAGATTTCACCGATTTTTATTTTGATTTGATAGTAATGGTTCATAATGAATGTGTGATGTACTTGTTTCAAATGATAATATGTTGTACGTTTGGTTGAATTTTTTTTTTGATTGGTAGTAATTCACAATGGTTTTACTGGTAAATGACCATATTTGTATGTTTACATTGAATATGATCGATGTCCATTGGAAGCAAAATGATGTTCCCTCAACTCCTCCTTTTTCATATGGCATTGCCGTATTAATTAGGTATTGTTGCCAGCCTGCAACCATTGTTTGACTTTGTATATTTTCATTTGTTAAGTGTTTTTCTATACAATTTAATGCATCGTCGCTCCTAGCCATTAGTGCATTGCAAAAATATTGGACAATGTAAAGTCTGAAAGATTGTTCATCAAATTCAGGCGCTATTAAATGACAAATTGCACTGAACACGCTATTGGCACATTTCGACATAGTTTTTTTTGCTATATGCAATCCATGAATTTGAATTTCATGAACAACAGATTCATAATGGTTTTCAAGATATTTGCAAAGAGGTGACAAGGAGTAATTTGGTACAAATTTGCATCTACATAATCTTTTGTATAATAGGGGTTCAAAATGTCCACTAATGGGATCTGTATCATGAAACAAAATGTTTAATGGAATTGTATCTAGATCATGGTTGAAGAAAAAATACCTTGTTTTCATTGTTAGCGACCAGACTCCAATTGGTATGTTCAACCACTTTGATAGCCACCGTATGCAAAATGTGTCTCCCCATAGGCCTCTTTCAGATTGGAAATTTCTATTAGATGCAGAAAAACGCATTCTACGAAGGTATGTGTCAACATCGTGAATTCCATGTAGTTGATATAACATGAAAGGATCTAGTTCATATTGGTATGATTCTTTTTCCTCTTTGTCATTGTGCAGTAGACAATTGAGAAAATGGTCTATTATTCCATTGCGCAGTTCAATAGACGAGTAACGAAAGTGCAGAAGCACTTCAAATGCATTGAACAAACAATCTCCAGAAGTATATGCAAATTTCTTTAGTCTAAAGAGACTATGGTTCATTAAAACGATATCAATATTAGCATCTATGAGATGTTTTTTTGCTGGATGGTAGTTTTCAATGTCTATGATTTCAACCATTTTTTTCTATGTATTTATTCTTCAAATTCGTATGGTGATTTGTTTACTAAGTACTATGTATCTTAGATTTTTTTTTCCTCAAAGATGAGAAGAGGTTCTATAATATTTTTTGCTTTATTGAATATATTTCTATGATAATGTTTACTAGCACAAAATACTAATTTTACTATTATATTGTATCTTTGATTTCAAAACAGTAAAATAAGAGAAGAAAAGTTGCAAGTAACTAGCTCCTATTTTTCATCTCTCTATATTTCAAAAGTATCACTGCAAAACAAAGAAGATGCAACGTTGATTATTGTCTCTGAAAACATGAATCTCACATACAAGCTATGTATTCTAGAAATAATTGACTTTTGTATACAATAGAAAGCATGAAATATAGATTGCATGTATCTTGATTACTAAAGCTAATGTTGCTAGTTGTAAACAACATAGTTGTAATTACGAATATGTATGTACAGTCATATATGCACTGTAGCATAATAGCATCTTCAAGGCAACAATATGCTTCATACAAAAATCTAAACGTGAGTATCGACTTAGTTATTACAAAGCATTCATCCCTTATGCAAGTCCCAACTTTATTACACCAAAGCATGTACTTGCAAGTCAATGTAGCAAATATTGGACAAGACAGGTCAACATAATATGGACTAACTCTATCATTATATTTTGAAAATTTGGTGGTTACACCACTTTTTGTGATAAGAAAAAATATTCATTTCAATGACGAATAAATGTATTCTATGATGATTGCTAACAACCAGTCATTGTTCTATAAACATTAACAATGATGGTGCATACAACAACAACATTTGGATCATCTGAAGTGGTATCTATACGACCTGGTACCACATCTAGATTTAAAGTATTGACTATTTGTTTTTTTCTTTGCTTTCCTTCGTGTTGATATTTGACAACTACTTATTATTTTTTGCATATTAACAAATGTACTGCATACAACAACAAAATTTGCACCATTTGAAGCTGCAGCTAAACCACTTCTCACAAGGTCTACATGCAAAGTATCCAACGCTTGTTTTCTCCGTTGCTTTGTTTCTACAGTCTATTTTGATATAAACAGTATCTTCTTCTCCTATTAGTTGTTGTAGCGTCTTTGAAAGTTGCATTTCACTACATTCCATCGTTCCAAATTCATATATTCCATTCAATGCAGCAAGTGGCACCTAACTTTGTTAAAACATCAAGAAAAAACAACAAATTAACTATCCAAAGGAATCAATTGACTGAAGAATAAGAGAAATACCAGAAGTTGAGACATAGTAACTTGTGGAGGATAATGTGAATAATAGATGACATAGAACAATTTTGATTTAGACTATATGAAATCTTTAAGATCCTATAATAATAACTTAGGGCATGGGACTAAGACTACCACCACCATAGGTCCATAGAAATAAGACTAATGTGACTATTTGGGTAGCTGCTCTAATTTGCTATAAATCTCTAGACTATAGTGTAACAAGTAATATTCTCAGTAAGCTATAACTACATAACCTATAAACTACCCTTGCCTTTACATCTGTTCTATTTGGTACTTCTGTTTTGACTGCTCCTAGTGTTTCTTTTACTCGATCAATTAAACCGATGACTCTTGTTAGATGTCTTGTATTCTGGAAGCAATTGTTTAAATATTAATTCTGAATAACTTTCAACTGAGGTGCTGGCATTTTCTTGCCTCCATAATATGCACAGGATCCAACAATTTCTTGGAGGATACCAATAACCACAAAACAGCTTGAACTTTAATTTATTTCATAGAGTTTTGTTTTTGGGGCTATCTTAACTACCCTTGGCTTTGCATCTGTTCTATTAGCTACTTCTGTTTTCACTGTTCCATTTTTTATCTCCAGTTTTTTTGTGTTCCATCCGCTTTCTAAAATGGTGAATAGTCAGTTTTTTTATTATCGGCACTAGTCCTCTGCATTTGAAAAATGTTTTTTTTTTTGTAACATTTTGATTTTTATATGAATGCAGATGTTTTTATTTTAAATTTCGGTGGTCCCCACAGTGTCTTGTTGATGTGGCGAGTTTGAATGCGTTCATCGCAATCAGAACGTTTCATATATACCTCAGCCTTTTGCTATGGCCCGATGCGATCTGTTGATCGCAATTATATAAATCGCTCTCTGCCCTAAGCCAAGGTCCGCGGGTCCACAAGAGCACACGACATCAGAATAGTCAATCACAAATTGAATCGCATCGGGAATGTTTTTGTTTATGGCCTGATTGCACAGTGTGAAATCGCGGACCCGATCCACTTTTATACAGCGCAGTTTATGTTTTGATCACGGGTCTGTTCCTCCATCAGAATCGGAATTTTCAAATGGCCCGTTTGTGTTGTGTTAAACCAGACCCGAGGCATTTTATTCAACGGAATTGATAAGAGCTTTTCGCGTTACATTTTGTGTCTACGTCAGCAGGCCCTTGGCGGACGCGATGTGGTTTTATTCGATGGATTTAATAATCCATCGCGTGCACAGATAGTGATGTCAGCAGGGATAGATTTGTAACGCGAAATGCGTTAATGCAATTTGGTTCATCACCTTTTGAAATCTGGCTGAGTTTTTTTTTCATTCATCGCGCGATGCAAAGGTTTTATGTCAAAGGTTTTAATATGTTTTATATGCACGACAAACTTTTTATGAAGTATTTTGTTATAAGAGCTAATGTTAAAACATTCAATGTTTTTAATATGAGCCTTGATTTTGGGTGGCTCTGAAAGGGCGTATTGCTTTAGTATTATTTTTAATGTAATATGTGCTGCCACATATAAAAGGCCCGAGAGTCTTTGTAACAGAGTCCTATTTTTTTATTTTAAAAAGCAAAGCAAAGTGAGAAATATAATAGGTTTACATAGAAGTATTTTTTTTTTTTTGAACTGAGAGATAGAGAATCAAATTTTGTGCACTGTGTCTTGCACCAGTCACTATTTTGTAAATCCCTCTGTGAGAGGAAGACATTGTAACAACAGTTTTTATTGTTAAGGAATAGAAGTATTTCTTTTCTCTCTCCTGTTGTCATCAAATTTAATATTTTTTTTCACTTTGCACGTCTTTGGATGTTATTTAACGTCTAGCAACTCCGTCATTGGCCATGGAATGAAAAAACCAGGAAACAATGCAATAGAGACCTTCTAAGTTTGCATCATAAAGTCAAGGTCGAAGTGCTTTAAGATAGAAATGATAATAATCATGCTAATATGTTGTTCTATGAACAAGAACATAGCTTTTGATGTGCTAACGCCGAAGCTACAAATCAAGTGGAATTTGATTCACAAAATGATGATGATAATAATCTACATTTTTTAATGAACGGAGGCTTTAGTAAACAAAGTCGTTCCAAGGGAAATGACTTTGAATCCTCCGAGGCTGATACAAATGGTATTCTCATGCTAGAGACCTAACAAAATTCTGCTTTCTATGTTTTCTCTGCATGATATAATCTTGAGAAGTACTTCTAGGAACTTTGTGAATTTGTTAAAAAGAAACGAGATTTGTAGAATGCACCAACTTTATCAAATTCGAATGGAATTGCGATCATCAATGTTTCATCGGCTATCATTTAAAAACAGAGTCCATAATATGTAAATTGCAGGTAGAATATCATCCACTTTTCACTCAGAATCAAAGCAAGAAAGGGAATTTAATATGTGGAATTACGTGAAAGAGTAAGAGAAATTATGCTTAGCAGACCTTCCAACCGGAGGCACACAGTTCTAGCTTGACTTGTGAAATCTTGCTTGCAGAGTGTCGAGTCGCACGATAAATCTACTTGCAGATGTGTTGAGCAGAATACAACGACTTCAACAGTCAAGAACATAAAATCTAAAGAGCAGAAATAAAATTGACAGAGCTTCAAGCAAAATAACAACTGCAAAGTAGAAACTGGCACAAGTGCCATAATTTTATGCTATTTAATTTTGAATTAATGGTTGTTAATATCAAGAGATCTACATGGGGTGTCTGTGACATCGACTAGATCCTCCAACTCAGATCTGTACTTGCATAATAAATATCATAAGTTACATATTCAATGCGAAAAACCTTATTGTTTTTTTTACAGTAACAGTTATGGAGTAGTTATATTCATCTTGGCCTGAATGCTGAAAATCTGGTTACATTGAGGATGTCTATATCCTGTTGCACCCCACCAATAAGGTTGAGAGTGCAGCTAAAGCTTGGAGACTTCCTCCTTGATGAGGTAACTATAGATTCAATTTCAGAGATTTTTCCCAACTTGAAGATACATACAAATTGATTTAAGAGCAAACAATAAAACATGACAACAATCAGCTTATGGAATGGGCTCCCATGATTCTTCTTCGTCTTTAATCTTGACCCCAGCAGAGAGGAGGGTAGCTTTTTTGGCTTCAATGTCCGCCTCTTTATTATGAATTCTCAGCACATGATAGTAATTCAGCTTCTGAAAAGCGTTTTCCAAACCCTTAATTCTGGCTATCAGCCTTGCCAGCTTAAGATCCAAAGCTAGGGAGTTGGAGACCATTGAATTTATGATGACCTAGGAATCTCCAATAACATTAGCTTCACTTATATTTGAGTCTTTGAGAATCTTGAGACCTTGGAAGAGAGCCAAAGCCTCAGCTTGAATGTTGGATGAATGGCCAAGCCCCCAAGCAAAGGAATGAATTTTTCCCCAAATGGGCTTACAACAACGCCTCCTGCACTAGCTTTGCCTAGATTTCCCTTTGCTGCCCCATCAAAAAAGAGAGAGTGTCTTGATTGAGATGAGAGCCAGTCTTGAAAGTCAATTTCAGATTTTCTTATTTGCTAGTCTTTGGGAGGAGGGACGTTTCTAACTGTTGTTTGAAATTGTAAGTCAAGGAATGATCCCCAAGCAATGTCCTGTTGGCTAAGATTAGAATCATCTTTTAAAATAGTTAAGCATTCTTTTAGATGACACTTAATCTTGATTTCTAAGGCCTTGTGATTCTGTTTAGTATTTTTGAAAATTCTTCTATTTCGTTCTAGCCAGATCTGCCAGCAAATAACCTTTGGAAGGACAGACCATGCAGTTTTAATTACTTGGTTTTTAGGTGGAGGGCCAGGATACATGTTGGCCCAATTAGAGAATAGATCAGTAGTGGAACAAGGAAACGAAATGTTGGGATCCATATTGTGAATGCAAGAGAACCAAATCTGCTTAGAGAAACTGCAATCAAGCATTAAATGGACTGTTGTCTCTGCATTTTCATTGCACAACGAACATATGGAGGGGCCGTAAAACCCTTTCCTCTGCAGGATGTCATACGTTATAATTTTACCATGGCAAAGAAGCCAAGCAAAAACGTCGACATTGGGCCACGAAGGAAAACGCCAGACACCATGCCAAGGTGCTGGGTCAGGGGGGACGTGTGGTCTCTCTTTCAGCTTAGGATATCCCATGGAGACAGCATAGCCTCTGGCATTCGGTCCCCAGAATTTCAAGTCTCTTTTCCTTATGTGCGAAGGCGCCAATCCATGAAGAAGCTCCAGCAGTGTGGACCATTCATTGATCAGATGAGCCGGCACCTCAATATGTTTCCAACCTACCCAAACAGAATCGCTCCACAGCGAGATATCCCACAACGAACGCATCCCCTCTCCATCCATCCAATAGCGCAGTGCTCTTAAGGAGGCTCTGTCTTCAATAGGTTCCATATTCATAATTTTATCAGTCCAGATGTTGATCTTTTTGTCGTTTCCTGGAATCCAGTAGGAGTACGCTTTGACTAAAGGAGCAGATTTACCATACAGTTTAAGGAAAGACGAGTTAGGCAGATGGATCACGTTGTCCAAACAACTAGATCGAGGGCCTCTGAAATATTTTTTCTAGAGAGCCAATTGAGCCCAGCCTGGCTTGGGCGTGATGATCTTCCAAATTATCTTCGCTGCCATAGCTACATTCTGCTGACAAAGATTTTTGAAATTCAAACCACCCTCCCACAATGGCTTGGAGATGGTCTCCCAACTGATAAGGGGAATCCTGTTTTCATTCTGTTTTCCTCCCTTCCAAAAGAACCTCCGAATGTACTCCTCCATTTTTTTTAAGATGATTGTCGGAGCGAGAAGCACAGCAAATTGAAATAGAGGGATACTGGTGAGCATAGATTTTATTAGGACAGATTTACCAGCAATGTTGAGCCAGGAGTATCCCCAGGCTTGGATCCTGGTCTTGAATTTTTCGAGTTGAGGGAGCCAGTCTTTTCTTGCAGGTCTTTTGTGATAAACAGGAAGGCCCAAGTATTTGAAAGAGGTCCAAGTAGAGGAGGTTGCAAAGCCCAAACATCTGGAGATAGCAGAGAACAATCTGGGCGATGTGTTCCAACTGAAGATATGACATTTGTTCTTATTTAAGACACTACCTGAGGCCTCACAGAATTCATCCAATACTACTTTGAATTTGGTGGCAGAGGAGAGAGTGGAAGCTCCCAATAACAGAGTGTCATTCGCAAATAAGGCGTGGTTTATGTTATTGACCCCTCTTGCAATACACAATCCATTAATATCTTGATCTTGCATCTTTTTGTCTAAAATGAAGCTGAGGACAGAGGCTTGGATGACAAAGAGCAGAGGGGAGAGAGGGCACCCCTGCCTAAGCCCTCTCGAAGCTTTAAAAAATTCAGTGGCTCTTCCATTTACAAGAGGAGCAATCCATGGCTCCGAGACGCATGCTCGGGTCCATTTAATGAAGTTTACTCCAAAACCAAACTTGCTCATGACTTTTAACAGAAAGCTGTGATTTAATCGATCAAAGGCATTTGCTAAGTCGAGTTTGATCACCATACCTTGTTCTTTTCGGTGAAGACTTGAGTGAATTTCCTCTTGGACAAGGGTGAAGTTGTCCACGATCTACCTTCCATGGATGAAGCCTCCTTGGTTCTCCAGAATTATTTTGGGAAGAATGAGCTTCAGTCTATTTGCAATTACTTTGGTGATTAGCTTGTACCCTGTATTGCGTAAGGAAATCGGACGGAATCTGCTGAAGTTGTTGGCGCATTTTTCCTTGGGGATGAGGGCTAAAAAAGATGAGTTTGTGTTGCCTCCTATTTTCTGACTATTTTGAGATTTTTGAACCATTTTGAAAAGATCCTTTTCAACTATCAGCCAGCAAACTTGGAGGAACCTGGCAGAAAAGCCATCCGGTCCAGGGGCCTTATCCGGATCCATGGAAAAAAGGGCCTTTTTAACTTCTTCTTTGGCGACTTTGGCCTCAAGGATCTCGTTCATACGAGGAGAGATTGAAGAAGGAATAATGTCTAATAGATCTGAATATTGGTCTGGATCCGTGTCCTCACTATACAAGTTTTGGAAGTGAGAAAAGGCTGCTTTCTTAATGTCCTCAAATTCCTTGTGGGTGACGTTATCCTCCTTGATCTCAGAAATAGTGTTGAAGCATTTCCTGGCCTGGGCTTGTTTATGAAAGAAAGCAGAATTCCTGTCCCCTGCTTTAAGCCAGAGATTTCGAGATTTTAATCTCCAGTATTCTTCTTCAGCTAAGCAGGCCTTATGAAAACACTACTGCAACTGAGCCTCTTGATCTAGCAGCTCCTCTGTGACAATAGCGTTCTCCATTTGAATTTGATGAGAGGCAACAAAAGCTTTGATGGTTTTTCTTTCTGAAGCAGCGTTGGACAGGGTTTTGGCCCAGCTTTTTAAAGCTCCTTTCACCCTTCTAAGCTTTTCCTCCAAGACAAAGAAAGGAGATCCTTTGACAGGCTGTCTCCAACAATCCTTGACTATTTGCATGAAGTTTGGCTCCTTGACCCAGAGGGGACTAAATCTGAAAGGAATAGGGCCCAGATCTAGATGGGCCAGGAGTTCTAGCTTCATGGGCTTGTGGTCCGAGATGCTGTTTGTGATAATATACATTCTAGGTTTAATCCTAGTAACAGAAAGGAGCTTTGGATGAAAAATCTATCTAATCTGGCAGCAATATGACCTGGGCCAGCTCTTTTGATAGACCAAGAGTACTTACCTGAGGAAGGCTTGATATCCAGCAAATCCCAGTCCTGCATAAGATCCTCCTCCCATTCCCTTGCCAGATCTCGGACTGCTCTACCTCCTCTTGTGGAGAGTGAGGTTGAGATCTCCAGCAATGATTATATTTTCCATGTTTGTCAAGTCTTCTTGTTGCCTTATAGAATCCCAACAGTCCTTTTTTTCCTCGACATCGACTGGAGAGTATACATTGAAAAGGAAAAAAATTTCTTTGGTGTCCAGATTCTGCATTTTAAGCAGCAACCAATGAGTATTACTAGCCTCATAGATGACTGCAAATTTTCTGGCGTTCCATAGAGTGCCAATCCCTCCCGAGGCACCCCGGGCAGAGATTGCTCTTGCTTCAATTTTGATCCAAAGTTTCTTGCTTGCATGCAGGAAGACTACATCTTCCAGCTTGGTCTCCTGGATGAGAAGTATATCTCGAGACTCTGTTCTTATTAAGCTTCTAATGGCTTCTTCCTTAACTTTGCTCCCCATACCTCTACAATTCCAGGAGATGACCTTCATTATTTATGTTTCTGATGGGCTCCCTTGGAGCCTTGATACTGATTTTTTCTCATCCTAGGCTTTGAGGCTAGCAGTTTTTCCAGAGTTGGCTGACTACCCTGTAGCTTGTCATTGTAAGTCTCCTGCTCTCTTTTTTCCTTGTCAGTTTTGCGACCTCTTGTGGATCTCCTTACCGAGGTTTGAGACTCTCCTATTTCTCCTTCCTCCTCTAACTCATCCGTTTCCTGTTCTTCTCCCTCATATTCTATAGTCATGTCTTTGGGATCTTCAGCTCTTGTTCCTTTAAGGGAGGTTGAGGGAGTGCCTTTGCTTGGAGAGACTGGTTTTTGGGTCTCGATCTCCTGAGTTTCTTCTGTCTGCTGGCTTAAAGGATCAAACTTGTTTTCTTGTGCCTTTTTGGTAGGGGGGCGCTAAGCATTAGACTGAAGAGGGCCTTTTCCATTGGGTCCTCCCGGTTTTTGTCCTTTGTGATTGATTTTTGCGCGCTTGACTTGATTCCAACCTTCTTCATTTCCTTTCTCTGGCTCTTCATTAGATGGACAATTTCTAGCAAAGTGTCCATGAACATGGCATTTCCTGCATTTGAATGGCAACTTCTCATAATCCAAGATCTGCACATGAGACCAGTTGCCAACTTTGATTTTGATTGCCTCTGGGAGACCCACCTCTAGATCTACTTCTACGCAGATTCTAGCATAGTCATACTGGTCCTTATTGTTTGCCCGATCTATGAATTTTCCAAGGGCGTTGCCAATGTGTTTCAAGGAATCCCAGTTCCAGCAATGAACTGGCAGATTCGGGAGCTGAACCCACACCGGGACAGCCTTGGGAACGTCTACAGCCAGATCAAAGTCTGGAGTCCTTTTGTTTAGATAGAGGCCTTGAGGGCCCATGAAATACGACCCATTTTGGAAGATCATATCTTTGTCTTCATTGGAAGAGAATTCGAAGAGAAAGAACCCTCACCCGAGAAAGTAATAGGTAACACTTTGCTTGATCAGAGGAGCCCAGTTCCTGTTAACGCATTGCTCAGTAGTTTTCGGAGAAGGCCAAAGTCCTGTGAATTGGCCAATGAGACCACGATCATCCAGAGACAAATCTACTTGGATGGGGGTCTCTGGAGGCAAAGAGATCTCTGGAATCTCTTCAAGCTTCTGAACAAATTTAGATGCTTCGCATTTTTTCTTCTGGGGCAAACCGGTCAGAAGCTGATTGAAAGCGTCAACGGCAGGAGAATAAGGCGGCAGTGGGGGCTCCTTGGGAGAACCCTGCGTCTCCATGGGATCGGGCCTTAGGCAGGCTGCTGCAGGGGCAGCCACACTGCTGAGAAACCATAGCAAGGTAGCTCAGAAACGCGCAGAGAGGTTTGACCTTCCGAAGCTAGGATAATCTTGCAATAACTTGCCAGAAAACCTTATTGTTGATAATGATTCTATGTATAATTAATAACATTGAAATATAAATCAATTTATTTGTCCAAATAGATAGAGATGATGATACAAGTAATAAAAGCTTCATGCATCACAATTTTATTTATGATGTTCTTATTAGCATGTGGCTGATGTGTACTTAGTAATGTTATATATGACTGCGGGTCAGTCTAGAGAAGTTCACCACTGATGTCAAGTACCTCGGCGGTTAGGTTCCTTCGTCACTGTACAATATATGGTACAAACATAACTTAATTTGTTCGTCTCGACTTACGATAAAATTCTTTATATAATTACCCATGGCCTTATAACCGTACCTTTATTACCTATGGTTTCAACCATACTACATTCAGAACAGAGCATATTTGAAGGGTAAAGTTAATGTGGTAAGACTTGAAATTTTTTTTATCTCATATTAATTGAAAAGGTTTATAACCTTCAATGCACAAGCTTCCACACAACACTAATAGAGTGAACTGGCCAGACTCACATGCATTTATATGCACAGGAGACAGAGAGAGAATTAGTTAAAATAGCAAGTTGAACAGAATTGATAGAGCCATACAAATCGGCATGAAACACTTAATGAGATAAGATCCCGAGAAATATCAAAACCATTAAATTGATATAATTACCCACAGTACAATTAATACTCACGACTGAAATATCTCAGAGATGTGGAGTTCGAAAACCGTCAAACCGTGAAGTTAAGCTACATATATATGAAAATGGTATAGGTTAGTTCAAATATAACTCATTTAAGTAATAATCATCAACACATTAATGTTTATCATGTAATTGGTGAAAATTTGAATCTGAATTAGAAAAATAATAATTATTCACTATAACTATTTAACATAATCCCAATTACTAAAATTATTTTTTTTAAATCACAATTTTAAGTATTATTATTTGTATTAGATTTATTTAACATTTCAACAAATTTCAATCCTAATAATTTTTTACAATTATTTTTTTAAAATAATTTTTTAAAGTTTTTATAATTAAAATAAATAATAATACAAAAATGATAAAGTTTTTTTAGAACATAATTTAATTTAAATTTTTATAATTGCATTCTTTGTTATTGCTTGTATACACTGCTGTTGTGTAATGTTATATCATAGCCTCATGGGATTTTTCATTTGTTATTATAATATGTGTCGCAGTACATTTAAAACATAAAACAAATCTATGAATTCGTAGCTAACCACGCAAGAATGGAACCGTGAACGAAGGCGAAACTTTGTGTGAACAATGAATGCGGTTTAGAGTCTAAGTCTGGTAGTATCGTGCAACAAGAAGGGCAGTAAGTAATATTTAAGAAAAGAATGCGATCTCATAAACTGGGCGACGCGTGTCCATGAACAATTTCGAAAAACCACTCTCATCGCGCAACTTTTGTCAATTAACGTTCATGAAACTAAATCACGCGATATTGCACTTTATTCGTCAGATCATCCAAACCAATCCGACGTTGTCCCAGCCGTTGGATGGGCACGCAGGTTTAACGAAGATATGGTCAGCATTGTTACGTTGACATATGTTTATTATATATGTGGGCTCGAATATTTAAGTGTCCATGATATCGTTGGTCGATATCCAACATTGCAGTGTTAAAACAAAGGCAAGGCTTGGTTCCATAGAAACACATATATGTGTTGGTCGAAAGGGTTAAAAATGCCAATTTAAATGTTGATGATCAGTTTTCACCATACAGAGTAGTCATTATTGCATGATCCTAATCCTAATAATTTTTTACAATTAACTTTTTTGATAAATTGCAAACCTTAACTTTGTAGAAGTACTATAGGTAAATCAGATAGGTAGGGTGGCCCACTTACATGAGTGAGGACAACATTCATATATAAGAAAGGCGTAGAATGGAACTGTGAACAGAAGCAAAACCTTGATGTACAGTAAAGCCGGAGTGAGAAACCATTTATGGTTATCGCGTGGTTGTAAAGCAGTTAGTGGAAAAACGAAAAAAAACGTGATTCCATTAGATGGTTGACACGTAAGCCAGGGGTGGTATTGTAAAACCACGAGTTTCGCGCAACTTCTGAGCATTAAAGTTCGGGAGTTGAAAAAATGCGATAAGCGTCATAGTCGTCCAATTTGGAGTATTGGGAAATCAATGACAGTTGCATTGGTAGATGGTCGAAGATTAATGGTAAGGTAATTATGCATATTATGGGTCCCAACTTTCATATATGGTTGTGGATTTGCAGTTGATATATGTTTAAGCTATGATACGTCGAATTGTTAAATCCAAAGGTAAGTTAGGGACACACTGGGGTCTAGATGCATTGGTTTTGTTTAATTAAGCTCGGAGTTTATGTATGGCAACATTCATGTGTGGTGTCTCTTTAATTAAGCTGTGAGGGTTTCATATGGCGTGTTTTATACTATGGACTTACCCCATATTCGTTATACAATGCTGATAGGTATGGTTTGAGCCATAGACAAGAGATGAACCTTCGCCTTACCAAGATTGCCAGGTTGAGGTCGGATAGTAAAGAACCCGATAACTGGTTGGGACAATAACAGTGAAAATTGAGTTAAATCTCCACACGCGGAGTTAATTGAGGCAGCAGAACGAAGAAGTATTAAAAATGCAACAAATCGGTACCTAACCACGCAGGAATGGAACCGTGAAGGAAGACGAAACCCTGTGTCAACAGTGAACGCGGTTTAGAGTCTAAGTCTGGTAGTATCGCGCAGGAAGAAGGGCAGTAAGTAGTATTTAAGAAAAGAACACGATCTCATAAACTGGGTGACGCATGTCCACGAGCAGTTTCGAAAAACCACTCTCATCACGCAACTTTTTTGAATTAACGTTCGTGTAGCTAAATCACGCGATATTGAGTTTTATTCGTTGGATCATCGAAACCGATCCGACGTCGTCCCAGCCGTTAGATGGGCGCGCAGGTTTAACAAACATATGCTCAGCATTGTTACGTTGACATATGTTTATTTTATATGTGGGCTCGAATATTGTGTATTAGCGCTGGCCTTATATTGAGGTATATAAAATCTTTTCAAAATGAAAACGAAACTATTAAATGTGTCTATAAAAAAAATAAAAAATAAAAAATAAATTAAAAAAAAAAAAAAATACTAATTTTAAGACCTGTCGGGTCCACTTTACATTCGCATATGTTTATATAACATATGCTAAAACATATGTTTATATAATAAAACATATATAACTTATAAGAAAGGCGTAGAATGGCACTGTGAACAGAAGCGGAACTTTGATGTACAGTAAAGCCAGAGTGAGAAACCATTTATGGTTATCACGTGGTTATAAAGCAGTAAGTGGGAAAGCGAAAAAAAATGCGATTCCATTAGATGGTTGACACATAAGCTAGGGGTGGTATTGCAAAACCACGAGTTTCGCGCAACTTCTGAGCATTAAAGTTTGGGGGTTGAAAAAACGCGATAAGCATCATAGTCGTCCGATCTGGAGTATTGGGAAATCAACGACAGTCGCATTGGTAGATGGTCGAAGATTAATGGTAAGGTAATTCGTGCATATTTTGGGTCCCAACTTTCATATATGGTTGCGGATTCGCAGTTGATATATGTTTAAGCTATGATACGCCGAATTGTTAAATCCAAAGGTAAGTTAGGGACACGCTGGAGCCCAGATGCATTGTCAATGCGATGCGTTGGTTTTGTTTAATTAAGCTCGGAGTTTATGTATGGCAACATTCATGTGTGGCGTCTCTTTAATTAAGCCATGAGGGTTTCATATGGCATGTTTTATACTATGGAATTACCCCATATTTGTTATACAATGTTGATAGGTATGGTTTGAGCCATAGACAAAAGATGAACCTCCGCCTTACCAAGATTGCCAGGTTGAGGTAATAGTGACAATTGAGTTAAATCTCCGCACACGGAGTTAATTGAGGCAAAAGAACGAAGAAGTATTAAAAATGCAACAAATCGGTACCTAACCATGCGCGAATGGAACCATGAAGGAAGACGGAACCCTGTCTCAACAGTGAACGTGGTTTAGAGTCTAAGTCTAGTAGTATCGTGCAACAAGAAGGGCAGTAAGTAGTATTTAAGAAAAGAACGCGATATCATAAACTGGGTGACGCATGTCCATGAGCAGTTTCGAAAAACCACTCTCATCGCGCAACCTTTGTGAATTAACGTTCGTGCAGCGAAATCACGCGATATTGAGTTTTATTCGTCGGAACATCGAAACCCATTCGACGTCATCCCAGTCGTTGGATGGGCGCACAGGTTTAACAAACATATGCTCAACATTGTTACGTTGACATATGTTTATTTTATATGTGGGCCTGAATATTGTGTATTAGCGCTGGCCTTATATTAAGGTATATAAAATCTTTTCAAAATGAAAACAAAACTATTAAATGTGTCTATAATAAAATAAAATTAAAAAAAAAAAAAAAAAAAAAAATGTTAAGACTTGTTGAGCCCACTTTACATTCGCATATGTTTATATAACATATGCTAAAACATATGTTTATATAATAAAACATATATAACTTAAAACCTATTCATCGCGCGTTGTTAAAACATATGAAAGGAAACCTTATCAAACCTTAACATTTGACTTGGTCGAGCCTGCCAGAACTCAACGAACATTAAACCAAATCACAACACAAAATCGCGTTGCAAACTTGCTGACGTGACAGAAATTTTTGTGCACGCGATGAGAAATTAAATCTTCCCTATAAACCATATCGGGTCCGGTTTTGGCCTGCTAACGTGAGCAGCTTTTGTGACGCGAAAATGTTTCTGAACTGCGCCACATAACATTTCACGTCCGAAACTGGCCCAACAAATACCACGACCCAATCCTACACCTGCACGTGTCTGCCTGCGCTGTGGTAAATCGACTTGGTACTAGTACCACTACAATCAGTAAAGGAAGCCATAAAAAGAGGAGAAAACTATTACAATATGGTTCCGAATTGAAATAAAACCTTTGCGGGGTTTTATTAGTAGAGCTTACTATATGCTTTGTGGGTTTTGAAACCTTGATTATGATTAGCTTCCGCGTAGTGTAGAGTTTGCCAGAATTAAGAAATTTCTTCGTTAAAACATTGAAATACGAAGATTAAAAGCAAGCATTGGATTGGTCGAGAGTTTGAATGCTGTGGGCCTGAACCATTATGTTAACAATTTAGTTAGCACCAACTCCGAATTAACCTATGGTCTACGGAACGCACTCTACGAAGCAGTGGTAAATACAACAGGACAAATGCATTTATAAATACCACAGGAGACATGTAGAAATGACGGCATTGCAAGACGAACGGCGATAACAAGTGAATAATTTCAACCAATAAAAAGCAACGAAAAATGATTTTAAACAATAAACAATAGAAATTGGCACTAAAATCTATGCGTTTTGCAGTAACATGTTGAAACTATCCACCAATCAAATGCAAAAAAAATAAATTAAAAAATTATTAAAACTTAACTATAGCCAAACTATACAAAAATTCAAGAGATATGTCTAATCAAAGAGAATTAATGTCACTATCAAGCAAAACTTGATGCCTAGTGTCCTGCCAAGTACAATAATGACTCATACGGTAGTGACACCTTTCGTCCAATACCTAATCTTATGATGCGACATATCCTCTCTCTGAAGTGCCCATTCATTCGCTCCCTGTCTCTAATTAATAAAACCACCAGCCCCATTAATGGTGTTTCCCTTTCTCTCCCATCAAATCTTGAACGGACGCTCCATTTTAAAAGAATAGTAGGTCTTTACATCTTGGAGGTGATAAAATATAAACCTTTGTTTAATTTTAAGAAATGAAACTTTATAATATTAAATATTTTTAATTAAAGAAGCATGGAAAGTAATTCCAACTATTATATGTTTACGTATATGTGTTTTATTACATACTTGGGCGTTTAGCAAGCTTATAGAAAGGGAACAACTTTTAGAGAAGGCGAGGAAGTGGTCTCTATGTAAAGATCCAACCGACAACCCTCTCAGAAATGCCATGATATTATTGACACCTGTAATGCTAAAAAGAGCGCACTGTGCAGGCATTGTGGAGGATGCAAACTGGGCAACAGGCCAACATCAGAATCCACAATGTTATCAGCTCCCCAATGACAGATTAACGCCCATTAAAAGCACAATATTCCTTTATCGTTCTACCATTGAAGTGGGCCACCATGACATGATTAGCAAAAGGTCAACAGCGAAATCCACTTTGCACCGAACGATGAACTCATCACCTGATGTTGAATGCAGATTCCACATGTCACTAGGAATTGACAGCTCGTCTTTCTAATGAAAAAACTGAGTAACAGATAATAATAAACATTCAGAAACTCAGTACCACCTAACATACAGGGTAACAAATATTTTTGAAGCTATAGTTTTATTAATGCACGGGTAGTATATGTTATTCGTTGGATTATTATATGTTACTCGTTAACTGGTGGTATATACGGTCTATACATTAATAAAACTATAACCCCAGAAATATTAATCACCAACTTCAATAATCTCTACCAGTTTTAAACAAATGGTAAACATTTAATTACAATAGATATATATTATAAAACTCATTTATTTATTGCTGACTGGAAGCGTTATGATTGATAATGTTGTGATGGGCGTCATGGCAGAAGCGTCAATATTGAAAATGCTGTGATGGGTGTCATAGCCTTTTGCTAGTATGGGAGAAACTCTGGCCGTTATGCACGTTTGCCATTCTTCTCCACGATTGAATGATCACCCTGTAATTTCATTTCATGGCCATTGTAACGGTCATATCTTTTCAATATGCAGAACAAAGTTCCAATTGTAGTTGCCCAGGAAAAAGTCTATAAAATGGTCACTAAAGTTACCACTAAGTAACAAACACTAAAATGGAATAATTGTGAGTTAGGATTCTGCATATGGCCCAGGAAGATATGATTTAGTCCTAAATTTGAAATTCCAATGAAATAGTGTCAGGCCCAGTGCTTTGCCACTTCAACTAAAATTATCATACATGTGTATCCCACTAAAAAAAAGAAAGAGGGAATAATCTTAGTACTTGCTTAGCATTAACCTTGAGTTTGATGATTGTGTGAGGTGTGATTTCATGACAAATGTTGTTGTTACTACTAAATTTTCAAGCACTCACGAGTGACTCTAGTTTAGTTTGAACAGACTTGGAGAGTTTACTCACCAACCTACGCCAAGGATCTAAACTTAGACTTTGTGGGTTTGTTATAAAGAAAATAGTCCAGTTTATCTTAAATATTAATTTTTTGTTTTCGAAAATAGTCCAGTCTATCTTAAATATTAATTTTTTGTTTTTGAAAATAGTCCAGTTCATTTCAAATATTAAATTTTCTTGTTTTTAAAGCACTTTTTTAAGAGAGATGGGAATGAAACTTAACGGAGCTCTAAAAAATTCGGGGAAATTATAAAGACATTAATAAAATGCAAAGAGTATTTATTTTAATATTTTTAAGAAGCTAGCCACAAATGATTTAACTGAACAAGTTAAACAATTTTGAAATACATCTTTGTGTTGTCTTTTGATGTAATTAAATATAACATACAAAACAAAAACCATGTAAAAGAAAATGCAATTACAAAACAAAAACAATGTAAAAGAAAATGCAACTACAAAATGTTACTATAATGGCCACAAAAGAAACCATCATATTTTTTTTTTCTTATTTCAACCAATACCAAAACAATTAAATGTGTAAACAATGTCACACCCCTAATACCAAAACAACTAAATGTGTAAACAATGTCACACCCCTATTACTGAGGTTTTAAAAGCTTGATCATGCACAAAGAAAGAAAAATTGGACAAGAAAATTAAGAGCACGAGTTGACTTTGCTACTTACAAGACATGCTTAAGGGCTCTTTTGGGTGTGTCTATGTAGAAAATAAGTAGGCACCTGCCACTATATCTTAAAATAGTCACATGCAAATATAAAAAGGAAAAAAATCAATCAAAAGGGATGCAACTACAAATTATGTTTCTATATAGATGAGTAAAAGGAAATAACATGGAATAAATAAACAACAAATATGAACAATCTAGACCATAAATGGGAAGGAATCTAAGAGGAAAAACTCAACGAGTTTTCTTTAGTGGAATACCAATTATATTAGAGGAAAAATGCATGGTAACTTGGATCTAATTTTTGATAGAACAAAATAAAGATTGCAATATTCAATTCAAAATCAATCAATTATAAGAGTAACTACCAAGAATGTAGGGAAAGGGGGAAACCATGATCATGTGCATCATCCTTTTTCACTCTTTATATGAAACTCCAAGCACTTCTCACAATTCCAACTCATTCTCTAGAATCCTCACATCACAACAACAACCAACCTTCCTCAAACCAATCAATGCATACAAACATAAAATCAAATTGAATCATCAAATTATAATATGAATTTATAATAAGTGGTTCTAACTTACTATTCAAGGCACAGTTCAATCCTTAAAACTACCATAATTAACAATAATGAAACCAATTGTAATTTAATTTTTTTCTTCCTTTTCTTTGGTGGGGTGGGTAGAGGGGGTAGTGGGAAGACATAGTTCAATCCTTAATTCTAACATAATTAACAATAATTAAACCAATTGTACTTTAATTTTTTCTTCATTTTCCTTGGTGGGGTGGGTAGAGGGGGTAGTTGGAAGTTTAGAGGAGAAGATATGATCTTGATTTTGCAAGGAATGAAATGAAAGGAGATAAATAAAATGAAACATACACATAGAGAAATATAATAGAAAGCATAGTAATATGGTGAAAATCCACTTCTATTAATAGATGAAATAATAGAATATTGTAGAATGCAAACTAGCTAGAATGAGGGTAGCTATCTCTAAAGAGAGAGAGGTTGAAGCTACATGCATCTGCAATAGCTAATTACAAGAGGCCCAAAAAATGGAATTTTAACAAAAGGAAATGAACCTAGAGGTTCAAAACCATAACCCTAGAAGATGAAATGGAAAAAGATTTGTAGGCCCAAAGTTTGGTATTTGGTACATCAACTTCTCAAGGGTGCAAATTTTAAAATAATATCCAATTGGGGTGTACAATAGCTTGTTGGAAAGAATTATATAAGGACTAAACCTTTTGAGTATGGTGATACAATTCCCCCCCACCCCCACAATTTCAAAAAAACATCACTAGGGGCCTCAAAACAACCTTAGAAGTTTGGGACTTACAAAACCATAGATGAACAACCAAGAAGATAGAGAAAAATTGAGTCAATGGAAGGTGCGAGGGGGCGGGGGGGTGGGGTGGCCACTAATATCCACTTGGATTAATCCTTACTCCTTAGGAAGCAGTGTTATCCATTATGTCATGTTCACTAATCAGATGGGGAAATATGTTGAATTTGTTGAAAAGTGTAACTAGGACCGGTCTTCATATTGACTATGTAATTATGTATTTATGTAAAGAACAGGACAAAGATAATAAAATGTATTTTTTTATGCTTGCTTCATGGGTTTCATGAGAAAGATGTTTATTATAGGTCAAAATAATTCTTCTTGATGTCTATTAAGGTTTGTCTTATAAAGGTAAATTAAGAATCATGTATATGAAGAGACTAGTCATCAAAATATGCCTTCGATACCTTGTCATGAAACTGTGAAGGAATGGCTTAAAGCATCCCTCAAGAAAACCTCCTTAACGCTGGAAGATCAACCCCACAAGTCGGCCTAAAAACAACTAACAAAGATAGCTCATGAATCATCACATCTCTTCATGGTTAGGTCAGATTATTACAAGGCCTGACCACTATAAATAGCCCACAGTGTTGCACAGATCAGAATAAGAGCAAAAATCAACTCCACTGAGATTTTTGGAGACAATCTCAATGAAAATTATACAGTGGATTAAGGAACAGTTCTTTGATTTAATGCGAAGGTAAGGAAACATATAAAGTGCAGAATTAGGAGATGGAACAATGAAGCAAGCCAAGGTGAATCTGTAATTTAAATGTGAGTTCAGGGTTGCAGAGAAGTATGAATTTAACTGGACATATTGTGAAGTATACATCATAGCGAAGAAAAGAAAGCACAGATTTCAATCACTGTCTCACAGTGAAGAAAATGATGTAGTCTCAGATAATTTTCTTGGTTTATAACTCTGTTTTGGATGCTAATGAGATTCATAACACGGTTCACAGGTGCAGCAAGAAGGTAACATAAGTAAAACAAGTTTATAAGTAATTCAAGATGTTATAGAATCAATAAAGAATGAAGAATACAGTTAGAGACCGAGCTCTCTAGTTCAGGTGTAGAACAATGCAGGATGGTGCAGAAAAGAAGGATCCGCTTAAGGAGTCAAGGAAGAAGCAATGACAAGGTCTTGGAGGCATACAAGGGTCAAGGGTTTATGTCATGGTCATGGTACTCGTCAACTGAAAGCACATAAGAATAATTTCTTGTGGGTTTTCCTCTCCAAGAGGGAGAGGTTTTGGCCCTCGCTTGAAGAGCCTAAATTTGTGTCTCTTATGTTTTGGTAATTGACTTGATGAAAGACATAATAAGCTCAAAATAAAATACTTAAGTAAGAGAAGTAAGCTCACAAGTAATTATCAAGTAGAGGATTTGAATTAAACCTAGCCCTACCTAATTCTCAACATGGTATCAGAGCTAAGGTGTTGAGGACAAGGGCTACTTGACAAAGAGACACTCGAGAATTAATGAACAAGAATCCATTTCTCTAGAAAGAATCAAATTCAAGGTCAAATTTTTCATTATAAAGTCAAATTAGTTTGCAAGGAAACCCTTGAGCCATCTCAAGAAGATCTTCAAAGGATCCACTCATGAAGGAGATGATTTTTGCCATCAAAGATTTATGATATTGAAGACATTTTTGGAAGACACATCATCAAACACCATCCAACAATATCCAACACCTTTGAAGACATCATCATTCTGAAGACATCCCTTATCATTAAGGATCCAATGCCACCTACTTTGAAGAATTCAATCTAAGGAGTCCCTGCCATCATCACCATCAGGGAAGCTGATAGAAGGAAGAAAACAATGCACTCAAGTAAGTATTTCTATGAGCTCATCTAAATCTATCAAAATGACTTATTACAAAGAGAGAAAAAAATTGGTTGGGTCATCAAACTTTAGTGCATGGAAGAAAAGGAAAATTTTGAATCTAATCAAAGATGAAGTTATGGACTACATCAATGGATATACAACTCAACCATCAAAAGAAGATGCTCTAGCTCACGCCAAGTACATGAAAGGAGAAATTAGAGCCCAAAGGATTCTCATATAATCCATTAAGGACTCACTCATACCCTATGTATCAAAACAAGAAACTGCGAAAGAAATGTATGAGAAATTGGTGGAGATATTCTCTGTGAGTACTACAGGAGAAGTAATCTCTCTGAGATAAGAACTATATAATATGAAATTGTCAAGAGAGGAAGGAATCTCTACATATTTCATGAGACCAAATGCAATAATTAGGAGAATTAATAGTGAGATGACTACAATGGTGTTGAATGCTCTATTGAAAGAATGGGGAAACTTCACTTCAAGCTTATACGGGAAGAAAGAAGCAACACCATTCCACGATCTATGGCCTCTATGTAAAATAGAGGAAACAAGATTGGAAGCCAATCTGATACAGGATCGAGTGAAGGGAATCAAAACTTTGCAACCATGAATAGAAAGAAAGGAAGATTCGGTGAATTTGGTTCTAATAATAAGAGATGAAATATGGACAAAGCACGATGCTTTGGATGTAATTATTTTGGGCATTATAAACAAGATTTTCCTAAATTTAGAAAGGACAAGAGGAAAAGGGAAGAAGCCCATGTTACAAATAAAAGGGAAGGACCAGATGTAAAGAAATATAAGAAAGAAGAAAGTGAAAGATCTCTATGATTATATTTCTCCTCAAGGGATTCTTGTTGGTTGTAAAATAATAGGAAGAAATGTATATCAATAACATCATGATAGAAGCATGGTAGGAGCTCTCGGTGAAACAGTTCCTGGAAAACCTTACTGATAAACAACATTGATGGAAGGAAGCCATCAAGATCAAGGGTCATCATTCAATGATCCATATGGAAACAGGTGATGAAATTTTTCTAATGGAGTTCTATATGGGTTCTATGGTTAGAAAGAAAGTAAAAGGTTTCATCGAGAATTCTATGTTACATAATTCTGGGATTAAGATGTGATGACATATTGATGAAGAAGTTCAATGGAATGAAGTTCTTCATTCTAGTAAAATTTCTATTGGATGACTCAAAGGAAAAATGTATGAGGTATATATAGCTATATGCTTACATTGGATTCTGGGAAGTCATGTCATATGGTTGTAGGTAATGAAATTCTACCTTTAGAAGTATGATCAGAGAAAGGAGGATCTCTTCCATTACACAAGTTGTCATTATCAGATGAAATCAACACAATATGTCCTCATATGAGGTGGTTGAATACAATCAAGGAAATGTAAATTGGAAGTTCCTGGGAATGAAGATGTGTGGAGAAAGAAAGGAAGAGGTCATGAAGTGAAACCATGTCTAGAGGCAATTATCATCTAGAATCTAAGAAGATGTGACTAGGAGATCTCCTGGGAGGATATGTAGACTATGATAGAAGCCTAGTAAAGAAGAATACCCTTGAAAAGACATATCTTTAGGAGATGTGTCAATCTGAATAGAGGATGCAGATGCCTACAGGAAGATGTCATGGTGAAATATCATCACTGATGTAACCTTTGATTTAAAATTTCATATATATATGTTTATCTAGATGAATTTGTGTAGGGCTGCCAATCATGTGAAAGGATGTAAGATCCTTGGGAGATGGTTAGAAGGAAAGTAGCATGGCATAAAGGTGGACCAGATAAAAAACTCTGATAAATCACTTTTTGATAGCTGACATGACTCATGGATGAAAGTGATGGATGATTTGTGCCTTATGAAGCCAAAGGTTGAAGATTCCTCAATATTGAAATCCATGACATCAAGGGGAGGAATTCTTCATGAGAAGCTAGGTGTCTCACCGTTGTTTTTGTAGGTCCCTGGTTGAGAGGGAGCCTGGAGGTAAGTTTCTTTCTTGGAAGAAACTTGAAATATTTCCTTCCTAATTTAAGAGGGAGTGACATATATTATTCTCTAATACATGTGTCATTCTCTAGACCAAGACTAATAGCCGTAAGTCTTAGTGAAGGCCATGTGGAGAGAATGGACAGACACAGCATTCTAGTCTTCACCTAAGAAGACAGAATGGAAGATTGGGTAATCATCTGGCATTCTATACTCTTGGAGAATGTGATAGGGAATTCAAGATAAGAGTAGTCGGGACCGATATTATTTGAGGGCTAGCTACCTAAGAGAAGAATAGTCCAAAGAAGGTCATACTCTGGGAACACTTGGGTGGGGTATGTACCTTGGAGAGACAATGACTATGGTGTCTATAATTCATGTGTCTCGCCAACATTGTAGCCTATTTCTCATTGAGAGATGGGGCTATTAGTCAAGGCCTTGCACTAGGAAAATGCTGGTTGATATAATGCTATACAGATGCGATTACCAATCTGATTCTTCTTATGATATTATTCAGTTTGAAAGTGACCATGTACCTGTATGAATACCTCCCTAGTTAAGAGGGAGTGTTGAAAAGTGTAACTAGGATTGGCCATCATATTGACTATGTAATTATGTATTTATGTAAAGAAGAAGACAAAAATAATAAAATGTATTTTATTATGCTTGCTTCATGGGTTTCATGAGCTAGATGTTTATTATAGGTCAATAGACTTCTCCTTGATGTCTATTAAGGTTTGTATTATAAAGGTAAATTAAGAATCATGTATATTAAGAGACTAGTCATCAAAATATGCCTTCAAGACCTTGTCATGAAACTGTGAAGGAATGGCTTAAATCATCCCTCAAGACAACCTCCTTAATGTTGGATGATCAACCCTACAAATCGACCTATGAACATCTAGCAAAGTCGGCTCATAAACCCGTCGCATCTGTTCATTATCAGGTCGGCTTATTATAGGGCCTGGTCACTATAAATAGCCCACTGTGTTGCACAGAACAGAATAAGAACAAAACTTGACTCCTCTGATATTTTCGAACACAATCTCAGTGACAAGTCTACGGTGGATTAAGGAATAATTCTCTAATTTAATGTGAAGGTCAGGACATAGATAAAGTGCGGAATTAGGAGATGGAACAATGATGCAAGCCAGGGTGAATCTGTAATTTAAATGCGAGTTCAGGGTTGCAGAGAAGTACGAATTTAACTGGACATATTGTTAAGTATACATCACAACGAAGAAAGGAAGGCACTGATTCGGGTCACTATCTCATAGTGAAGAAAAGGATGTAGTCTCGGATAATTGTCTTGGATTATATCTTTGTTTTTTATACTAAGGAGATGCATAATATTGTTCACAGGTGAAGCAAGAAGGTAACATAAGTACAACAAGTTTATAAGGTAAGTCAAGATATTCTAGAATCAAGAAAGAATGCAGAATACAGTTAGAGACTGGGCTCTCTAGTTCAGGTGCAGAACGGTGCAGGACAATGTAGAAAAGAAGGAACAACTTAAGGACTCAAGGAAGAAGCAATGACAAGGTCTTGGAGGCACACAAGGGTCAAGGGTCTGTGTCATGGTTAGGGTACTTGTCAACTGAAATTCTATAAGAAGAATTTATTGTGGGTTTTCCTCTCCAAGAGGGAGAGGTTTTGGCCTGGGCTTGAAGAGCCTAAATTTGTGTCTCTTATGTTTTGGTAATTGAGTTGATGAAAGAAATAATAAGCTTATAATAAAAGACTTAAGTAAAAGAAGTAATCTCATAATTAATTATCAAGTAGAGAATTTGAATTAAACCTAGCCCCACCTAATTCACAATCGAATTTTCTTGCTAGTGAACCACTTTCCCTCATGAAGAAGGTTCCCTACTTTACAACAAAATAGAGTTGTATGTATTTCTATTGGTATCATTTATCTTGGTGTCCATGATCCAATCCACTAAAAAATGTTCAATGCAGTCATGATTCAGTTCTATGAGGGCCAATTGCTTGTTTGCCTCAAGGTGTCCAAAAAAGGTGGAAAATAATGTCAAGGCAACTCAACACTGAATATTAGGTGAAAGCCAAGGAAAGCGGGAATATTCAATTCAAAATGTATTTTTTACTAAAAAAATTTGTGCTCGTGTAAGTCCCATATCAAAGTGGTACAATATTCTTATGGGGCCCTGTGAGGCACACTTTTTATAAATGTGACCACACCTTCTCACCAACTTGAAACTTATGTGGAACCCTATGCTGGGCATGTTAGTTCTTGTACTTGGAATTGAATTTTCGTAGGATTTCATGAACCTATTGTTGGAGATGTTAGATACATTCAACAAAATTTTCCTCTCTATCTCCTCAGCCTGAGCATGCGAGGACTCTAATAGTGAAGATGCAAGGGGCATAGTTATATCAATTGGGGCCAATGGTTAGAACCCTGAGCACACTTGAAAATGATTGTTATTGATAGAGTTATTGAGGAATTTGTGATAGATATGTTGAACATATGGAAGGATTTTGTCCCATGCATGCAGATACTTGAAGTTGTACATGTGCAAGATATGTGCAATCATCATGTTGACCAATTTTATTCTTCCATCCATATGGGGATAAAAGATGGTTGATTTGGTCAACTTGGTATCCATCAAATAGTATGGGATAAACTAGAAGGTACTAAGGATCCTAATATTCCTATATAAAATAATGGTCCAAGGTAGGCTAAAATGAACCTAAAAATGCACAAAGAAGAGTTTAACAATGGATTTAACTATGATACTCTTCCTACATGGTGGAAAAATGACCATCTTAGACAATGGTTGAAAACCACAAACACATAATCATTACTATGGTTGGTGGAGGGAAAACCTAACATGTAACCCATGGAGGCTGAATCTTAGGGGTTATATTGGGTATGTAGAAGAGTGTGCAACCTCTACTTCTTAATGGCTAGTTTAGCATTGGGACAAGAGGTGGAAAATATGATATATCAGTGGACATCTTGTTGAATCTTTGGCTAATAAAAATATTTCTAAATCACTTATATTTTATTCTCCAAACCAAACTATCTTTCCACCCAATTGGGTTTCCTTGAAAGCACATTTTTCAACTTATTAGTAATTCCATTCTTATATTTGATAGCAAGATGAAATTGTTGTAAAAACCCCATCCATTTATATTTTCTAGTTTACTTAAGCTTACTCTTGGACTATAAATACTCTAATTGATGGCGATCGTTGTGGATAATGATTTCCTTTCCCATTAAATAGTGGTTCCATTTATTAATAGCTTAGATTAAGAAATACAGTTATTTATTATACGTAGGGAATTTCAAGACTTCCCCCATGAAACATGTTAGAATGATAGCATACTATTTCACCTCCCTAGATCATGATCACTCCCATAACATATCCACTTGAATCTATCTCCAATTCAAAATTCTTCTACAAGTTAAGAAATGTGAAGAATGCTGCTCGAAAAATATTTCATTTTAGCTCATTGAAAGCTTTCTTCCAATTCTTTCCCCACTAGAAACTCTTACAATTGGATAGCATGACAAGGAATTGTGTAATTATCGTTGAAAACAATAAAATGAAATTCCATATGTACTGCACTACCCTAACAATAATCCTAACTTGAATGGAATTAGTAGGAACTAACCACTTGATGATGGCCTTCATTTTTATGGGATCTATCTTGTGTTCTCTCTACAGTTACACATACCCAAAATACACCAATAATTTCTAACCAAACACACATTTATTAAGGTTAACCAATAGTTGATGTTGTTTCTAAAGTCTCTAACACCTATATGAGATTTGAAATGTAATCTTCCTAGGTAGAGTTACAAACCAATATGTCATCCAAATACACTATTACAATTAAATCTAGATAGAGATGAAAAAAACCATTCATCAATAATATAAATGTGTCTAGTGAATAACAAAAAATAAAATGCACGACCAACCATTCATACAAAGGTCGCCTTGTCTTGAAGGTGGTATTCTAAGTGTCTTCTTCTTGTGCACAAACCTAGTAGTATCGTAATTTGAGATCCAACTTGGTGAATTTTTGGCATGCATGTTGTAGTTGATCTGGAAAATCATTGATCCTAGGAAAATAGTATTGACTTGTGAGTGTGATATTGTTCAAATCTCTGTAGTTTATACACATTCACTAAGTACCATCCTTCTTGGGCACAATGATGATAGTGACCCACAATATGATGTGCTTGGTCAAATTACTCCTTACTCTAGTAGTTATTGCAATTGTTTCTTCACTTTATCTCCTTCCAAAATGAATTTGTTACACATTCACCAAGTCCCATCCTTCTTGGGCACTATGATACTAGGTGACCCAAATGATGATGTGTTTTTTCGAATTACTACCTACTCTAGTAGCTATTGCAAATGTTTCTTCACTTTATCTCCTTCCAAAATAAACTATCTATACAAGCCAATATTTGGTAATGGGGAGTTAGAAAAAAATTGTATCTTGTGCCCCACTTCCATCTTTGGTGGTAAATATTTAGGCTCTTGGAGCACTCATCTATACACATGAAACAAATCCTCTAAATATTGCTTCTACTTTTCGGTACATCCCTTTAGGGATGCCTTTTACTAATCACCCCTTTGTTGATTCTCTCTCAAGAAAAACAATACAAATTTTCCACAAAAAGTGATTGAATTTTTGGCTTGGTTGGCACTTAATAGAGAAATATTCTACTTATATTTAACCACATTGATGATGAATTACTTCCCCATACTTGATCAAGAAGTACTATTTTTCTCTGATCATGAAGATCAATCCCTTGTGTACATGTAAGGGCTTCCTAATACTATAACACACGCATCAAGGAGTACTATCTAAATCCATTTCATCAATAAAATATGCACTTAAAATTGAGCTTACACTATTTAGTGACTTTGAGTTCTACATCTCTATTCACCCATTCCAATGGATATTGGTTCAAACAATCATGAACTTCTAACACGAGCTGGTTGACTAGATTATTTTTTATGAGTATCTCCTATGAATCATAATCAGATAGAGCATCCACCTTGGTCTTTTTGACTTGTGTATTAATCTCAAATAATTTAGTCATACCAATATCTTCCTTGTTATGAATAATACCCAGATTCACCTCCTTTTGCACTAATGTGTAGACAACCTTCTCATCTACATCCATGCTACACTCTATTATGTTGATTGAATCCATAGATAGTATTTTCTCCTTCTTAGCATCCTTATATTTCTTTGGACTCAACTCTGGATGTAGCTTCCAACACTTATCTTCAATGTAACCACCAATATTATAATTCTTGTAATGATTGTTTGGATCCTTGCACTAATGTGTAGTATTTGTAGTTTTCTTTTCTTTTTCCTTTTCACTCATTCTTCCCCTATTTGGAGGCATATTGGTGATATTTCTATATAAAACCACCTGGTTTTCGTTTCTTATGGAATATGTTTAATATTGTGCGAGCACACAATTATTCTCAGTATTCCTTGGTTTGAGGAGCATTATTAGCTTTTGTAAATGACTATGTAGACCCTACATATACTTAATGAATACATCTAGGTTCTTCCAAGAGATACCTAACAATATTACCATCTTCTTGAACTTAGCTTTGTACTCTTTCAAACTCTATCGTTTCCTCTACTTGAAGTGATGTAAATGGATCCACTCATCCTCTACATACCAAACAGGGCAGAACTGACACTTGAAAATTTTGAACACTTCCACTTAGTTATCAACAAATCACCCTCTAGTCTAAGAATCATTGTGTGGCTTTCCCACTAGGTTAGTGCATGGAACAATCATTTAATATATGTAAATGAAATTTTTACTCTTAATTTATATGATGAAAATTAAAATAAACTTATAACTATTGCAACCAGTTATTTAACTTAAAAACATTGATCTGACCTTGATATGGCTTGATGTACACTTTCACTTCCATTTAAAAAAAAAGGCTGTGAAAGAGGAATGGCACTAGAACTTAGTTTCTTTTTCTTGGGATATTTTTCCAGTTTGTTTTCTAGGCCTTGACTATCTCCTAATGTGGCATCCAATCCAACTTCTAAGTTAGAACCACCAACTTCCATGAGATTTTTTAATTTTTTCACTAGACCTTCCATGAGAAGGGCAATGTTCTAAGAGATATTAGCGATTTTCCCTTCCAACCTTACAAATATATCTTATATCATATTCAATTTTTTTATGATTTATGTAACATCCACCTCCCCTTACATCGACCAAAGTAACCAGTCTATTGGTATAAACATGAGATTAGGGGAAGTTAAGACAGAATCAACCTCCTTGGTGACTTTAAGGAAGTGGAATCAAAGTGGAAAACCATAACATATACATATACTGCCTGCTACAGGACCCCCAATGACTATCCTATTCATCCACCTGACTTGTCCCTGGGCCCCACTTAAATGTTATGAAGAAAAACCCCCGCACACTCCCACAAGCCTGAATGCATATGTCTGGGAGGCTCTAGATGCACCCACAAGCATGCATGCCTGTGTCCAGGGACTATTTCCAACAAACACAGCGCAGTCCCGAGGATTTAGGGAACATTTCAAGCCCGAGAATTTTGTTAGTGCCCGAACTTGTTGTAATTGTGGAAATCCATTAAACGCGTGACGAAAAGGCTAATAAACCAAAAACTAACTCCAGGAGTAAGCTTGACCATCCCCAACAAGGACTGACATTCTGTCAAATGCTTGGCATCAATGTAACCTACAGGTCTAGGATACAAGATGGAGAATGAATGATTGAAAACTCTTATGAGACATGACAAGAAGGATCGTCACCTTATCCATTGGTATTTTATTTCTAAGTGGGTTTTATTAATTTTAACAATTACAAGTAAATACATGAAATAACCATGACTTGAACGAGGTCATATAACCATGTAACCATCATAAAACCATATAAATAATAGCTAGACAACAACCATTAAATCCACAAATAAATAGGTTCAAAAAGCAAGATCCTTAGTATGGATTAAACATAGGAAATAGTCGACCACGTTCGAACTCCACGTACCACCGGAAGCCATAGACATGGTTGAGCCAAATCTCCCTTCATCTAGTCACCCCGTGCTATCGACCAAGCATGCATGTGGGATCTCATAAACCAAATCCATAAAAACCAAACTAGGGATTCCAGAGGCCAAACCACCTCAACCCTCAACTAATGATTCCTCCTCACAGTCGAAAATCAAAACCATCGCCAAATTGGTCTCTACCCAAGTTGTTCAGGGCTCTAGAGCGTTTCTTCCAACCAAGGTTCTAGGAATAGTAACTCAACCAAAAATTTACCCATTTGGGCTCTAGAGCGTTTTCCCAACCAAGGCTCAAGGAACTAGTAACTCAACCCATAGCCAAAGGAACATGAGAACCAGCTAGAAAACAAACAATGAAATTGAACCCACAACACCATGGCTATCTAGGAAATGGCATGGTTATGAAAATACACTATTAATCCAAGGAATCCCCCATGCCAATGACAAATCATAACTAAGAAACCACACGCATGTGTCATGCATGCCAAAAATAGCAAGGAAACCATACATGCAAATCGATACCTGCAAATCAATCCAGTTTTAGTCACTGATCTCGATGTCCTCTTGCGCTTTCCTAACTTTCCTTTTCCTTCTTGCTCCAAATCTCCAATTATACCACACTCTCCAAGAGTGCTCCAAGAAAAATTTAAGTATCCAAGAGTATGAGAGAGAGAGAGAGAGAATAAAATGAGATCCATAAGTGTGAGCAAAATCTCGCCAACTGATCCTTAGAATCCTTTTTATGAATTAGGCCTCTATTTTCTTCAATAACCATTATTTTCCTTCATTTTCCTACTCACATGCAACCTGTGACCTTTCACCTCCCTTTTCTCCTATTTTCCTTTATTTTCATAAATAAATGTGCCAAATAATGCCTCTTGCATTTCCAAAGCCTTTTCCATTGCCTTTGTCAATTTACTTTAGCCATAATAACCAAAATGAACACCCACTAGAATGTTGTTCCCAACACTTGCCTTGGAATAAGTGTTCCATCAACGATGATTATTATTTTTTCCTTTATTAACTTTTATTACATGGAATTTTCACCAGAGCTGTTACAGAACCCTCCCCCTTGGAGGAACACCATCCTCAGTGTTCAATGACAACTACAAACAAGCAAATCACTGAAAATAAAACATATTTCCTATGCAGCTTTATAGCACATCTCGATTCAGTATTTACAATGACATCCATATATACAACCATACTATCTATGGAGCTTTATAAATTGAGCTTGATACAATATTTACAATAATATACATGTATGCGCATTTTCTCAATCAAAAAATAAAAGGATACGATGCTTGTATCAACAACAAGGGAATCCAAAGGCTCACACCTCCACCCTCAAAGTAATACCATGATTCACCTCCTTCCCAAGAAGTCCAAAATACACTACCAAATTCAAAGCTGCATCCAATGTCCTTCGCTACAATCCTGCGCCACTTGTCCTCTCAGTGAATAATGATCGGCTCATTGTTCCAGGGATCACTCCCAATGTGCATCTGATTCCATATATCAATGATAATGACAAAAAAAAATACATCCCCTACCTTCCCTTCTCTGATACATAGTCCCTCAGGCAATCTAGTCATCCCCTTCTATTCAGTAACTCACCTTCCAAGTTCCCTAACATCCCCTATCTCGGGTGATCCATCCCTTGGCAACGATTGCTCACATCGAAAGGTCAAAAATACAAAGCATATACCTGCCTCAAAACCATCATACCGGTCACAACATTCTCATAAAAATAAATGGACACTATTGGGCACCAGTGTCCCACAATGGCCCTGCTCCTGAAGTGCTTTACCAACATACAATTGCTTGTTTCAATTCCTTTTGTTGTTGTTGTTAATGCTTGCAATCAGTTTCAACCACCCAACTGGGCATTTCTATGCTTCCTATACCAAGCACATAAATGCCATTAGATTCAAAATAAATTGAAATATATTTACATCATACCTCATTGGTAGTTCATCAATAACGTACATTCACAATTCTGTTCACTTCCTGTCAAAACAAGTCAAACAATTTTTTGATCAAATCATCATTTATAAACATATCACATCTAGTTAGATCAAAACACAACCATCATAGGTCAAAATCATGAATCGCATGCAATCATCATAAACCATAATCATAAATCACATGTAACCATCATAAGTTAGAATCATAGATCACATGCATAATAAAGCTGAAATAAAATATTGATACTTATTCTTCATCGGTCCTTACTTCTACCTTTGTTCTTTTGTACACACACATGACAAGTTGCCACACCCGACAAGAACCCAATTCCATTTCTTCTCTTCAATCACGTACACATACACAATTTACATCACAACACGTACACCCACACATGACATACAACACCACACAATACACACACCCACACCAACATATGACACATACACCTGCACCCAGTGTACAATACAACACAATACATACGCCCACACTAGAATAAAACACAACACATATACCTACATTCAAGTGTAGAACATAACACATACACCTGCATCCGTTGTATGTCACAACACAATACATACACCTACACCCGGTGTACAATACAATAGAATACATGCACATATACAAAGTACAACACAACAAATACACATGTCATGATACCACGACGACACCATGCACATAGATAGTACCACATGCTTGTAACACAACATGTACAACATGCACACAATATCACATGTATACCAATACCATATGCACAACATTACACAGTACCACCTGTACGCAACACTACCTGCACAACGTGTGCACATCATCACATGTACATAGCAACACCTGCACAATGTGTACACAATGTCAATTGTACACTACACCACATGTACAGTGTGTAAACAATACCACTTGTACACAAAACTATATGCACGACATGTATACAACGTCACATGCACAACATGTACACGACACCACCTACACACAATAACACATGTACAACATGTACACAACACCACATGCACATAGCACCACATGTACAATCATGCACACAACTCCATATGTACATAGTGCCATGTGTACAACATGCACAAAACACCATATGTACATAACACTGCATATACAACATGTGCATAGCACCATACGTACATAGCACCACATATCCCAAATGTGCACAACACCACATATCCAACATGGGTAGAGTACAATATGTACACAACATCGCATATCCAACATGTACATAGCACCATATATACCTATCATTGCATATGAAATATATACACAACACCATATATATAACAGGAATACAAAATCACATGAACACAAGACTACATATGTTACATGTACACATAATCATATGTACAATCACTGAATATACAACATGTGCAACATATACACAACAATAGTACTACACATACATATACCACACAATGACTCCACAAAGAAACCTTGCTTCCAGTGTATCTTCACCATCCATGCTCATCCTAACATGCCGCAAATCAGACTGCTTCCATTTCATTGATGTATCTCTCACCATTACCTATTAAAAACATAGGCATAGTATAAACACATAATATCAATTCATATCCACATGATATTGACCTCACAGATATGTCAAGGCTACTCTTCCCACTTGATTCCTCATAAGACTAGGAACCTCTTCATGCCATTCACTTTCTTAAGAAATAATTCCCCCACAAGAATGATCCTTGAAAACCTTGTCATAGAGCCACATAGATACATAAAAACATATATATAATAATTAGCATAAAACAACCATGATCCTTTCAGAAGACGACATACACACACATATATACATATAAACATTAGTATAATCATGATCACATCATAATCAACAGATAACATAAGATCAAGGTTAAAATATCTTCCTTTACCTATGCACACCATGCACAACATTGAGAACAACAGTTCCCAACATAGCCAAGGCATCTGACACCTAAAATCCATTTACTTTACCTCCTGGATATCTTTCTCATGTATGTACTTCCACCGTCCGTTTACCCCAATGGACCAAACCAGTCCAACCAACTATCCTATTCTTACCTTCCGCTGCGCTTACTCATGCACCAAGCTTCATCCAGGCCTTACATTACCTATTGGGTACCAAACAACTCTCCCTGAGCTCCATCAATTTCCTCTTTCCCAAACCAATTCCCAAGAATCTTAAACATAAAATGAAAGAACAAGAAACAAGCAAGAATAAGACCATGAAAACTAATAACAATACGACACCGCAACTAAAGTGGTATGGGAATACACTATACATAAACAAAGCCGCAAATGAAGCGCAACAACCACAAAGGACCAAAAGCACAAGACTGGAAACAAACACCATGAATCAATCCCCATGGGTCCCCAGTGCTTCCGAAGGAAAACTCAACTTGATCCTTCTCCAAGATTTCATGGCAGTATCTTTTTCCTTGCAATCCCTGCATCATGCTGCCATAACCACACATCTTTCAGCGCATAAATAAATATAACAATTACCATTTATCTTACCTTTTTGTTCCAAGCACGTTGACCTATAATTGAACTCGCATGTTAGTTGTATGTACCAAATATCAAGGAAACATATCTATCAATTTGAAATCAAATTTTACCAAGACTAACAACTGTTTCATAATCCACCATCAACTCACATTTATCTGTCATAATACATAATTCTAGAACTATCACCTACTTACACTCAAGTATATATTGACTATCTCAGCACATATGTGTTAGCACAACCATCTTAAAACAAAATCAGTCCCTCATGCAATCTTATAGACACATATACTCATATCATGCAATTAATCAAACATTCAAACAACTTGCAAACATACCCTATTAAATAAATCAACTAGATGACGTAATAGACACCATATTAGTCAAACACCAAATAGATGACATAATCAAACATTCAAGCATCAAGTATATGACATAAGCAAACCCATACCTTAATGTATCTTAGTGGAGGTTATCTTATCTTCACAATCAATATAGGTTAGCACAATATAATTTCACAACACATCAAATCAAACATAAATAAGGTCATTATATCCATAACAATAACTAGATAACATGTTCACATCATAAACTCATAAACAATTGTCATTAATGCATAACAATCACATATACATGATTAGTCTATATTAGTACAACACACTATCATAATTAGGTCGAATCATAACTAAATATCATAACCCTAACAAACTTCATAGGCCAATTCAAATTAGCATAATTCATATAACATCAAGATATTAAAGGAAATAACACTAATTATCAAGTTAACTAACATATAACAACAACAAGTTAACATATAACATACTCATCAACAACATATACCATAATCCTCAAGTTAACTATCACATAGCAATCAACAAGTACACATATAACATACTTATTAACAACATATAACATATTCATCAAGTCAGTACCATGCATGACTAACTAACCCATGTACATATCACCACACTATATGACTAACATCTATCATGTTTGTGATCATAACATCAATAGAATGAAAGGCACAAACATAACTAGAATGCATATAACTAAACTGATCAACTAGCATGTGTCATACATGTAACTAAAACAACAATAAGATGACAAACATGTATATAACCCTAATGCTTATAACAACCATTAACAAACATACCTGCATGCCAAAAATACAATAGTTGTATGACAATATTCTCTTACCCCGAAGTCTACTGCCACAACTTCACTTTGACAGTCTACATATCTTGCTCTATCTTAGCCAACATATTGGCATCATTTCATATCGACAAAATCATGATGACATGAAATGCCTGCAATGACCTCATGGACAACAAATGTAACCACAGCAATGGATGCCATGCATAACAAATTCATATACAACCGACAACCATTCATGGCGACCAAATCCAATCATCATCAACTTTCGCATGCCGATACCACTGCAACTATGAACAATGCCATGCATATGCAACAAGCACATAGAACATGAGTACGCGGAGCACATATGCAATCGAAATGAATGCACGATTAACACACTGCCCAAGGAGAGTGCAACCATGCTCTGATACCACCTGTAACGTCCACCTCCCATCACACCTACCTAAGTAATCATCCAATCAGAGTAAACATGAGATGAGGGGAAGTTAAGATAGACTCAACCTCTTTGGTGACTTTAAGGAAGCAAAATCTAAGTGGAAAACCATAACACATACCTCTACCACCTGCTACAGGACCCCCATAGGATATCTTATTCATCCACTTGACTTGTCCCTCCGTCCCATTGAAATTATATGAAGAAAACCCCCCACACGCTCCCACATGCCTGCATGTGTGCCTCTGGGAGGATCTCGACACACCCACAAGCTTGCATACCTGCTCCCAGAGACTATTTCTAACAAACCCGTGCCATATTCCGCGATATTTAAGGCACTTTTAAATCCCATAATTTCGGCCACTTCCTAGAACTTGTTATAACTTCTGGAATCCATTAAACACATGATGATAAGACTAATAAACCAAAAACAATCTCCAATACTGGGCTTGACCATCCTCAATTGGGACTTACATTCTATCAAACACTTGGCATTAATGCAATCTACAAGTCCAAGATACAAGAAAGAGCATGAATAATTGAAAACTCTTATGAGAGATTAAAAGAAGGATCACCACCTTCTCCCTTGAACAATTATGACCTCAATTGGGTCTTGAACCCATCATTTTAAAAATTACAAGTAAACACATGAAATAACTATGACTTGAACCAGTCATATAACCATGCTTATAATTATCATAAAACATATAAATAGCAGTTAGATAACAACCATTAAAGCAACGTACCACCCACCCATAGACATGGTTGGGCCAAATATCTCTTCATTTAGTCACCCCCGTTCCATATTCCAATCATGAATGTGGGATCTCATAAACCAAATCCATCAAAACCAAACCACGGCTTCTAGAGGTCAAACCACCTCAACCCTCAACCAGTGGTTCCACCTTATGGTCAGACATCACAACCATCACCGGATTGGTCTCTACCCAAGATTTCCAGGGCTCCAGAGTGTTTTTTCCAACCGTGGTTGCAGGACTAGTAACTAAATCCTAACTATTTTAGGGCTCTAAAGCATTTTTCCAACCAAAGGCTCCAATAATAGTAACTCAACCCACCTAGGACTCCATAGAGTTTGTCCAACCAAGGCTCTAGGACCAGTAAATCAACCTAACAAATGTCCTTCGGGCTCTAAAGCATTTTTCCAACCAAGGCTCTAGGAACTAGTAACTCAACCCATAACCAAAGGCACATGAGAACCAGCAAAAAAAAAATAATGAAACTGAATCCACAACACCATGGCTATCAAAGAAATGGCAAGGCTAGGAAAATCCACTGTCAATCTAGGAAATACTCCATGCCAATGACATATCATAACCAAGAAACCACATTCATGTGCCATGCATGCCAAAAATAGCATGGAAACCATACATGCAACTTGATACCTGCAAAGCATCTAGTTGTAGTTGTTGATCCCAATGTCCTCTTATGTTTTCTTGCCTTTCCTTTGCCTTCTTTCTCCAAATCTCCAAATATACCACATTCTTAAATAGTTCTCCAAGAAAATTGTAAGTATCCAAAAGTATGAGAGAGAGAGACAGAATAGAAGGAGAGCCATAAGTGTGAGAAAAAGCTCGCCAACAGATCCTCAGAAAGTTTTTTATCAATGAGGCCTCTAGTTTCTTTAATTTCCATTATTTTCCTTCATTTTCCTCCTCACATGAAACCTGTGACCTTTCACCTCCCTTTTCTCCTATTTTACTTTATTTTCACAAATAAATGTGGCAAATAATGCCTCTTTCCTTTCCAAGGGTTTTTCATTGCCTTTTCCAAATTCCTTTAGCCTTAATAACTGAAATGAACACCCACTAGGATGTTTTTCCCAAAATTCGGGTTGGAATAAGTGTTCCATCAACCATGGTTATTATTTTTTCCTTTATTAACTTTTATTACATGGAATTTTCGTCATGAATGTTACAATTGAACTCATTTTCCAAGACTATGGTTGTGCACCTTCCTTCTTAGCCAATTCGTAGATATTGCAACTTTCCACAAATACCCCAAAGAAAACTAATATGATACCAATATGATTTGTAAATTTTCATGGATATTCCAATAGAATAGTTTATGACAATAGATATTGTATTATTCTAATATATTTTATTTTGTAACTTAATTTCTTTAGATATTGAATATATTATGAAAATATTTCTACTAATATTTATGAAAATAATTGAAATATGAAAATGAAAGAACAAGAAAATGAACACACCATCCACACAAATGAACACAAGATCTATCATGGGAAAAACAAAATAGAAGAAAACCCAATTAAAGTGTGAGGAGTATGCTTTGCTATCATTTCTTTAGTTATATATTTTTTCCTTAGAAAAGAAACCCATAATTTTTTTCATCTAAAGGAGGAACAAAGTTACATTTTTCATATGCTGAACACATTCAAGCATTTAACACCTCGTGACACATCATAAAAAAATTCAAAAGGTGAAGCAAGTAAGTAGAGAACACATGCCTACCAAGAAGCCCAAATGAGCACAACAAAAATAACCAGGAAAAGAACCCCAACGCGTGCAATATCATGCCATAAATCCCAGAAAAGCGAACTACTAGAATAAAAAAACTAGCCAAAATATTGGACACAGACCACCCAACTAGCTCTAAACGGAAACATGCCTAGAGCAGGTCTTCAATCTAGGCAAGGGCACCACAAAAACCCGTGGGAAAACCCCAAGAGGTTCATAGCTCCAAAGGAAACAACGAAGAAATGAAAAAGAGTAAAAATAATTCACAAAATGAAAGATGCACAAAGTAGGGACCATAGTGGCATGGAAGTCACCACTAACCCCCTCCCTAAACTCTCCACATGCATATGAATGGAGAAAAACATTTTCATAGCCACAAATCCATGTTAAACGAACCATAAACAAGCATAAGAGGCAAAAAGAGGAAAACACATGGACCTCCATTGAAGGTAGTTTCAAGCAACAAGAAACCATGACAACCATAGAGGCATCATTCAACCAAAGTGATAGGAATAATAAGAAGGACGGAGGCCATGAAAGCCGGGTTTCCTTGCTGCCAAACCTCATTGTGGTATTCCCCAAGAAAAAGAATCTGGCGGCAAGGGTTCGAAATCCCAAATTTTTGCTTCACATCACCTTCTTCACAATGTTTCTTTATATATATATATATATATATATATATAAAGAGAAAAAATGTAGATCCATCTTAATCCTAAATTTTCTTGTGCAAAGAGGGAACATGTCCATCAAGGTGAACTTATTTTATATTTAAAAAACTTGAGGAAATGTTTACACATTAAGGGATTTGATCCCTCTTAATGCATGAAAAAATTGAAGTTAAGATGGATCTATCTTGGTATTCTTTCATTCACATTCAATATATAGACTAGTTTAGATATATTAGAGAGAATTAAGATAATATATTCCTTTTATTTTAGATATAAAGGAATTAGTAACTTGCAAGATTACATGGTTGGCATTTAATGACTACCATTATAACACCTATGCTAGTGCCAGCAACCTGCAAGCCAATGCCTAGTAGGAAAACTATGACTTAGCAAGAGGTAAGAATTCTAGAAACACACCCAGAAGGGGGATCCCACTCATTAGGATTAACCTTGAATCGAGAATGGAAATCTATAACTAATGGTTTCAGGCACATGGTTTTGTGGCTCGTGGTATTATGAAAATTGTATTTGGTTGAAAGAAGCCTATAAAGAGGCCTATTTGTCTCCATAGTGTGTCAATCACCAAGGTGCCAAGGGCCAAGTAGGGTCTCCCCGAGCAGTGTGAGGGGCCAATGGTTGAGCAGGGTCTCCCCAGTCACTGTGTGGGACCAAGCGTTGAGCAGGGCTCCTTGGTAGGCTTGGTTTGGGTTTTGGCTAAATCTAATAGAATTCTGTTAGGTCAGTTTTTTCCTAGGAGTTAGGTTTTTCCTAGGGTAATTTATTGGTATTCTTATGTGTGTGATTTCTTCTATTTATGTTCATGATTAATGTTTATATTTTTGTCTTTCCTTTTAATAGTGGTATGAGAGCCCGTGCAATGATATTTTGTTGTGTCTATGGTTTTTTTGTTGTTGTGTACAATTTTACTGTGGACATATCTGCTTAAAATATGAGTATATATGTGTGTGAGAAGCCATATCAGCGCAGTGAAGTTTTATTGGACATATACGCTTGTGAAGAATCCAGATCTTCTATGAATAATTTTATAGTCGACATATTGGTGTGTGAAGGACCTGGAACTAGTAAGATCTAGTGTAGATCTACAGTTCAGAGCGAGGTTACACATGAATCACCTGGTACAATATGAATTACATTGTAGAGAAGAGCGGTGGTGGAGAGATCAATGCAATTGTTGATGATTCGCAAGACGATGAGATTTGAGCTGGATTTTGTCTTAAATTTAGTGGATTCTTGGTGTCATTCACATACCAAAATGATGAATGATGTCATGGTTGTTGCTCAAACTTGAATCTAACAAGGAAAATATGTCACATCATGCATTGACATTCATTTCATGCATGATATGGTAGCATTTTGTTGGCATGGTGATGAAGTTTTATAAGTCAGAAAGGTGAGAGAGTTTGGCCAAGACTGTTGTGTAAGATGTGTGTTGTAATTGGCGTTCGTCTTATACACTGATATTATTCCAATGTTACAACCGCGCGAATCAATCAAATGGTGGTGTTAAAACATATTATACAATTAGTGTACAATACAAGTTTGCAACAATTCTGGACAATGTTCTGTGGATATGCCCCAAATTTTAGAGTGGTTTTTCTCCATGTTCAGATGCTAGGAACGTCCCATTGATGACATTCAACCAACAATTTTCAACTGCCATGGTGCAGATATTTAAAAAGGGTCAGGATTATTGAAATCTAATGAGAGAATATGTAGGTTTTAACCCTGTATAGAAATTATCTGCAAACTAATCTTAAAAACAAAAAATAAACAATAGCAGGAGCATAAAACATAAAACAGATATACACAGAGATTTTCCCCTAGATCCCAAATTGGGAGGACCAACTTGATTTTTCATTATATTCCTTTTAGTGTTACAACACATATATATATACATGCCGAAGCATACATAAACCCCAATCCATTGACCCTGGATTAGAACATAACCATAGTTCCCTTGACCGGATCTACAAAATACCAGGGGCCGAAAACCATCATGCCCCAAAACCATGTTCAAACCTATGCACAAAACCATGCGCGGGTCTGCCCATCGAAAAATAGGGTCCAAAATTTTTTTCCCTGGGCGCTGCCCCAGACCTTGAACAGGGGGGGCTGCACCCCCCCCCTTGTGACCCCCCTGCTACGCCCAGCGCAACATACATGGTGAGCTATCGGCCCCCTGCGCATGACTAGTCGTCGAAAGAATATAATACATACCCAAAAGAATAGGTGCTAGAGAAACTAGATTTCTTGCTACAATTGGAGTTGTTATGTGCCTTGTTTACTTCAATTATACATGGAAACCAGATAAAAATTGAAATGATGAGAAGATGCTCATTTCCTGCACAATGTATCAAGGCTAGAACTCTGGTATCTGGATTTTGTTTTTGGATATTTAGTTATTGAGTGTTTAGAACTTGTTGATATATTTAGAATTATTAGTGGTTTATATTGAGGCGAATTGTGGCACTATGGAGCCATGAGATCTGGTCCACAACAATATCACGAAAGATGAATGTGTGAAATCAGTATGAATTAATTAATTGATGAAACATGTACTTGAAGAGAACTTCTAGAGAGAATTGTCAAGTGTGCAACCCATAGAGAAAGAAGGCAAGAAGCAATGAATCAAGAAATATATTAATTATAATGGAGATGGTATAATTAGGCACGTGGAATTCTCGGGTTCTTAGATCTTTAGGGGATTAAATCCATAACAATTCTCTACTCAAGCTTAAGGGGGGGAATGGCCTTGAATCAACAATGATAGTCTACAACTAATGGTTTTGGTCACATGGTTTTGTTTCCTGTGGTATTATGCGAGTTGTATTAGGTTGGAAAGAATCTTATAAATAAATGTATTTGTATCCATTGTAAGTGTGACAAACACCATGGTGCCAAGGTTTGAGTAGGGTCTCCCCGGTCAGTGTGAGCGGCCAATGGTTGAGCAGGTTCTCCGATCAGTGCATGGGACCAAGGGTTGAGCAGGGCTCCCCAACATGCTTGGTCAGGGTTTTGGCTAAATCTAATAGAATTATATTAGATTTAGATTTATAGAATTCCTAGATATATATTTAGGGGGGTTAAATCCATAGCAATTCAGTGGTCAAGCTTAAGGGGGGGAATGACCTTGACTCGAGAATGGCAATCTATAGCTAATGGTTTCATGCACATGATAGGGCTCCCTAATAGGCTTGGTCAGAGTTTTGGTTAAATCTAATATAATTCTATTAGGCTAGATTTTTCTCGAAGTTAGAATTTTCCCAAGATAATTCTTGATTTTCTTATATATACGATTGCTTCTAATTTTTTTCATGATTAATGTTTATATTTTTTGTCTCGTCTTGTAAACACAACACCACTCATAAAAAACATCTACCTTTCTAACATTATCACAACATATCAACATATAATAACATTATCACAACATATCAACATATAATATGTAAAATTAAACTTGGATAAGAATGAAAACAAAACCTCTTTCCATACCACCTAAACTATAAAATCTTAAACATTAACCAAGCACCTTCCCAAACCACTCTAAAATATTTTAGATGTCAATAAAATCTTAATAAACTCCTTCATCAGATCAACCTACGTAATAAACTCACTTTCCATATAGCATCAACATATACCCTTTCATTATCATATCATTATGACTAGCGTCAAAATTTGCGACTTCCAGTGCAGCTATTAGATGGTTGCTGATACTGTTTTTGTACAAATTAATACATACTTCGGCGTATCTCAAGTAAAAAATAATTACAAACAAAGGTAACTACTTTATGGAAGGAAAATAAGTACTATACAAATTAATAAATACTTGGGCGTATGTCAAGTGAAAAAAAAGTGCCACTTAAGTTTTACAAAAGAAGTTCTATATTATAATGGGGGAGAGCCGGTGCTTTCGGTGATGAATCATTATCAAAACAACTACTTTTTCCAAATATAATCATTGATGCCAAATAACAGTTCTAACTTATCAAAACAACTACTTTTTCCCAAATATAATCATTGATGCCACATAACAGTTTTAACTTATCAAAACAACCACTTTTCCCAAATATAATCATTGATGCCACATAAGAGTTTTAACTTATCAAAACAACTACTTTTTCCCAAATATTATTGACAAAGTGGAGGACGCAAACAGAACAGTTTTAACTTATCCAAATAATACTGAAAGATGCAACTAGGCAAATAGACCACCTGCAAAATCCACAGCATTATTAATGTGTGGACAAGGCCCCACGAGTATATATATAAACACTCTTAAAAGCACATTAATTATTCCTAACCCCATTATTTTTGCACCATTGGCGACTGCGCCACCATGGATATGAACGATGAACTGATCACCTCATTCTGGATGCAGATTCTACGCCTATTTATCTGGAACAGACAACTTGTTTTCCGCATGGAAAACCGACCAACTGATAATAATAACCGTTCAAAAACTCAGCAATAATTAACGTCTAGAGGACACGATCAAGTTCTCTGCAAGTCTTTGACAAATTGCAAAGTTTTGATTACAGTAACCAGACACTATAAAACACATACATTTATTGCAGACGACTGTGATTGGAGGAAGCCATTTCCCATGCGGTTAATTTGTTGGCAGTGACAGTGGAAGTGCCGTTATTGAACACGTAGAGATGGGCGTCTTTGCCTATTGCCAGGGTGGGATAAGCTCTAGCCGTTATGCATGCCTTTCCCCCTTCTCCAAAGCTCTCCACGATTGAATGATCAACCTGCATTTTCATTTCAGCGCCGTTGCAGCAACAAAAAAATTCAGAAAACCAATATTATGGGGCGGGAAAATTTCAAGAGTCTTTCAACAAATGTAGTACTCTCACAAAGATACCGCACTAGCAGTTAAGATGTGAATATAATTTTGCCAAAATCTTTACACTTCGGTGACGAAATTTTTAAAAAATTCCTGTCAATAATTTTACCAGGACTCGCAATGAAAGGCTCTTCTGCTTGAAAGAACCCACATGATTCACGAAAGTTCCATATGTTGTCTTGTCAATGTCGCTGTGTAAAGACGATCTGCGAGCATTCACACAATTTGCCAAACATTAACGTGCTATTTTTTGTCTGATTCAATAAGTTTCTCAATAATTATGAAGATTTACCTGCTTTGGTCACTGCACATTAATAACTTCAATTCCTTTCGATAGCGAACGATCTGAAAAAACACAGAAGTGCGTTCATTCAAGTCCTTGGAAGCTAACACAAGCAGCCCAAATGGCCCAACAACAGTCCTCGCCGCTGATCCCATCCCGCTGCACAACTGTTGAGCTGTCGAATTTCCTCCCACCTCGTCTTCAAACTCTGACATTTCGAGCCTTGGGAGATCAAAGGAGACTTCTACATCAACCTAATAACAAATCCAAATTCACCAAATAATTAAGAAAACCAAAACAGAGATTAGAGGAAGGGGAAAATTCTTAAAAATTGTTGATTCGTGAAAATGATCTTTGCTGCATCTAAGATCATAGAGGGCCTGTCCGATTTTCCTGCTATCAGTTGAATCCGAAAAATCAGGACAATAACTACCAACTCTTACAAGAAAAGGAATATCAGAGCAGTTACGTAGCCTAAATTAGAGGAAAGAGGTATGAATCCTTATCCAGAATATTAGGGGCCACAATTCCGAGGCAAAAAGTATTGAGGTAAAGAATTTAATGTATCTGACGAGCACCTGCGCAGCGTTAATGTCTGCAATTTCTACAACGGACCCACTGCTGAGATGTATATTCTGTTTCAATGTTTTCTTTCGACGAAGAGCTTCTACTTCCGAAACTGGCCACTGTAAAAGCTGCATTCTGGTGGCGCTGTCTAACCAGATGGTTCTTGGAATCGACTGTACCAAAAAAAAAGGCGAATCACATAAATACAGCAAAACCAGAATCATATCCTTAGCTTGCGAGTGATTTCAATGAATTAAAAACCTTTCTTTCCTAATATTATATATTAAAATCAAGAGGGATTGGGGATGTAGACTGTTTTAAATTAATCAGTCAAATACGAGTCAGGAATTTTTGTCTGATCCCTTCTTTTACGAATAAGAATTTCTCGTCTGGTTTCATAATCAAGAGAAGAGAACCAAAAAAAGAGTCTTCACAAACAAAACTAAAGAAATTCAATGATTACAACTAAGAAAGTTTCACTCAAAAAGTCTCCAAGAATGTCTCCTCTGTCTCCCTGCATGGTAAACCAACATTTAATCTAATTAATCTGTTGTATAGACTGACATTACCTGAACACCGGCCCAGCCCTTGCTGATATCATCGGACACGCTATCCGATTCGTTGATCCATCCCCACAGAATTCGCCTCTGCTTATTTTGATCAAAAAATGTCTTGGAAGCATAGAATTTTCCATAGTCATATCTCAATCCATTTTCATCGTCGCTGCTGGTATTGTCTGGCACGTATCGATCCATGTCCCGCAAGTAAGTTCCCACTGTATAATACTCGTACCTGCAATCGTCGAGACTCACCTTCAAAACATGTTTAAGTGAATGCCCAATAGCGGACGTGTCTAATCCTTTGTTCCCAGAAAGAGGAACAGGGTAAAAGTCAGGACATTCCCACATTCCGGTCAATTTCGAGGAATGTAGAGGATGCTTGGCCTTCACCCAGTGGACGAAGTCCTTGCTTTTGTATAACAAAGCCACTCCTCTCCGATTCCTCTTATTTCCAACTAGAATCCTCCATTTTCCATCGTGGCCAAGCCATCCGGTGGTGGGATCCCTGAATGAGCTCCCATTGACCCCAAATTCTGGAATCAAAAGAGGATTCTGAGGGATCTTTACCCATTCCCTCAAAAGAGGATCAGTGGCATCCTTAGGAACAGCCATGCTCTGCAGCTGTTGGGATGAATTGGCCCATCCTGTGTACAGAATCACAGGCTTGTCTCCGGGCAGCAACGTTGCCGAACCGGACCAGCAGCCCTTAATATCATACCATTCACTCGGAACAATGGCAGTATCCAGGGAATGCCAGTTAATGAGATCCTTGGAAACAACATGACCCCAGACAATTTTTCCCCACACCGCTCCTTCAGGATTATACTGGTAGAAGAAATGGTAAAATCCCTTGTAGAACATGGGCGCTGCAAAACGAACAAAATTCAAATTCATCACAGAGAATATTAAATCTAAAAACTATTGAATGCATGAGTTGAAAAGGGACGAAAAGCTCACCATTAGGATCTGTTGGGCATGCAGGCAGGCAATCACAAACAAACGAAAAGAGAGTTAGAAGATTGGTTTAAATCCCAAAAGAGAAATCTTAAATGTGAAATCTGAAAAAGGATGGAATACGCAAACCATTCATCCAGTTCTTCTGAGGCTGGAAATGGTAGGCTGTGCGATACTGCTGTTCAACGCTTGTGCTCGTTGCGTTAACAGTATGCAGCATCACATGGGAAGCCCGCGTAACAACAGAAATGTTTAAGCACAGCCATGCGAGAGCTATGGAATAGACCAGAACTCGTCGAGCGGATGATCCCATTCTGCAAGCAGAGCCAAATACGGCGAAATAATCTCTGGTAAGTATGAAGATCCGCTCACATGTCTTGCTTTTATAGCACTCGGCAGTATAAACAATTCGAAAGAAATACAAAGAACGTCAGAGAATATGAGTCGAATCAAAACGCCCACAGCAAATCACCCGTACTTTTTCACACCGCGGGCCAAAACTGAAAAGGATTTTGTTTGTTATTTTTAGCGCGCACTGAGATCGATCGGCGTTCTTGAGTTCTGCTACGCAATAGAAATTCCTATGGAGTCCAGACACATCCTCTTCTTTAAAACCGTGACCATCAAGGAGAAAGGGTCGGTACCAGGACTTGTCACAGAAGTGACTTCTTTTGTGTTTCATTTGCTTTTGTTTGGTTTCGATGGACATTTGGCAACTAGTTCCATAGATTAATGAGATTTCAGGATCATGATTTTATGGGATGGGTAAGTCATGGGATGTTTTAAAGACAAGGATGTTTTTCCAAAAAGCAACTACAAATTAAGATGAATATTTAATACAAATTGGATGGTATTGAATTGGTAAATGATCGAGAATAATGTTTGATTGAATTGACATTCAATGTGTATTTTCGCCTCTTTTTTTTGAAGTGGGGTACAACTCTTTGAAATGGAAATGGATTGTAATAAGTCTTAAGTATCACAATCTCTTATAATTGGAAATTATATTTATTTTTTATTTGGAATTTTAGATTTTCATATTTTATTAAGATATTTTTATTGTAAATTATATATTTTGTTTTGATGATAAATTACTTCGAAACATTTGTTTACATGTAATTTTCATTAAAAGATTTTATATACATTTTATGGATCACAGAAGCCAAATTCCTAAAATATATTTCTTTTGCTATTTAATAATGGATGAAATTATAGGTGTTGATACATTCAATTTAACTAATCACTTTTATTTATTACTTTGACATATTCAATGAAATATAATATTAACTAAATTATAATTCTTCAAAAAGTATGGAGGGAAATTTCAGATTACTTATAAGGAGGCTTTTAAGTGGGTATTTCAGTTGATGTCTTTTTAGTTAGATCTAATTTGGGGATGTTTTTCTCTAAAATTTTCCTGGAATAAGCATAATGGAGGGATATCTATGAGAAATAACTTAGATTCCTTACATTTAGGTTTGGTGACAATTTTTTTTCATCACAATGATAATAGAGGTTGAGAAGATGATGTTATATTGTTTATGTTGGGGTTAACTTGTGGACCTGAAGGTGTTGAAAGTGAGTTGGAGGAGTCACATAAGGGGATGTGGTTGTGGAATAGAATTGGTAGATTTGTTCTAGGAAATGACTGTCACCTTTGTTTTTCTTTCTAGCTTGGAGGCCTCTAACCAAGTAGTTGGGTGGGATGTCAAGACTTCTACTTTGCTCTCTTCCTTGAAACCTTTGATAAAGCACTCCTTCAAGAACCATCAATCACACCTTCTATGATCATTATGAACCAATTAATGGAAGCATTAAAATCTTTTACTATGATAGTTTGGCATGACTTGGTCACAATCCCTAAAATATGAGTATAAAAAATCTTCACAAAATAGTTATAAGTGATGTACCTCTCATATGTCTTCCTATTAAGTTGCTTGTTCATCTAGAAATATATTCTTCCATCTTATTTAAATATTTCATATGTTAATAAACAAACTATTGTTCAGTAGTATTTTTATACTCTTGTAAAGTTATGTTTGGTCTTGGGACTCTTTTCTTCTTACCCATTTTTCTTGGTGTTTGAGGGACTAAAGATTCTATTCTATGTGCCTTTTATTGTGTTATGGCTTATTCTTAGTTATCTTATGCTTGCTAATTCTTAGTATGAAATAGTGAGCTTTATTACTCAATATCTTTAACAATGCATGTGCTTTAGTCGATGGACAATTCTCTCTCTTTCCAATGTGTAATCTCATTTCATTTCAACTTGGTTTCTTATTAGGTTTTTAATAGAAAGTTCTCTTTGCACTTAGATTTTTTCACTTTTAGGAGTTAGAATTCGGAGACTTTAATTTCGCATTTTACTAGAGAAGGTATTTTCTTGCTATTATTAGTTGCATTTGTCAATCTTGTTCCTCTACTCTTTTGAATAGTATTTAATTAGTAACATATTTCATTTACTTGTATTTCATTCCCGTATTCATTCACTACTACATAAAGGGGATTTTAAAACAATATTATGCTATATTAATTAATAATAATAGTATTATTAATTACATTAATCAATAATAATATTATTAATTATACTAGTTAATAATTAATTAACGTATGAATTAATAATATTTATTAATTATAATAATAATAATATTTTTATTATAATAGTTATTTATTATTATTATTATTATTATTATTTATATATATTTATCAATATGAATAGGAATATTATTATTAATATTAGATTTATACCATTAGTGTCTATCATTTTTTTTTCAACCATATTTAATTATGTGGTTGTGCATGTGATTGATATATGCCTATCCGAGTATATCAACCACATTTATTTATTGGGTTGAGTGATATCCTAATATGAGGGAGATATGTAATGTCTTCTATACTCAACATTGAGTTGACATATGACACTTAAAAACAATAACACAAAATGGGAAAGAGAGGGAAAATAGATCTATTTGACAATAGAGAGAATATATCCATTTTAACCCGGGATCTATTATTAGAAAAGAGAGATCAAGTCCCTCTAGTTGAAAACATGTTTTTAGATAGAAAAAACTTCACAAAAAGTTTGCATATAGGGAGATTTGATGATAAATTCAAAGTTATAATGGATCTAATGTCATTTATATGCAATATTTAAACTAGATTAGATATATTAAAAAGAAATAACAAAACATCTTACCTTACCAGATAAAGGCTCTAAAGAACTTGACATTTTAATAAAGAAAGGTCTAATTAAATACTTTTATAAATAAACCTATCTAATCAACTAAAAGTAATGTTTATATATTAACTATTTCTCAACTATATTTATGCTTATCATATATCAATTATCAAAATCCCCAACTTGTATTATGCTATAAAGAACTTGACATTTTAATAAAGAGAGGTTTAACTAAATAATTTTATCAATAAACTTATCTAATGCACTAAAAGTAAGTTTTATATATTAACTATTTCTCAACTATATTTATGCTTATCATATATCAATTATCAAAATCCCCAACTTGTATTATGCTTTAAACATGATTCTCATAATCTCTTCCCAACTCCTTATTCTAAATATTGATTTTTTATTTATTTTTTTATTTGACAATCTAGGGGAAATGCCCAGCATATGCTTAGTTTGAATGGTTATTAAGAGTTGTAGGAAGTTTATTAGGTTGCATTGACTTATAATAAATTTTAAAAATTAGATTCACGGCAAGTGGCTTCCTAGGGATTTGAGATAATTTCATTTCTAATAAGTTCTTCCATGATAAGTTCTTCATTATTGTTTATAACATTCATTTATATATAATCAAATTTTATTTAGCAAAATGGTCCATTACTTTTAATAAATTAAAAAATTAGATTCTTGCCAAGTGACTCCTTACTCACCATTTTTTTAGAAATGTGAGATTATTCCAATTCTAATCAGTTCCTCCATGATAACTTCCTTATTATTATTTATAACATTCATTTTATATCAAAGCAATTTTTATTTAACAAAATAGTCCATGTTACAATGAGATATGTAATTTTTTTCTCAAATTAAATTTAGCCATAATTTATAAAACCTTATACTATATCAACTATAATATTAATATTTTTAATGTGATTGTACTAGTGTATTCGTTTTCAACCCTTAAACTTGTCTTTTTTTTTCATCGAAAACCTTCAAAGTTAACACTGTTAATGTTCATGCAGCATTAATAACTCCTTTATGTCATTTGTGAGAGTCCCTTTGACACAGTTCCTTTAAGGTCGTTTCCATGGATCCGTCATAAATGCTATGGCGATCATACCTTTAAAACCAGCCACCATTAAAGTTAGTGGTGTCTCCTTTTCTTTCTCATATGAAATCATGAATCGACCTTCCATTTCAATTTTATTATTTAGTTAGTATTTACACTAGGAAGTGATAAAATACCCATTTCTATTTTATTTTAAAATGATTACTTTTCGAAAAGAAATCATACTCTGCGGGACAGTCTTATCTGGTCCAACGGACATCCCTCTACGAAACGACATTATATTACTGACATCCGCACTGTTAAAAAGAGTGATGAAAATAGGCCCCTCAAAATCCACAATTCACAATGTTATTGAAGGGAAAAGCTCCCCAAGTACAGATAAACACTTAAATTATTCTGAACTCCATTATTGTTCCACCATTGATGAGATGAAAGGGGAAAGCTCCCCAAGTACAGATAAACACTTATTAAAGGTAGAAAATTATTCTGAACTTTATTATTGCTCCACCATTGAGGAGATGATGTGCAAAAAGTGCACAGCGATATCCACATTGCACTGAACAATCAACTGATCACCTGATGTCGAATGCAGATTCCACTGGTCTTGAAAACTGACCAACTGACAGACAACTCAAAATCCACAATATTGTTGATGGGGACAATTCGTAACTCCATTATTGTTCCACCAATGAACTGCGCCATCTTGAGATGATAACCAAAAAATTAACAGCGAAATTCACATTGAACTGAACGATCAACTGATCACCTGATGTTTAATGCAGATTCCACATGTATTTATGAATACACAACGCGTCTTTCGAATGGAAAAGTGAGCACCTGATAATCACAGCAAACATTCAAAAAGTCAACAACAACTAACGTCGAGAGGACACGACGAAAATCTCTGCCAGTTTTTGACAATTGCAAAGATGTGAACTGCGAAAAGTGGAAGCCAATAAATTTGCTGGCAGTGGCAGTACAAGTGCCGTTACTGAATACGTAGAGGCCATTGGCAGGGTGGAGTAAAGCTGTAGCCGTTATGCACGCCTTTCCCCATAGCTCTCCACGAATGAATGATCACCATGTAATTTCATTTCATCGCCATCGGAACGATATCTTTTCATTATCATGCCGAACAGAGTTCGATAAACCCGTATTATTCAACAACCAAAAAATTCAATAAACCAATATTACGTACCGGGAAAGTACGTTTTAAGAGAGATGTTTAATTTTTATACAAATTTAATACCTTTACAAAAATATACTCCACGTAACAAAAATATCAATAAAAAAAATTAAATTCACAAATCAATATTATAACCTTGTTAAGAAATTTCAATTCACTTTTGTGAGCATCAGGCGATGCAATGAATGCTATGTGGATTATTAAAAAATCATGAGAAATTAGTCAATTACCACTACCTCTCATGGAAATTGTCATAGATGAATAACTTATTTAAAGCACTTGAATCCCAAAAGTGATATCAAATATGTTGGTGTTATATATAAATTTAATATTTTACAATCAACATAAATCCATTTAATTTGTGATTTACCAAGTTTGAAAAAAGATCAAATTTCACATTTTTTACTTGGAATGAAAGCACATAAGTACTTCCCCACCCCACAATACTTTATTCACTAGTTTTTTTCTCTCTCTCTCTCTCTCTCTCTCTATATATATATATATATATACTTAGGAACTCTAGTAATTCCCCACTTGGCAATGGGTGATGGGTGAATGTATGAAGATGGGTTACACTTTTAGGTCAAATGTGGATTGAAACCCTCAAAATTCATATAAAAATTGTGAATTGAGTAAAAAGACAATTTGTGGAGAATTATATTGTTGTTCTAATGACAATTTTTGCAAAAAAATTTAGTGCCATATAATATATCAATTTTTCATTAAATGAAATGTTTATCCTTGCAAATTTTCACACATCTCAAGAGGAGTGTCATATACTATGTCAATTTTCCATTAGATGAAATATTTATCCTTGGAAATTTTCAAACATCTTAAGAGGTATGTGTGTTCAAGTAGCATAACTTAGTCTAAAAAGTTTAATTATACACACACACACACACACACACACACACAAGAGAAAGCTTTAAGTTTTTCCTATTAAAAAATAATGTTCAAAAAAATTCAAGCATTATGTTTAAAAGTAATTAGATGAAAAATATAATATTAGAAAATGTTAAACTCATATGCCATTGGATACACCTAAGGACACTTTTTTCCCTAAGTCTGCTAGGGTACAAAATGGTGTTGCATGAAATTTTGTAGGAGTGCCGAAATTATGGATTTTAGGACTTCAAAATCTCAATCGACCCCTTAAAGCACTCGACGGAGCGTTTAAATTTCAAATTCAAATAGATCGATTAAGGGTTTCATAAACCCTCAATCAAGCCATTTACGTGGTTATCATTAGCTCCATCGTGATATATGGCTCAATTGAGCTATATGGCGCAATTGAGCCTCAATAAAAAATTTGTAAATCCCATAATTTAGATTTTAGAATCAATAAAGTTCTAAAATCTAAGTTTTTACCCCATTTTAAAATTCCAAATTTTATTATATTTCCATTCTCATTTCCATAAAATTTTCCCCACTACAAACCTCCTTGATTTGTTTAGTGAGGAAAACTACAATGACCTCAAAATGCTTCTTTCACTTCCTTTTGATCACAAAAATAAAATATTAAATAATCTCAATTAACCATTTCTTTCTTAAGGTCCAATAGACCATATTGGTCTTAGTGGACGTTAATCATCATCATCATAATTTTTGTTATCATGTCATGTAGAAACCTTATTAAATTTAATATTATATTAATATTAATATTAATATTATTATTATTATTAAACCTGATATTAATATAAAAAAATTAATATTAATATATGTTAATGTTAATATTAAATTTATTAATTTTGGATTAATATTGTATTATTACCTTTAATACAATATAAAATTTGTTATATTATAATATATACTAGCACAACCACATTAATTAATGTGGTTGATATTTGTTATAGGCGTTAACAAAATAGTCATACAAGCTGACTCAATATGTTAATTTTTTTTTAACCTAATGTTTTTATAAATCTTAAATTATAACATGCATAATATTTTTAAATCCTGAAGTAATCATAACCTAAATCTACCTAATTAAATAAAACCTAAACAATTTCAATTGGAAGACATGAAATATTAATCATAATATGTATCTCAGATGGAGGTAGCTCGAACATTAATATTTTGGAAAATTTTAGATAACATTTCCATAGAAAATTATAAATTTCCCTACAGTGAATGCATAACACAAATTTTATTATATAAAAAAATTAAATTGTTGTACGACATCAAAATAAAACAAAAATTATTTAAACATATATTTTAATTATCCAAGTATTTTAATTTTTTTGAAATATAGAGGAGGGAGTGTTGGAGAGAAGGGTAAGAGAGAGAGTAGACCACAAAGATGGAGAGAGGGAGAGGAGAAGGGAGTGGAGGAGAAAGAGAGGGAGCTCAAGAGATGGAGTTGGAGGAAAAGATAGGGAAGGAAGAAGTTTCAAACATATAGGGAGAGAAAGGTGGAGAGAGAGAGGGAGGGAGTGACAAGGGAGAAATGGAGAGAGTGTCTGTATGTTTGGGGGTGAGATATAAAGACAAAGAAGGAGGGATGGAGAGAAGGGGGAGAGATAATAAGAGAGGGAGATTGTAGGATGAAGATCAAGGAGAGAGAGAAAGAGAGAGAGAGAGAGAGTGACGAGGGGGAGAGCCAAAAGGAGGTGGGAGAGAAAGGAAGAGAGAGAGTAATTGAGAGGGAGGGAGAGAGAGAGAGAGGTAAGAAGAAAGACTAGAGAGAGAAAGGTGGAGAGAGAGAGAGAGAGAGGGGGGGAGAGGGAGGAGATATAGATAAATATGGAGAAACGATGTGTATTTTTGTTTGGTGATATAGAGAGATGAAGAAGGAGAGACAAAGGGAGATAGAGATATAGATGGAAGGGGGAGCGAGGGAAAAATAGAGAGATATGGGAGGGAGGGTGAGATAGATAGATACATATGAAGAGAGAAAGTGTGTGTGTCTTGGGGGGTGATATAGAGAGAAAAAGAAGGATAAAAGGAGGGAGATATCAATATAGATGGAGGGGGAAGAGAAAGGGGAAAATTTTTCTTGCACTAGATGCATTGATTTCAGTGTATGAATGCTTATTTCTAATCCTATTTGATTTATTGCATTAAATGCATTAATTTTTGTGTAGATGTTAATTTCTAATTCTACATTAGGGGAATTTTGAGGTCTAAAATGGGCCTCCTAAGAAAAATGTACAACAAAAATAAACTTTATAACAACCAATAGGATTCAAGATGATGATGTCAACCATGGGGGATGATTTACCATTTTTTAAATAAAAGGGTAAAGATATTAAAAAATAATAAAATAATAAAACTACTTTTTCAACTCGTATTTTCAACTTATCTCCCAAATTTTTTACTCAAATTTTGAGTGGGAGTACTCATTGGATGCAAAATTTAATTCCTCATCCAAAGAGTACCCATGTTGCATACTTTCGATGAACTTTACTACACGAAAAATGAGGAATACATAAAAAACGTGATTGTAATCACGTTGTTTTATGTATTTCTCATTTTTCGTGTAGTAGGACCCATCGAAAGTATGCAACATGGGTACTCCTTGGATGGGGAATTAAATTTTGCATCCAATGAGTACTCCCGCTCGAAATTTAAGTAAAAACTTTGGGAGATAAGTTGAAAAAATAGTTTTTTCATTTTTCCCTCTAAAATTTGATGATGTCATCAAATCTTATTTGATTTTTTCCACTATTATTTTATAATTTCCTTAGGAGGCCCATTTTAGACCTCAAAATTCCCCTAATGATTTCATTGCTTGCATTATATGCATTGATTTCATTAAAGATGTTATTTTCCAATCTTGTTTGATTGAGCTTGCATTATATGCATTTATTTCGGTATAGATGTTGATTCCTAATCCTATTTGATTGCTAGCACTAGATGCATTGATTCCTATGTAGATGTTGATTTCTAATATTATTTGATTGCTTGCAACATTAGATGCATTGATTTTAGTGTATATTTTGTTTTCTAATCCTATTTGATTGTTCGAATTAGATGCATTGATATTAGTGTAGATGTTGATTTCTCACCCTATTTGATTGCTTGCATTAGATGCATTGACTTCAGTGAAGATGTTGATTTCTGATTTGATGTAACTAAATGTATGGTGTACATAAAATTCAAGGTAATTAGTTTAACATTGTGCATTGATTTGAGTGTAAGCACAAAAAAATATTGACAGTGTGCATTATCACTAAGATTTTGTAAATAACCTCAAACAAAATCAAATCAAATAAAACTTGTATCTGTAAATTTTACATCTCCATGTCTTTTAAAATTGAATATAACTTATTTCAATCATATTTGCATTTTTTTTAAAATTTAATAAAGGTTATTTCAATCATAAGTAATTGAATGAAATAATTGGATAACTACTCGTAAATTTAAGAAAGTTGATAACATTACATAAAATTCTAGAAATGTTGTCATATATATATTTTTTGACCTATATATTAAATTTCAATATGATTAACTTATATCATGTTATGAATAATCTATTGTAGATAATATAAAAATAAATAATATTGAATAAAACATATTTGTTGTTTACATGACATCTTTTAAAATTGAACAAAACTTATTTCAATCTTGTTTGTGTTTTTTAATTGAACCTTGATATAAGAAATTGATTGAAATACTTAAAAAAAAATTCCATGAAATGATACTTGGGTGGGTCACATTTTTCATACATATATTTTTTATTATAATATGGTGACCTTATAATTCAAATAATTTATTTTTAAAATTGAATTGTAATAACATACATGTGTTGATTGCACTAAAAAACACTTTCTACAAGCCAATATGCAACATGATTGAATTCTTTCCATGCTCAATATTAAATTGATGTATTCTACTTTTTAGTTCATTGTAAGTATCAAAGTGACTTGCATCATAACTTAATATTGTACTTATTTTCTTAGTCTATGAAATTGGAAATCAAAACTGTTATATTCTACTAATAAAAGTTATAGCATATAGGTTTTTTTCTTTTTTCTTTTTTTTTTTAATTAGAAAAATAATTTTAATATAGCCATAAACTTCAAAAATTAATAAGCATTCATTAACAAGATTAATGCAAATCCATAAATTAAAATAGTTAAAATGTGTATCAATAAACTATCCATATGAAACTATATACAAATTACAAATATCACATGAAAATATGCAAAGTTTGTATTACATGTGAATGTACTGTATGAAATGACCGTAAAAATATACAAACTATCCTCTCTAAGTACCACCAGAACTCTTATGTGAGTCCTGTCACACAAAGTAAGTGTCTATAAGCTAGTATTGCAATAAAACACATTCAAACTCAGATTAATTAGATCATTATTTTTACAAAAAAAGAAGAAGAAGAAGATTTTGAACCATATTTTTAATTACATATACATAAATCTAATAACCTTAATCGAGCCCAAATGCAAGTCATATAGGATGGGGGTATGATGAATTTGGGTTTAGTGATCCCCTTCCTATGGCTCAACGATTGGTGCCTGCATCAATGGACCCACATCATTAGTGCCTCTAAACCCAACATCCCACTCATGTGTTCACATAAAAATGACATCAACGACACTTTGCATATGGGTCTGTGTACACAATGGCAAGGAAAAATTCTAGTCTACAAATTAATTAGAATGTATGTGTGAATTAGAAAGAGAAAAATTGTTGAAATCTTAGGAATAAAAAACTTTACTTCAACTGTTGGTCCATGTGGTTGTACATAGTGACTCTCCTCCACATTAGTATTATGAGGTGGAGGTGGAGGTAGAGGAGAATCCATGGATACACGCTCTTGTCGAGGACGGTATGGTTGATCAACTTCCCCCTTAGATGACCTCATAAGCTCATCCATGTAGCTAGGTTGTGTCTACATGTTATCATAAACTTAGTAATATGAATGCAATCCAATATGAACTAAAAAATAATATAAATAATTATGTTAAGTAGTTATAAAAATGTTATATATATATATATATATATATATATATATGATGTTATAGTTAAATATAGTTATTTTATATACGTTATGGTATAATTATATATAGTTAAATATTATATACAACCAAGTTAAATATTTTGTTATATATACTGACATGTGATATATATATATATATATAACAAAATTTTGTATTTTTAATTTTAAAGATTAATATTTTATTTTTAAAACTAATTATATTATATTTATTATTAAAAAAAATTAACATATAAATTAATTTAAATTTAAATAGTAAAATAAAATAATTTATTTATTTTATTTTATAAATAGACGTTCACCATGGAAAACCATATTTATTTATTATGTTGATCTCAAGCTCTTAATTTACTTATTAATTGGTTATAGTTTCATTGTTTTCTGTTTTGGAGTTTTTTGGGGCATATTTTTGGTCAAATTTGTTAGAAATTTAAAATTCATTTTAAATAAAAAAAATACAAAAATTTGAAATTTTATTGTAGGAAATTAATCAACTCATAAAACACTCATAAAAAATACCAGAGACATAGAACTGGTGGAAAATGCCACAACCCATGCTATACTCATCACATATTCTTCATTATTAAAGTAATGTTATAATACAAATAAATAGATGAGGAATTTTGTCTCAAGATAGTGCGTCTATCTTGGACAAATTGGTTGTATCTCAACTACACATTAATCTCAGAGCCAAGTTAGGTAGGCCTAAAATAACTTCTAATTAAGAGGAACCAACTCAATCTAGAAAATTAGGCATAAATTACTAATTTTAAATATTCATAATTGTTTTGCTCACATGAGAGTGAGGCTAACATTTCCCCCCTCAATGATAAATCCAAAATAAGAATGAGGAACCATCTTCCAAGTTCTCATGCTGAAATTGTTGATCCTCGAAACACACTGCCTAAAAACCCGCCACAGTTGGATGTCGAAAATACTTCAAACTAAAGAGATCATGAGTTAGATGCAAGTCTGATTCATCTCCGAATTTTGCTTGACAACTTCATCACATGCCAAGCTACAAAAGGATCCATCTGTCCTTTGCTTAAAATCAACATCCTTTGTCCACTGACAAAATTTGAGAATGCTCACTAGCGAATTTGCTAATGATGATCGCTCACTGGCTGATGATGTTGAGAATGTTAAAGACAAATCACTATTGCTTTTGATGATATTGTTAAAAACTGCTCACTGCTACTTTTGTTGTCAACCACCCACTGGCGAAGTTTTTGATGCCCACTGGATGATGAAGATGCCCACTGGATGATTTGTTGATGTTGTCGAGACTTTAAATCTGACAACCACCATCAATTTCATTAACATTTCCCCCCCTTTGTTAGCTGAAAGGAGAGATAGTCATCTAGAAATTATTTCTAAACTCCCCCCCCCTTCAGGTGTAGGAGAGTTTCACTGGTGTACTCCTCTGTTCATCTGCATGACAGTACCATATTCATTTGATTGTCGGTTGCAATAGGTGTGATTGAATTCAGTTGTAGAACTTATACAATCTTTTGACTGTTGACGACCATTCCCAAGGATCAATCCATTCATAATTGATCTTCAATCTGGTTGGTTGGTTTGGTTGCAAAATTTCTCTAATGAATGATTCAGCTTCCCAAAATGGTGACAAGGATGGAGATCAAAACAATGATCTACCATATGACCTGTTCTTTGACAATGTGAACATTTTGGTTTGAATGCAACTTCAGTTTGCGTGCATTTCGGTTTGTCTGCAACTTTTGCAGAATTTGTTGATGTGATTTGTTCAAGAAAGCTTGCATTGATGAACTTGATGGGCTTTGAATAATCTAGGATATGTAAGTTGTCGTCATCTTTGACATATCCTAATCCTCGTCGATTTTTGTTACTTTGGATTTATTCCCATTGCTTGATGATTGGTTTGGAAGGAAGTTGAACTTCAACAACTTCGACACTTGAAGTTGTTTGGATAAATCTCTTAGAATCATATTTATCTGTATGGTTCAAAGACTCGGAAGCATCACTCTTCTCTTGCAACACATTTCTTTGTAGTTGCGACTCTAGTTGAAGGAACTCAATATTTTCATGTGCCTGTTGAAGATGCACTTGAATATCAATAAGAGTTTCTTTGCTGATGTTCACCATGTCTCCAACTGATGATAAAATAAAATTGTTAAGAACTTGGAACAACTGAATGTGTGCCGCCATGTGAAATTTCTCACTTGATTCAGGCTCACTTGTCGTAGATGTGAATTTCTTGCTGTGAAATTTCACACTTGATTTGAACTTGTTTGATTCACTCGCTTGCTTTGTTTCTTGAATGTCACACTCGCTTGATTTTTTGCTTCAATGGAATGCTCGGTTGTACTGGCTCACTTGCGCTTGCTTTCAACACTTGTTTGAGTTTTATAACTTGTTTGCATGAACTCTTGAACTCATGCTTTCTTGATTACGGTCGATTTCTTGAACTTTGTTGACTTCTTCAGTGGCACATTGTACTTCCTTGAATGTACTCACATGATTGTGCTTATTTTAAAATGAAGGGTGTCAAACACTGTCGAAAATGCACCCAGAAGAAAAATGACAAGTTCAAATAATATGACTCAGTTAAAGACTTACTTGACTTAATTGTCTTATGTTGACCACCTTATCAATTCAAACTTGGGTGTCAGTTTCAACCAAGAATTCACCCGTACAATTTAACTCAATTACAAAAATATTTATCGATAAGTGATACAAAAAGTGTTGTTGATGTCATTTTGTCTTGGGATGATTACTTCGGTAGCTTCTTTAATTTGATGGATTTTATTGAATTATGTGGAATGTGGCTATAGAAGACCTCTTTATCAACTTGATGATGTGTTTCAAAAATGCATGTGATTTCTTGTGTTTTTGTACTTAAGCTTGATTACATGAGCTTGATTACTTAAGCTTGATGACTTGTGTACTTAAGTTTGCTTATGTGCATGAAGTTGTGTAATTTTTTGTGTACCATATTACAAAGGGAGTGTAAAAAAAAAACTGCGCACAAGTCATGTACACACAATCGCTACACACAATGTACCTAAGATCCCTTATTCAATTTTGGGTGGATCTAGGAAACGATCGCCACAAAAAAATATGATTTTATTAAGTTTCAAGGTACATCAACCTTTATTCTTTACAACATCTTCGTTGAAGCTTCTCAAACGCAGATTGTGAAAACTCCTTAGAGGAAATTTGTTTTCAAAAATAACTAAACCACCTAGAAGTAAAAATTTTACTTCAACAAACAACTTCTACTTATCACTCCAAATTTACAACAAAAATCAATCCTTATCACTCCAAAATCACTTATTACTCGAAAATAAAAATATGCACCTTATCACTCCTTAAAATTCACTTTAGTACAAAAAGAGTAAACCTTATCTCTCCATTAAAAACATTTAATACACCTTATTACTTCCATACAAAATATTCCCACATTATTACACACCACTCTTGTCCCTCCATAAAAACTCTACTTTATCATCTCTTTTAAAAATTAATTTATCACCCCTTTATGATATCACTTTATAAAAGGTGAATTCACATTTATTTTCAAATTTAAAAAAGTACTTTTCACCATTTAACTTTAATTCATGCTTTCTCAATGTGTTTTCTCCATGCTGCATTAAAAAAATGACTCCACTCACATGAATTTACACTTCACAATTAAAACTTCATGCGTTGAAAAATGAGTTATGACTTTATTCAATTAATTGTTTTACCTTTGACTTGGATGTATGCGATCACCACTCAAGTCACTTTTACCTAGGTCTTCCGCGTTGCAAATAGGGTCCACACTTCTTCGACTTCTCCTCATGCATAATCGATCCAATTTGGCTTCTTATACACATTCCACAACAGTGTTTACTCAATTTTGAGTGTTGATGGTATCGCCATAATTGGAGTGTCCAGATGGCTTCGTGTCAGGTTCTATGAGAATAGTAGGTTCCTCTTTGTCGCACATAGCCCATACACATTGCTTTGTTTTTAACGCTGGTCACACAGTAGCTTCATGCAATTGTTTCCACGCAGGCTGGTCTTTCTCTAAAGTGGCTTCACATGGTTGTATTTGTGAAGCATGAACTGAATGATTTTTTTTTCCTTAATTCATAAACTGTCAATCCTCCAAATTGAATACTCCAACTCATCAACACTGAAAATAATAGCTATCACCCTGACATTGATGATGTTATCGAGGATGTTTCTGAGTCAGATTCATCAACGCACATATACAACCAGTTTAAATAACTCCAAGTGGTCCTGCGAGATGGATTTAGCATCCTAGACGAATAAATGTATGTGATTTATACAGAAAGTGGCGATAAAAAAGGAGGGTTTGAGAGTTTTAGGAGCGAATCAAGCAATTTATTGACACTAGTACATTTGGCGGAAATTCCAACACTTGGTTCCGACACTTTTGACCAAATGTCGGAAATTTCCCCAAATTTTTTCAACTTTTTCAAATCCCACTCAAAACCGTCGCTATACCGAAGTTTAGAGACAAGTCTCGCAATACCGACACTTAGACAAGGTGTCGCAATTACGACGTTTGGAGGAATCTGTCGCAATACCGACACTATGCCCCAAAGCGTCGCTATTGCGACGGCTTCCTCCAAACGTCGCAATTGCGACACTTAGACTAAGTGTCGCAATTGCGACGTTTGGAGGAAGCCATCGCAATAGCGACGCTTTGGGGCATAGTGTCGGTATTGCGACGGATTCCTCCAAACGTCGTAATTGCGACACTATGCCCCAAAGCGTCGCTATTGCGACGGCTTGCAAAAATCAAATGTAAAAATCAAATGCGCGGTCATTTGAAATGCAAAAATCAAATGTAAAAATCAAATGCGTGGTCATTTGAAATGCAAAAATCAAATGTAACTGAGGAATGAAACTGCTTGCTATGAAGACAAGTTGACAAATCAGCATCGAAATCTAAGGTCCTGGTCTCGCTCAGCTAAGGGGTGAAATAAGCATAGGTTTGAGGTAGAAATCAAACACAAGGTCACTTCATTGTCTGGGACTGGAGGAGTCGGAAGGATATCTTCAATGACATGGGTTGTGTTTTGCAACGTACCTGATGATTGTCCCTGCTTGGTGGAAATAGAGTTACCATAGAAAAGGGTATGGTTTGTGTAATAAACAGTCGAGGTAATGGACAACTTGGTAGCATCATGGATGTGTGCCTTATAAAAAACTCGAAAGAACTGATCATGTCTTGACTGTAACCTCAATTTCTTCTTCCTATAAACATTGGGCAAATCAATTTGACAATGGAGCTCGTGGTACCCATGATATGATGAGGATGATCTTAATTCAGGTTAGATTCTCTCTACAACTACTAGGTACTGTCCATTCATCTACTATCACCAAGCAGCGGGTGAGGACAAACTCATGCAAGTGCACAAGTTTGGAGTATCAAGAAATTTGAGGCTGAGGTACTAGGTAAAATAAGAAACACATTGATATGAGTTCATCCAATTGAAGATGGGATAGATCAACTATTTCACACTGTGAAATGTACTACAGATGTAGATCCAAAAAAATCTACAACTTTATAATTCATATTGCAGGTGCAGATCCAAAAAAATTGCAATTTTATAACTCGAGAATTGCCAGATCTACAAAGATTTGGGCAATTTTAAAATAGAATCAGCAACTAGTCGATTAGATGGCTCGATCACTACCAACAAAGAACAAATATTCAAAACTAGATCCATAATGGTTGAAAGAAACTATATGCGCACTTGTATGGCTCAAAGAAAACTCCAAATTTATATGGTTATCTGGGAAATTTTACATTGAAGAGCCTTTTTAAATCCAAAATTGAAAACTCATTTTGTTTAAGATCTACAAACATCTGTAGAATTTACAACAAATATTTCATAGATCTACAAAGATTTTCAATGAATTTTAGATCTAGAGTATATTACAACAGATCTAGGGTTCTTTTGGGTATCTTCCAGTGTTGAATTTGTTTCCCACAAAACAGAGACTAGGTAGGGATAACAAGGCAACTTATGAAACAATCTACGTGGATAAATGTGTCTTATCTCCTTCACCAGTCATGCATGCTTTATTTACCACAAACACCTCTGATTTGATATTCATTTGCTGCTTCATCCATTTCACTTAGAAAAAGGATAAGGCTATCCCATGAAGTGCACCCTTTTGGTGTCTAAAACTAACCCAAAGTCCGCCCTTATAACCTACCAGCAGGTGCTCTATATGCTACTGTCCAGCAACTACAGACACATTAGATGAAGAATTTGAGGATGGATCAATAGAAGAGTTCACAAAAGCACATAAAGGAGAGCCCTGTGCTGGGCATACTTAAAAGCAATAACAATCTATAAAGCTACACTCCTCAGAGGAACCATGGAGTGAAGAGTCAAAGAGAAGAGAACCATTAGCTAAGGTTGTTGTATACTGATTTCATTTGGTTGTTGTATATTGTTTGGCAAGGAGATTAGAGTGCCTTTGTCAAAGTAAAACCTGCAGGCATTTTACATATCAGGAGTTGCAATCTGCTACTTCTGGTTTTTCAACAGGTTGCATTTCTAGATTTCCTCCTGGAGTTTTTCATTTCTGCGCTTATGTTTTGAATGGGAAATTTCCCTTGAAATGTTTGTTAACCTTGTGAACTCAATTCAGTTATGCAACATCCTTATTCTTGCAGGGAATTTTATAGGAAGAGGAGGCTGCAGTCAGCCTCTATGCAAATTGAATCACTAGAAATATTAACTTGACTGAGTTAAATTATCTTAGCAATGTTGTAATTTAGTAATATGGATTTTCATCTTACAGGGCACTAGGTTCTGCTGGGAACATATTTTCCACAAACGAAAAGGAAGTTGCTTCACTTGTTGGACCTGGATCACCATTGGAGATGATCGAGCGTATTGCAGAACTTGGAGCTGAGGTTTTGCTTCTAGTATATATTAAAATTGTGTTGCCATCTATTAGTTGTTTTGAGCTGCTGCAAACTCTCTGGAATTGAAATGGTAATGCTAATAAAATAAAAATTGCAGGTAGTGACTCTTAGAAGAGGCCCTTCGGGAAGCATTGTTTACAGGAAAGATATTAGTACTCAATTAAACATTCATATTAGGTCCGGCCATCGGCGGGGTAAGAACATGCCAGGTAACTTAGGTCTTGCAATATGTGCCAGTAACTATCTTTACAACTGTACTAAATGCATTACATATGCAATAATCTTATTTCATAACAGAAGCTTGTTGTGCCTGATTTTTGTATTACTTTATTTTGTGTTGTAACATTCCAAGGGTGCGTAACAAACCCACATTTCCAAAGATTCCATATTCTTATTGACTGTAGCTGAGATTTTATGGATTATAATTGAGACTATGTATTTATGATTTTAAATAAAAACATTCATGTTGTTTAGCAGCTTGTTTCAAGGCAGGGGAAACAAGAACATTTTTATTTTTCGTCTCGATTATTGATTTTATTTTGTATAGATGTAAAGTCATGTTGTCAGCTTTTCCTATTACATTACCAAATCATTCATATAGATATAAATATATGCATATATGTATATTTGAAGAATGTGTTGTGGTAAGAGTAGTACAATGAATGTGAGTAGCTAACTGGTTGTTTCATTTTGTATTTAATACCACCTGCCTTCAGCAGTCTAACGAGGAAGATGTAATGGCTAGAATATGACTTTTTCCCTTATGAAGCAAACTTGATGAATCTATGCATTGACTAGTTATTGAATTACTATCTGCAGGGAAATATCTTTGTATATATTACACAAATTTGGTTTGAAAACCTCATTTGGTGGAAAACCATTTTTATGCGACGATTATATTACTTGGATTGTGCATGAAATGATTCATGTTTACAATTTTGTCAGATATTACGACAGCTGAAGCATGAGAATATCATAGAGATGCTATATGCATTTGAAAGTCCACAAGAGTTTTGTGTTGTGACAGAATTTGCGTAGGTATTTATGATTGTATTATAGCATGTGCGTACTCTTTTATCTTTCCAGTTTGAAGTATATCAGCATTAAAATTCTGCTCCCAAAGCATTTGATATAGATCATAGACTTATAAATGATTTTGATGATAGGGTGAACTATTTGAGATTCTTGAAGATGAAAAATGCCTTCCTGAAGCACAAGTTCAGGCTATTGCTAAGCAACTGGTATTTTAGTCTTTATTTTATGCATTTGTAGTTGCAAGTCAATTTGTGTGTGTGTATATTTTCTCAGTGTTTTTAGTGGTTGGATTAACGATATTTTGGATTAAGCGTGACTTCTTAAAATCTTGTTTCACTGTTTATTATTATTTTTTGAAAATCCTTAGTTTTAGGAAAAACATTTCATTCATGAATCTACCTCCCATTTGATGAGGAATGTGGGCATAAAGGGGTATTTGCGATGAAGAGTCTGCCAGGATTATATAAGTATCTTTTTGGAGTTAGGTTAGATTGAGAATTTGAGGGGCAGTTGTGTCCTGTTTGGGAAGGCTTGGACTATATATAGGTTTAGTCACTGCATTCGACGTCATTTATTTCGAAAGAATTCTAATTTTGCTGAATCTCAAGGATTTGTGATTTTCATGGTGAACCAATGGTGGATTTTACAAGTTTACACAAAATATACACTCAAAATGGGAGCCAACATGGCCTTCCTATTTGTCACAGATCATTGCTTAGTGATTGCAAATATTTAGTTTTGAGCCATTTGTAAGCCTTTGGCATTATATACACTCCTTAGTATTGTATTCACTTTGGATGATTCATTATAAGTAAGTTTTTGATGCATTGCTTGGTGCTATTGATAGCTTATAAAACTTAGATTTTGACAAGGTATTTTATGAAATTAGAGCTAAGAAATTTTTGGTTGCTTAATGATGTGAATAATATATCTCCTAGGGCATACTTTGGCCTCATGACAAGGTTTAGGTTCCCTTTTATTTTTGGATCTTTATGTTTTTAGTATAATATAAAAGAAAATTGTTTCAAAGTTCAAAGTTCAAACACACACACATATAAGGTAAGCATCCTGTGGGGTATGCTTACCTGAAGTGCCCTCCACTGTCTTTGGAATATTTAGAATCATTAGAATCAGCATCCGCTACCCTTAATGCATCAGCATTCCCATCAATTTCTGAAATCAATTCTCAACTTCAGTTTATACCTACCCTTCCCCTCCAACTTATCACTCCTACTTCTCCATCAACAACTCCTCTTTCTACGGATTCACCCCATGAGGCTATGTTTACAGAACATATTTGTAAAGTGAAAATTCTATCAATCTAATATTATTTTATGATAAACTGTACGTTTATTTATCCTTGGGTGTTCTTAACAACAAAGTTACAAACTTCATTATGAGTTGTCCTGTACTGTTCCTCTTGCATACAACTTTATGGGTTATTTGAGGGCCTCTCTGATGATATGCAAATAATTGTGCATACTGTTGTCATTTTTTTACCATAATTTGGCCACTGTAGATGTCCTTCAATTGTGTTGTACTGGGCATTGACATTAGAGTGCCCGAAACATGAAAAAGCCACGGAAATTTCTTGTTTCTCACTGTGTTTTAGTTCTTGCCAGTATGTGTAGTGAACTTCAGTAATGTAATGACTTCACTGCTAAGGTTTAGCATCGTAGTTCTAGTGGTTAGCCTATCTTTTATGACTTTAATGTCTATTTTTCTCCTAGAAGGGTTCTTGGTATATGAATGCAACTCTATGTGCAGCTGTAATAAAGAATGCCCAAACCGGGTGCTGCAGAAGGGAGTGCAAGTCATAATTGAAGTATATAAAAAAAAAAGCATAAGGTGTTATTTCGCTTTTATTGAAGTTCTAGTATTGGTAGTGCATTAGGAGCATTATTGAAATGTAATCATGGCCTAGAATGTAAATAACTTCACTTTTTAATGTTAGATGCATTTTTTCAAAAATCAAAGGCTTGGTTTCAAAATTATCAATAAACCAAGGTGCAACAAGACCCCAATTCTGTTTCAATGTTTTGGTCTGTCTTTCTATTTGATTTTAGGGCTAGGCAGTTAGAGCTGCACAAGAAATTTCACGTGGGGCATTCATTTGTGAATACCTTGGAGAGTTCTTAAATGATCAAGAAACAAATAAAAGAGGAGAAAGGTAAATTTTTATCTTGTATCAAATTTTGTTTTCCTATTTCTTCATCATAAATGGTTCTCTAACTGAATGCACCTATTGCTTACTGCCACTGCTTTTCTTGTTTGTTCTAAATTACTACTATTCAGGTATGACAATGAAGGTTGTAGCTATCTATATGATATTGACGCCCATATTGATACAAGTGATTTGATTGATGGTGTACAACCAGATCTGATATGTTTTGAATTCACTGCTGATCTGTTTCCCATGGAAGCAGATAACAGTTTGAACTGCTTGTAATTCATACTGTATACTATTAAAAGTATAATTTTGCTAGCTTAAAGAAAAAAGATGAAGTCCGCACTAAGGAAACTACTTGCCACCAGAAAAAGGCAGCTATTAAAAAATATACAAAAGGAACCATCAAAGAGGAGATGAATGGTCACATAAAACTACACCAGTGAAAAACACTCAACTCCCACCCTCTGTAGTCAATGCCCACAAGCACAACAATATTTTTCAGAAGAATTCACAATTGTAGGAGCAGCCAAGGTTTCTTTCTCCCAAGTTATATGTCCAATTGCATACAAAGCTCTCATTGTAGAGTGATATGCACGAAGTTCTAATTTATGTACTTTTTCTACTCCTTTCTCTTCAGTCAAAGATTTATCTTGCCTTCGGTTTGGACATTCACATGAAGACAGAGAATCATCGAAAGAGCTATAGACTACATGTCATGATGAATGCTTTTGATTTGAACATAAAATATCATTTGACATATAACTACTACTACTACTAGCAACAGAACAATGACAACTCTCAGCTTCCTCAATTGAACGATTTAATCTGTCTTCAAATGAAGACATGCATACACATTCCTCAACCACATGTTTTCTGGGGAAAGGAAAGGTATCTACCTTTTCTAACAGAGGACGTGATGACTCTCCCACTGCCTCATGGTTCCTAGATTTCTGGATTGCTCTCCTTTTCTGAGGAGCAGCCTCCATGTTGAATAAATCTTCCTTGTATGCAGATTGCATTTGAATGCCTGGTTTTCTCTTTGTAGCCTTTAAAGAGACATGAGATGTCAAAGGGTTGCACAAATAGGAATCTTTTTTTTCTTACTATAGCACTTAGAAGGCCTGTAACAATAGTTACATACAGTATCAGCTGTGTAACAGAGGCAGTGTCACCCATCAAGACTGTAAAAATGCTAGGCTTGGGTTGAATTGGAATTCGTATTTTAATATTTTGCAATTGACATAAAGGTAGTAATTACTTCCAACCATAGTCCAATTGTCGCTACCAGTCCTGGTCACTAATTCATCAAATGCTTGCTCAAGGACTGCAAAAATATTAGCTGTGAATATGACATTAATCTTACGAGCTTTTGCTAGGGGATGAAATGTGTGTAACTGACAAATATCCGTTGCTACCAAAGATCCTGTATTTGGTTCTTGGTTGTTGGAACCTGATGGAGGTAAGACCCACAGTCCCGGTTTTTCAAAACTTTATTGCCCAATCAATTTCACAATCTGGGCAAAGTCAACCCGTTCTCATTTCTTGAACTGGAAAATTTAATAAACCTCCAAACCAAAGTCTAGAAATTCACAATAATCTCGATTGGCAATTTCAATACTGTGCGGAACTAATTCACTTTCCTTCTTAGGTTATAAAACTCTCATTTCGTATAGCCTACTTTTGTAATAAGATCCGAATTTCATAAAGGTTCATTTCATAATGGTGATCAAATGAGCTTTATTATAAAGTTCATTTGTTACCATACGCCCACGCACTTATATCCACTTACGACAAGGCTCCCCATTTTATCACCTATGCTTTCGCCCACTATATATATATATATACACATGTATGTTAACTATTCTTTGGTTACGAATCCAATTCATAACATAACAATGCCGTTCATAACACACATAACCAGCTGTTGATTAGACCTTGCAGTGCATTTAACATACCCTTTCATTAATCGTCGCCTCCATCCTACGGCTGGAAGGCTATCGCACTACCACTCCATCATCCGACAGTAGTCGCGCGACCCAGCTACACGAAGGTTAATTCTCCAAATGCACACGATATAGATGGTATCACAAAACCGCTCAATTACACGTGTCCATTGCCGGAGTATATCGTGTTGTTTTTATAAAAAAAACTCACCACCTTCGACCTCGCGCGATACTGCCAGGTTTGGATTTAAAAACCGCCTTTACTATTCAATGATCGCGGTTCCACTCCTTGCCTTCAGGGTTCCATCGCTCCACAGTTGAAAAACCCTCACCAATTTACAATCCTCCTTGGTTTCGGATTGCGGTTCTCAACGCTGGTCCAATTCATGCATCAAACACACTATGCTGTTCCAGCACGGATGACCTCATCCACGAGAAGTAGTTGCGATGCAATTACAGGGCCAAAATTTATAATCTGGTGCTTGACAGAGTAGTTGTCAAAAATTCCCTCCAAGTATGGGTCCATCGGTTCTCCTGTATGATGATTTAAACCAACAATATTTCCTTTGTCATGCTCCACCTGTAGTCCAACCAAGACGTCTTGAGTATCTAGTCCAGAATTTTCTTCCAGAGTCTTGGGCACAACCAAAAGCGCATCAACAAAGGCTTCAACTCCTCCCCACCACAAGCTAAAACCAATCTCTCCATATTGCACCTCTTTGCTCTCCTCAAAGCTACAATCCCTTCTCTTGCAAGAAGATCGAGTGACATAGGATCTATTCCCTTTTGATTGATCACAACAAAATTTTTGTCAGTGCCATCACAAACTTTCTTCTTTAGGTTAATGATATTTTGAATTTTCTCATCTACTTGTCTTCTTTCTTCTAAAACCATTTTCTCCCTCTGCTCTGCATTTGAATAAAAGAAACCTGAATTTACTTCACTCTTTTCATATTCTAGAGACATTGCAAGTCAATTCATTACAGTTTCGAATTCCTGTTGTCATTTATCGAATAACCCATACTGTAATGACCGTGGGCTATTTCATTTTTTTTAATAAAAAATTAACTTGCCATCGCTAGAACGATGTAGTTTGAGAATGTAGATCTGAGCCTTGTTCAAGATTTGCATCGGAATAAAATTATTGATGATGTGATACAAGCCCTCCCAGCAACATCTGCTAACGAGAATTCAGAATATTTTGAATTTTTTTTTTTTAAAACTGAACCCGCTGTCTCTCTTCCGACGCGCTATAAGCGTCGGTCTTCGTAAGCGTCAGAAGACTGACGTTACATTTAAAAAAAAAATTACTATGCCATTGGAAAAGCGACGTTTTCCAACATCAGAAGAGCGACGTTCCCAAAAGCGACGTTTCCAAACGTCGGAAGAGCGACACCACTAGCGTCGGAAGAGCGACTTCTGCTCAATGTCAGTATTGCGACACTTCAAAGCGTGGTTAGCCATAACGTTGGTCTTCCGACACTATACGAGTATCGGTATTGTGACACTTTAGAAGCTTCGTTAGCCATAACGTCGGTATTGCGACACTTTAGAAGTGTCGTTAGCCATAACGTTGGTATTGCGACACTTCACAAGCATCGCTAGTGCGACACTTCATAAGCGTCGGTATTGCGAAACTTTTGCAAAACGTCGAAACAAGTGTCGCAATACCAACGCTTTATTGAAGCGTCGGAAGACTGACGTTATGGCTAGCCACGCTTTGAAATGCCTCAAACTATCGCTCTTGCGACGACTAGGTGTCAGAAAACTGATAAATTGGCCGTCGGAAATTGGGCCAAATATACTAGTGTGAGCTTCAAGGTTCGCCCAATATTGTCGGTCATTTGCAAAAACTAAGAGAAAACATCAATGATATTAAGAAAAAACTCGAGGTGGCTAAAATCGCTAAACAACCCGTCAACTACACCTTCCAGGATGTTCCGGATATGCCAAAATTTGTAGTTGGGTTAGAGACTTGTATCAATGTCATCAAACAAATTCTATTACAGGTTGATGTTGATTGGCTTGGAATAACAGGGTTGGGTGGGAGCAGACAAACCACTATGGAATCAACACTATGAGGAATATATGAGCCGATTCTGGTGGTTTTGGATGATGTCTGGTCGACATCAAATTTGAAACACTTGTTGTTTGAAGCGAAAGAATACAAGAAAATTATCACAACCATACAAGATTCTATCATTAGAATTACAGATAGTACTAGTTTGTATAAGATGCCTCACAAAAAATAGACAAACAACATAATTTATCTCTAATTGTTCTAATATTCTATGCTCAAACATGGCATCAACCCCATATGATAACACCAACGGATGTATCTATGCAAATACTAGTTTATCACAATAAATATTCACAACTCGAATAACACCATGTAAAAAAGTATCCTCCACACAACATACTTACGCAATTTGTCAGGTCACGTTTCCATGGGCACCCTCAGAGGTTGTATCTTCATTCACTGCGGAGTATGTAAGAAAAACTGAACTGTTTTTTGTATGTCCTTGCATCCGCTGGTTTGGTGCAAGCTAGAAACATAATCGATCTCTGGTTTTGGTGCAAGCTGGAAACAGAAAAGATTTCTTATGACTTTCATTTCTCAAGGAACTCGCCACTACTCCTCGGTGGCATACAAATAATTTCTTTAGGCCAAATATATTATTCATTTGGACATAACACTATTTTCTCCATGCAGATGATACGAATGACGTTGCTCCATGCTGCTTCAATATGCATCTCCCTCGGATATGCAATGGCCGCACCGAAGAGGTGCTTGGGAACTCGCCAGATTCGTAACACTAGAATGCCCTTCTGTTGGCTTTGATGGCTACACTAATTGGTTGATGCACCGCAACCTTCTTCGACAACTTCTCATTGTTCTCACACCCTCGACTGACAAGTCCTCGTCACGTAGCAAAAACACATTCCTTGTAACACAGGTTCTGAACCTCGCTTTGATACCACATGTAGAAAATTAATCAACTCATAGATACTCATAAAAAATACTAGAGACATAGAACTGGTGGAAAAGGCTGGAGACGATAGCATACTTTTCACATATTCTTTATTATTAAAATAATGTTATAATAAAAATAAATAGATGAAGTTTGTCTCAAGATAGTGCATCTATCTTGGACATCTTGTTTTAGAAAATATCTCAACCACACACTAATCTAGGAGCCAAGTTAGGTAGGCCTTAACTAACTCCTAAATAAGAGGAACTAGCTCAATCTAGAAAAGTAGGCATAAATTCCTAATTTTCAATATTTAATTAATTCAATTAACTTTGGATTTATAATTGTTTTTCTTACATGAAAGTGAGGCTAACATTTATTTCAAAAAATTCCTAAATAAAAACTTTAAAACCTAAAATAATTAGAAAATAACATTTTTACTATTCAAAATCAGAAAATATGCATTTAATAAACAAAACATTACAAGTGATAAAAACAAATAAAACCTAAATTATAGTTTTTTTTTGTTGGTTTTAAAGTGCTTTCTAGGTTATTTTTTGTGGTTTTCTAAGTAGTTTAAAAGAGGTTTTTTTTTTTTTGTTTTTTGTTTTTAATTTTTTTTCGTGGTTTTCTAGATTGGTTTTGTGGTTTTCTAAGTTGTTTTGAAGGATTTTTTTTTTTTTTTTTTGTGGTTTTCTAGGTTGGTTTTGTGGTTTTATAAGTTGTTTTGAAGGGTTATTTTGTGGTTTTCATGGCTTTTGTGTGGTAATTTTTTTTTTTCAAACTAATTTGTTTAATTTTCCAAAAAAAAAACCAAAAAAATGATAAGAAAGATAGAATACCTAGCTTCTTTTGAGCCTCTAGGATGTTGGCAGGGTCGTTGGCAAGATTGGTTTGAACACTCCATGCTCCAATTGCTCGATCAAGCTCCAATACTCTTGGTCAAGCTTCCTAAACACTCTTGTTCGAGCTCTAAAATGTTCCTTGGTCCGTGCAAATGGCACGAGCAGACCGCAGGTGAGCAATTTAATAGGAAAAGATGGCTTGATTGATCTCTAAAGCTTGATCGAGCCATAATGATTTATCGAGTGTTAGAGCTTTATTGAGATATTTTTTGAGCACTTGAGGATATTGATTGAGCCATGTTTTTTTCACCTAAACACGACCTCTCTTTCCGAAAAGTGTAACCCAAATCCATGTTATCACCCCAATACTTCATCCACTAATCTCTCTCTCTCTCTCTCTCTATATATATATATATACACCCACACACACACACACACACATGTGGCATGAAAGCACATCCTCACCCCAGAGTATTTCCCCAAATTTTCTGGATGGTAAATTGGGTAAACCATTGACCCATATTATGGGGCCTTGCCCCAAGGGAATAAGAGATAGTCGAACCCTTGATTAGCAACAATATCAAAGAAATTCAAATTTAGCTCTAAACCACTTAAGTTAACCCTTGGAGTTAAAATTTTTGGCATTGGGTAGGTACTTCCCAGGGAGGGAATCAAACACAATATCAATAACAAAGGGCAACATTATCAAAGAATTTTTTCATTATAAGGTCAAGAGAGCTATAATTCCCAACAAAGTGTGGTGGGGAAATTGTGGTTTCTTGAAATCTATCTCTTAAGTGGGTATTTTAAGAAGTGTAGTCGCTATTGGATCTATTTTGGTTGCACCTTCCTCCAAAATTTTGTCAAGCATGCCCAACGTACTGAAATCTATGAGAAATAACTTGGTTTCCTTATATTTGACCCTTTTAACAAATTTTCATCCCAATGATATAAAGGTTGAGAAGTTTGTATGTTGGGATCAACCTGTGGATCCAAAGGGGTCCAAAGGGAATTAGAGGAGTCATAAAAAGAGGACATGGTTGTGGATTACAAATGAGTAATTTGTTATAATTAGTGACCACCACCTATGGTTTTTTTTCTATCTTGATGGCCTCCAAATTACAAGCAGTTGGGTGAGACATCAAGAATTTTAATTTCTTTGTTCCTTAAGATCATTTATAAAACACTCTTTCTAGAACTATTATTCACATATTATATTCTAATTGTCAATTTGTTGACAAAATAAATGAAGTTTTTCAGGTTGGGTTGAATAAATTGCTCATCATCCCCAAAATATCAGCATAAATTTCAAATCTCCACAAAATGGTTCAAAGTAGTGTAGCCCTTCTATGCCTTGTTATTATGTTTCCATCACCAATGCTCCTTATCCAAATACAAGATACCAACTTGGAGTTTTGATTTTTCATCACTAATAACATGAAGAAAAATATATGATGTATAAATTATGATGGATATTCCACTAGAACAATTTATCACATCATATCATCTATTTTTCTAAAAAAAATTATTATGTAGGTTTATTTTATTAAATTTTATTATCACTTAGTTTATTCCTCAAATTTAATAAAGCGACTAAAATGCAAAAGATAAAGAACATGAAAATGAACACACCATCCACACGAAAGAACATAATACGCATCCTAGGAAACACAAAATGGGAGAAAGCCTAGGTAGAATTTGAGGCATGTGTTTTTCTCTCTCTTCTTTAGTTAGGAGATTGCCAATAGAAATAAAGGGATACTAACTATAGAGTTTCCTTTGACATTGTGGCCTAAATGGCTACTACATAATATTCTTCCTCTATTATGATCTCTAATCCCACTCATATATTCTCTACACAACTATGGAACAAGTAGAATGTTAAAAGAATGGAACTCATTCTCATCCTAGTGGTTGAATATTTAAGATATTCTTACAACCATTTCAGGTTAATTTTGTTGCATCATCAACCCTCAATCAATGTTAGATTTTGGATCTTATAGAATCTTCTTAAAATTCCATACATGGATAACTCCACATATGTGAGTTATGGGTATAATGTGGAATCCACTTGATACCACAGGGTATTAAATAGGGAGAAATAACATACCTCATGGGTTCATATTGGGAGATATATATTGAGGAAAAAATTACATAATATATTGGGGGATATATAGTGGTAAAGGGTTTTTATATTGGAACGTATGAAAAATGGAGCTCAAAGCTAATGAAAAACTATAAAGGGGTATAAAAAATGTTAATGAAAAAATGGATACCTACAGTATCTAGTTAAGTAGGGGTTTTTTAAATTAGGAAGGTGTAATGGGTTTGTATTGGTAGGGGGTTAAATAATGTTATTTTTAGAAATATTTTCCAACGTGTAGTCATATTACGGGTATTGTTTACTATGCCACGAATGCACGTGATATGTCAGAGGTTCATTGAGTGAAGCCCCCGTGCTTGGTACCATGGTAGTCAACAAGGCATGTCAACTTTCAAGAGGAATAACTTCTATATACGATATCTAATTGAGGTGATTGTCATATAATTGGAAAAGTATCAACATGTACAACATTTAGAGGATGGGAGCTATGCTCATGATTTTTTTGACCATAAAAATTACATTTTTATGCCTTGAAATGGATCGATAAGGTTCTATATTCCAATATCCAAAATAAGACCTACCACTAAAATGGATCATGTAAGTCAATTCCTATAGTTATTCCACATATAAAGGACCGATATAGATGAAAAATTATATAATGATCCATATTGGATCATACATCTCCATTTAAAGAGAATTTTGGTCCCAAAAATATTTTACTAAGTGAGTTGGGGGAGATTATTCCTCTACATTCTCGCTAGAGTACCATTTTTCCTTGTCTGGAAGTTGTATTTTCAACCTAATCTACCAAAGATCATGTTTCCCATGTTTGGTTTCTTTGGACTTAATTATAAAAAAATTATATCTCCTACCATCTCTACTTGAGCTTCTAATGCTATATTCTCTATGGTAGTTGGTAGTACCTACTCAATTTAATCATCCAACATGGAAGGCTCATAGAGTTTTAATTTTTCCACATTCGCTATTGAGCATATGAACATGCATCTGAGTATACTGAGTTTATAAGCATTATCACCCACCTTTGTTGAAACCTCAAAAGGACTATAATGTAGATCCTTGATATTCTCACTAGATCCTATAGTCTTTGTTTTTTTAGTTATAACCAAACCTTATCTCCCTGATTGAATTTTTTCTTGGTTATGTGATAATCATTTTAGGCCTTGAAAATTTCCTATGATTTCTTCAATTTCTCTTATACTTGCAAATGGATTTTCTTAATAATTTAAAAAAAAAAACTTCACTTTCAAAGATTCTCTTGTGACATATTCACTCACTCATTATTTTTGTCCATATGGAAAATCCAACGATTAAACCACAATAAAAAATAACCATTATATAGCAATAATGAAACACATATTAACAAAACAACATGATAATCCTTGAAAACTTAAGTCGAGAAAACTAGATCATAATAGATCTATTTCTCTTAGTCAAAAAACATGTTACAATTGAGTCATCAAGTCATTAAATCAACGATATTACATCAAATACTAAGGGAAAAAACATGGGTTACAAAAACCTTGGGCCCATAAAATACCAATGGTAAACCCATTAATGACTATATATGTTGCCACTAGAGGAGAAAAGGACCTAGGGTTCAGGGGTTTGCCAACAAAATCACCATGGATACTAGAATTGGAAACATCTACAAGCATGTGAGATCTCACCCAAGGTATGCAATGGGATTGCAAAAACTATGTAGGTTGTGCAAGGAGTCAAGGGAATAGGAGGCTATCTCGACTTATAAAGACCCAAACCAGATTATCACCATTATAGGGTGTCACAGAAATTCCCATGGTTTCAACACACATATTCTGAACTTTTACTATGCACATTTGATATTCTAAACTTTTTTATATCATATCAATTATGGATCTGATACAAATTAGATGAGAAAACCATTCTACGAAATCCCTTTAATGTATATGAAAAAAATATATTTTACATGAACATGATAAAAAACTAGGTTCATTATTTATAAAATGGTATAAATATACACAATAACCAAAATAGATACATTTCCAAAAAGATCCACTTGGATATGAATCCCATCCATGACATTAATTATTAAGCATAACCTTACACATTACAGACACATATTTGAGGCCAAAACCCCTATCGATCTCTTTTATTCAGATTGAACATTAACCAATATTTATACACAATAAATAAGTTTAACAATAGAACTAAAAAAATAGATGCTCTGTTATACCTCTGGCCAACACTATAAAAGTTAGAACTATACAATGTTTACACTAGACATCGCCTCAGAGCTCCTCATATTATTCCTCATTAGACTAAAAAAAAATATAGGATAGGCAGAGTATGCTTGGACAAAGTACTTAGATATAACACCACAAAAATTTAGCAAAGCATTAGAATTGGGAACAGACTTCAGAAACCTCAATTTTAGAAACAATCATCCCCTTTTAAGATACACGTTTCCCAAATCTGGCATGGGGAATATTTTTCCAATTCAGCATGCCAACTAACCCAAATATGCCATTCTTTCATGTTCCCTCCTTAACTATCTGTCACTCCATTCCAAGCTAAATATTCCACCTCACCCCATGTCTATCTTCCTTACATTTTTGGTATATACTCTGTTGATTGTATCATAAAACAATTATTGTGCTCCTATTGAGTTTTCATTCATAGAGCCTCTGCGTGGTATGTCAAGCCTATTTGTGGTCTTCTACTCATGGTATCTACTCCTTTCCATGCAATGCTTCCATACTTGGGAAACAATTCAAAAATTTTCTCTAGGCCCTTTCTTTTCCAAAATGCCTACTTTAGCTTTTTATACCCCAATAATCCCCCAAAATTATAAGTGGCTTGTACTCGAGCCACCCTGCTACTGTTGTGTATTGGAGGAGGGGATAACTTCTATATTCATTATAGTAAAATTCTCAAAGGTGACATTGGTCTAGTTCATAGTGATCTCAAGCTTGGTTTCCATGGCCAGAATGTTAACAACAATGTCTAATTACAACAGAGGATCTTGGAAGAATGGTTCATACCCAACTATTATATTGTGTTCCAAGCTTTGAGAAACAACAAGGTCATCAGTAACATGCACGAGTTCCTCCTGTATTTTCCCTACTTTATGTGCCAATTGTTATTGTTCTACCATCCATTGATTGATATGTTGCTCCAAATTGGTGCTTTCCATCATTGCGGCTCGATGCTGCAATATGGGTATGGTGAGAAAACTAGTGTGAATGGTTTTATTCTATTCTTCGGCATGGAATATCTCCACCCTAATATATTTTAGTTTGGAACTATATTAAAATCATTTCCATAGCTTAACCCCTCACTCATATAGCTGAGAGGATTCCTTCTCGATCTCATGGGCATTATCAAGAGACTTGGTTGTGGTATGATCCTTATCTCTCCTTTCAAGCTCCTCAAGTGGGATAGCAAGTTAAATCTGTAATTGTAATTATTCTATCCACGCCTCTAAACCATGAACCACCTGTTCAATCTTAGATATTTTTTCCTCCGGGGGAACATCTACCTCCATATAAATGTTGGTAATTTTGTTTATATAGCTTTGACGACTCGTTAAAGCATCTCTTCTCTTACCTCTACCTGTTTTTTGGCCTCCTGTATTTGGCCTTATGCCTCCTAAAATTTTTGGTGCTCTGCAATAAACTAGACCAAATATGTGTATTGATTGGCTCTAGCCTATATTTCTTGGGAAATGCAATACTATGGAGAATTAAGTTCATAAAATGGAAGATGGGAGATAAATAAGTCTACCTATGGAAAACCTTGCATCTATTACTGAAATTTGGTGTCTGCAAAATAGATTGCAACTAATGGCAAGGTGAGAGTATGAAGTTCTAAAGAGGTAATTGAGGACTACAATGGTTCCGTGTGAATATCTGGAACATGGGGCACATTGGTTGCTTCTATGACAACTATTGGTTCTCGCGGACTGGGTTCCAACATTGTGAGCTTTGTGACCTCCATAATTAGTCATTTTTGGTCTAACTGTTGTAGTGTGTGATCATAGTATTCCTTCTATTCTCGGGTTTCCTATAAGATAGTAGTGATGAGGGGCATGGTCCTCTACTCGAACACCTCTTTCATCTGTGTGTCTAGCTGTAACAACCGCTAGTTGATTTTCTATGTAAATAAAATAATACCAAGGTTATGGGACATGCATTCCAAGTTGAATGTTGGGAAAACATAGTGATGGGTATCACTTGTGATTAATTAATGGCTATGGAATTTGGAAAAGGAATTAGAAAATGAAAAGAGGAAACAATTAAAATTTTATTTATGAAAATAAAGAAAAATAGGAGAAAAGGAAGGTGAAGAGACACATATTTTCATGCTAAGTAAATTAGATAAAAAATGAAGGAAAATGAAGAAAATAGAGGCCTCAATGATAAAAAGGATTATGCGGATCAGTTCACAATTTTTTTATGTTGATATTTTGTCAATTTAGTTTTGGAGCTCTCATTACATTGTCTCATTCTCTTGTTATCTCGTACTCTTGCACACTTATAGAATTCTTGGAGAAATTTGGCATGTAGAAATTTTATACAAATTATGTATTTTCTGGATTCTCCTGATCTAACAATTATATGCCACTTTTAAATATATAATTGCTTCTACAAAAATCTTTGTGGAAATTGAAAACATGATCGTCAATTGCAAACACATGAAGAAATATCAATCACACATAACACAAATGTTTTTACTAGGAAAGCATAAAGCTAAAAACCCCAATATCATAGGTTATGTATATATCATGGATCATGAAACAATCTCATACAAAAATATAATCCAAGAGCTCTTAGTACAATATATAATCGTCTCACATTGTCATACAAAAATTGGCAAATACATGTGCCAATTTACTGCCTCCTGACATCCTGCCTCCACTGCGCAATCCCTGCTGATCACAATCCCTGAATGAATGAGATCATGCTTACCTTGACTTCGCAATCCTCATTGGAATCTCCAATGTGTGTGTGGTTGCATGAGTGCACCCACTAATGTCACAACTGATAGTCAAACTGTCCCTTTCACCTATCTCTCAACTGGGTCTCCATTGGATCTGACATGCATGTAGTTAACAGTGGTAAATCTTCAGTTTCATGTGAGACCATTGATTATGAATTAATTAAATAATTAATTCACTGATCTCTCACTAGTTTATGTTCAGTTACAACTAGCACAACTGAGTTTAACTCAGTTAACTGAGTTAAACTACTTTACAACTCTCATAACTACACATCCAACTCTGTTACAACTTTGTATCACTCAGTTACAACTAAGTCCACTTGCATGTCCCACCAACCAACCACTCAATTCGAAATCCACTTAGCTAACCAATTTTCCACTTCAGTTAACTATTTCCAAGTTCTCATTGAGAATAGATTAATGTTTATTGTCCAAGTATTACTAAGAGATAATAATAATCTACATGCATTCTATATTTATACATGCGATCTATAAATAGACTTTGCACATGCATCTAAAAATAGAACATCATCTATAAATATAATTTTATCACCATTCTAAAAATAGACTCCTGCTATAAATAGAATTTTCTCACCATTCTAAAAATAGACTTACACCTAAAAATAGCCTGTGGGCCCCACCTAGTGTAGGTTCTTAATTTTCACTAGGATCATCATCTTGTTGAGTCTCAACACTCCCTCTCAACAAGAAAGGGATTATCCTTCACCCCAATCCTCTCTCTATGGTATTCAAATTTTCTCCTGGTGAGCGCCTTCGTCAGAATATCTGAATCCTGATCTTCCGTAGGAATGTACTAAAGCAACATGATCTTTTGCTGCATACAACCTCTGATATGATGATACTAGATATCTATATGCTTAGATCTATCATGAAACACAATATTAATCGAAAATTTAATGCAAATCTGATTATCACAATGAATCACTGTAGGATCTAAATAAGAACCAAACAAACCAACCAGGATCTTTCTCATCTAGATAGCCTCACATGCATCTTGACTTGTTGCCATGTATTCTGCTTTCGCTGAACTGAGTGCCACAGATCTCTGTTTCCTGCTATACCAAGAACAATTGTAGATTCGATACTTAAGACCCCTTCGATAATGTGCTCTTTCTGTCCATTGGGTTGCCCGCCAAATCTGCATCCGTGAAGCCATGCAACTTCACCTCATCCATATATTTGTACCATAAGCTATACTCAGATGTGCCCCTAAGGTATCTTAGGACATGCTTGCCCGCCTTCCAAAAGAGCATGGTAGGCTTAACAATCGCTTAACTAAGTTGGTTCGCCGAATAGCATATGTCTGACCTTGCATTCACTAAATACATTAGCGAATCCACTATCTGTCGATAGACAGTAGCATCCACTACCTCTCCAGATGTAGCCTCCTCTTTCCTCTAGTTTCCTGGAAGAGGAGTATCCATGGGTTTGCAGCCTTCCATGTGAAACTTACCTAGTATCTCCCTTGCATACTTCCCTTGAGACACAAAAATTTCACCTTCTCACTTCCATATTTCCAATCCAAGGAAATAATGAAGGAGGCCCATATCCTTAATCTTGAAATCCTTTGCAAGGTCCTCCTTGCATGAGTGTATCAACTTCTCATCACTAGTCAGTATTAAATTGTCAACATAAAGAACAATGATTAAAAGCTTACCCTCCACCACAATTTGGTATAGGTTTGCATCCACCTCACTCTTGGTGAAGCCAAGTTCGGTGAAATAGCTGTCGATCCAAGTGTACAAAGAACGTGGTGCTTGCATCAGCCCATACAACACTCCTTTGAGTCTGCACACATGTGACTCGCTGCTAAATATCTCAAATCCTTCAGGTTTCTCAATGTACACCTCTTCCTCAATGATTCCATTAAGGAACATAGTCTTCACATCCATCTAATGAATGTGCCAACCCATTTGCACTGGGAGAGCAAGGATGGTCCTTATGGAAGAATACCGTGTGAAAGGTGAAAAGGTTTCTTCATAATCTATCCCCTCGATCTGTGAGAAGCCCGGGGCCAGAAATCTGGCCTTGTATTTCTCAACACTCCCATCAGCAATTTGCTTTACCTTGTAGATCCATCCTGAAACTACCACTGATTTATCAAATAGCCTTGGAATAATTTCTCAAGCATTGTTTCTGACAATGGAGTCATACTCCTCAACCATTGCATCTACCCATTAGGGCTCCTGCACTGCTTCTTGAAAGGAAGATGGATCAGTCACAATACATTTTCTCATGAGAGCCATGCATCTAGTGAATTAGTCAGGACACTCTCTTTGTCTGCGTTGTGAAGTAGGGACTCCTAAATTCTGTGCAGCATCAAGTTTCATCCTCTCAACTTCTGTGGTACACCTTCTGCCAGTTCTGATGTTTGGCTCTGCGTGAGTGGACTCCTCCACTCCATGAACCTCCTATTTTGGCTGATCCAAATCTAGAGACTCATCTTTGGGAACCAAAAGTTCTTGCTCTGCATGTAATTCCAACTCCCTCTCAAGCGACAACTTCATGGATTTCTCCTCATTGAATTTTATATCCCGTCGCACCACAGTCATTCGACTGTTTGGAAAATACACACGATAATTATGGGGTGTTTATGTGTACCCCACAAATATCCCAACTTTAGGAATCGGCTCCAGCTTCTTCCTGGCGTTCTTGGTCACATGCACATAAACATATGAGCCAAAAATATTAAAGTGAGAAACATCCGGTTTCTTACCAGTAAAATCTTCTTCAGGTGTAATCATGCGAAGTAATCTATGAGGACAACAATTTTGCACATAAACAATAGTGTTGCATGCTTCCACCCACAAATGCATTGGTAGGCCCTGATCATGCAACATAGCTCATGCAACACCCACGATCATTCTATTCTTCCTCTCCGCAACCCCATTTTGTTGTGGGTTATAAGGCGCTATGAGTTCTCTTAGAATCCCTTCTTTTTTGTGTTTTGCTATTGAAGCAACCAAGAATGGTCCACACACATCTGTGTGAACTCTCTCCATGATCACCAAAGCAAAGTTATCCTTTTAATGAAAGATGGACTTTACATACTTCCCCATGGTGCAACCCTTGCACTGATCTAACTGATCAAGTGTTCCAATTGGAAGTTTAGTAGATATTTTTTGCATGACTTTCAAGGCTCCATGATGAAGATGGCCCAATCACCTGTGCCATAATTCACCCTCATCCTGACTCACCACTTTTTCTGCCTTGCCCATCATGGTAGCACAACCTTCTACCTCCATCTTGAAGAGATTATTAACTCGAATCCCTATCCTCTTCGCTTGAGCCATTTTTTTATGTCGCAGGAAATCTTTTCCATCACTGAAAACAATGACATAGCCTCTGTCCTCCAACATTGCGACTGAGACCAAGTTTTTCTTCAGACTTGGAACATGCATAACATCTTTCAATTGAAATGGTTTACCTAAATCCCTCTCAAAGGTAATGGTACCAATTCTGGTCGCACTGTATTGGCCATCGTCGCCCATATCTATATGCATTTGGAGATCTTTCTCCTCCAAGTCACTCAAAAGCTCCTTACCTGCCGTCATGTGGAAGGAATCACCACTATCAAGACACCACACCGATCCCATTACGCTTGAAACCAAGCATGTGATCAAAGAGAAATCAAGTTCAAATTATGAGGCAAGGGCCTCAACAGCTGCAACTCCAACAACCTTCTTGTTCTTCTTTTTCTGTGGGTAGTTAGTGGCGAGATGCCCATGTTTATGACAGTGAAAACACTTCACCTTGGACAAATCCAACTTCTTGCCTTTAGACTCATATTTTGAGTGGAATTTCTTCCCCTTCCATTTCCTTGCCTTGGCAGCCACAACAGAATCCTCTTCGTCATCATGCCTTGATGAAGAGCCATCTCTGGTGTTCCGCTTTGACTCCTCCTGCACTAGATTCTACCATAGTCTTTCCCAATCCGACAGTTTTTCCTATCTAGTGACAAAGTCTTGATAACTGTCCCAACTCTTAGGAAGTCCCAAGAGAGCCAATATCACCAAATCATCATCACAAACCGTGATTCCCACACTCCCCATTTCATCCTGACATTGGACAAAATTTGTGAGATACTTAGGAATATTGTCACCCTTCTCCATCTTGATCTTTCTGAATTTATCCTTGAGCGCCAATTTCCTATGGTCATTGCTGCTTTGGAAAAGATATGTCAAAGCCTTCCACATAGCATATGGAGTGACTTTCCCATGAAGGCTTGAGACAATGTGGTCTGATACACCTTCCAACCAAATCCTTCTCGTCTTCGCTACATTCTTTTGCCATGCGTCTAGTAATGCAACATTCGTCGAAGTGGGCTTACGAACATCACTGTCAATGAATTCCTTCAAGACATTATCTTTAAGCACCACCTCCATCCCGTCCTTCCAGGAAATGTAGTTCGAGCTGTCCTCGAGTGCATACTCTAGTCGCAAGTCATTGAAAGCCATTTCGATGTTTACTCAATTGTCGCACAAAGAAACTCTTGCAGCAAATTCAAATTTTTTCCACCAACAAACTCAGCTAGTACTTCAAAATTTCAATCTTCTTTGATTTGATACCATGTAGAAATTCTAATACAAATTATGTATTGCTTGGATTCTCTTGATATAATTATTTTATGCCACTATTAAATACATAATCTCTTCTACAAAAATCTGTGTAAATTTAAAACACGATTTCCAATTACAAACACATGCAGAAAGATCAATCACACATAACACATATGTTTTTACGGGGAAAGCATAAAGCTAAAAACCCCACTATCATATATTATATATATATCATGGATCATGAAACAATCTCATAAAAAACTCTAATCCAAGAGCTCTTAGTAAAATATAAAATCGTCTCACACACTCATACAAAAATTGGCAAATACATGCACCAATTTACTGCCTCCTGATAGCCTGCCTCCACTGCACAATCCCTGAATGAATGAGATCCTGCTTCCCTTGACTGCGCAATCCTCATTGGAATCTCCATTGTGTGTTTGGTTGCACGAGTGCACCGACTAATGTCACAACTGATTGTCAAACTGTCCCTTCCACCTATCTCTCAACTGGGTCTCCATTAGATCTGACATGCATGTAGTTAAAAAAGTAAATCTTCATTTGCATGTGAGATCACTGATTGTGAATTAATTAAATAATTAATTCACCGGTCTCTCACTAGTGTGTTTTCAGTTACAACTATCACAACTGAGCTTAACTCACTTAACTGAGTTAAACTACTTTACAAATCTCATATCTACTCATCCAAATCTGTTACAAATTTGTGTCACTCAGTTACAACTAAGTCGACTTGCATGTCCCACCAACCAACCGCTCAACTCGAAATCCACTTAGCTAATTGATTTTCCACTTCAGTTAACTATTTCCAAGTGCTCATTGAGAATAGATTAATGTTTATTGTCCAATTATAATTAAGAGATAATAATCGACATGAATTCTATATTTAGACATGTGATCTATAAATAGACTTTGCACATGCATCTAAAAATAGAACATCATCTATAAATAGAATTTTCTCACCATTCTAAAAATAGGCTTACACCTAAAAATAACTTGTGGGCCCCACCTAGTGTAGGTGCTTAATTTTCACTAGGATCATCATCTTGTTGAATCTCAACATGCCATATGGTTTGGATTTGGAGAAAGAAGGAAAAGGAAATAAGGGTTCAAGGAAACAATTGGATTAACATCTACAACTCGATTTCTTGGTAGGTAACTTGTTGCATGTGTGATTTCCTTGTTGATTTTTGGATTCATGGTATATGCATGTGTTTTCTGGTTATGTGTTGTCATTGGCATTGATATTTTCCTAGAGTGATAGTGGTTTTAGCCTTTCCTTTCCATTTCATGGATAATCATTGTGTTGTGGATTTCTTCCACTTGTTTTTATGATTGGTGCTCAGGTTATCGATGGCTCTGGGTTGGAACAAAAACTTTTGAAGCCCTGGAACAACTTGGGTTAAGTTACTAGTCCTGGAGCCTAGGTTGGGAAAAATACTCTAGAGCCCTTGGTGGGTTGAGTTACTAGTCACTGGAGCTAGGTTGGACAAATTATTTGGAGCCTTGGACGATTATGGGTTGAGTTACTAGTTCTTGTAGCCCTGGAAAACTTGGGTAGAGAGAGATTTGGTTGGTTTTAGTCATTATTTGACCATAGAGGTGGAATCACTTTGTTTGAAGGTTGAGGTGGTTTGGCCTCTAGAAGCCCTAGTTTTTTTTTTTTTGGTTTAATCAATATGATCTCACATTCATGCTTGGAATATGATGCAAGGTTGATTGGTTGAAAGAAAGATTTGGTTCAACCCAATCTGTGGTCAGGTGGTACATGGAAGCCCATGACTTGGTTGGTATTTTCATATACTAATAAGAGTTATTTTCCTATCATGATTTATGGATACTTGTACTAGTTATGTTGGTGCATTATGACAGAATTTCCATGGTTTCTATGCTAGTTTTTTGTTGGTTACATGATGTATGTTATATTAATATATTTTCATGATTTGATTAGTTATAAAATGGTTGATGAATGTATGGACTAATAAGTGTTATTGCAGCTAGCTAGAGGGGGTTTATATTCTTCTAGATGATTATCAGATGAGGACTTCCAGTTTATGATCATATATGCATTCATGACTTGTATGTTATGGATCATATATGAATTCATGACATGTTTTCCATATGTTTGTCGAAATGTATGTTATGGATTTTGAATCTTTGGCTAAATTTCTTGCTTAAGTTTTGAATTAATAGCATTTTCCATACCTTTTATTGTGTTATGGAATGTTTCAGGCAATTTTGGGCAGTGGTCTAGAGGCTGGCCTGAACGGGTGGCAAAAATATTGGGACCGCATGCTTAGAAATGAGGATTTTAGGCCATAACTGCTTGGAGGCAAGCCTATGAGTGTGGTTATGGGTATAGGTCAGTGAAAACAAGGTTGGTCAAGGGTGAGGTTATGGGTCTAGGTAAATGAAACAAGGTTCCAGCTTAGGGATTGATCACCTGGGATGGTTGTTCAACTCCTGAGGGATTTTTAGTCCCCGTTGGATGTCAACATGTGTTCAGTTTGTAGGCCCCACTTCCTTAAATCTAATTCGTAAGTCGGGTCATTTCAGTGAAAATCCTCTCATGTTTACCCTTGAGAGCTTGTGAATTTGGTAAATGTGGGAGGGGTGGTTATAGGGTCGTATCAGAGAAAATTCCATTCTCTTTGGGTGATATCTGGTACCACACAGTGGTATCAAATGTTCCAAGTTCAAACACTTGGATTGGATGGGTGGGATGTGATTTTTATGCATGCATGTTAGTTGTCAATATGTTTGCTATGCATGCATTGTGATGGTCATTATTGTAGTCTTGTGTCATCATGATGTTGATGTTGAGATGATTCATATGTTGATTTCACTGTATACGTATGTTTTGATAATCTGGATTGATTGTGAAGACGATATATCCTCCCCTGAACTTCACTAAGGTACATTTGATTATGTTTATATTTGGTTTTTCTGACATGGTATTTTGGTAAGAAGAAGAAGATCAGATATGACAAGAAAAATGATGGATTACAGTTCACATGAATATCCTTATATATCAGTTGAAAAATAAGGAGATGAGTACTCTCATGACATAGTAGATACACTAAGAATATTTAAGGAAGAAATCATAAGTTTCAAGGTGGATAATGGTAGGATAATTTAGTCACAGGAAAGTCTTGCCAAAGCTCCAGAAAAGAAAGCAGAGGTCAATATAGTGATCCTTCAAATCTTATCAGATTTTTATAGATGGGGAAAACCACTAATTAGTTATGGACAAGAGGAAAGGAGTAATGTGGCATATGGTAGTAGGTATCATGGAGGACATAGGTTAGACAAGGATGACATAATCAGAGTTTGCAGGTGGATGGATACACTTGAAATGAGAGGTAGCGGTTATGGGTTCTATTCTATTTCGGGATCAAAGAGAGATCATGGTCATCACCACTATTAGCCTTATAGGAAGAGTGAGAAGAAGTGATTTATATACGAGTTTAATAAACTTGAAAATCCTCCTATATTCGATGGAGATATGAAGAAGCTAGAAGATGTAGAAGCATGGCTGCTTGGGATGAAGAAGTTCTTCGAGCTAGATGACTATATAAAGAACATTAAGTACAAGATATTTATTTTTGGTCTCAAGGGAAAGGTAGATATCTGGCGGGAATATGTGAAGCATGCTAGAGGCATTAGGATAGAGGAGTTGAGTTTGCATGATTTCAAGAGAATCTTCAGGAATAAGTACTTGTTAGATAGATATTATGTTGGAAAGGCCAAGGAGTTCTATGAGTTGAATATGGGTTCTATGACAGATGAAGAGTATATGACCAAGTTTTTGGAGTTGTTGAGGTATGTGCCTTACAGTTAGGATGAGAAGACAAAGGTTCAAAATTTCATCAGTGGTTTTCCTTTAACATTCAAGGATCGGATTGCATATGATGAGCCTCAAACATTGGAGGAAGTCATTGGGAAACTGAAACATTGTTATGAGAAGTCTAAGTGTAAGTATGAGCCTAAACATTATTAGAAGGGGAATGACATTATTAAAGGAAAATGGGATAATGAGAAAGGAAGACCTCTCGATGTAGGAAACAAGGAGAATGTAGCAGTGTATAATAATTTCAATGAAATTGATAGAGGACATGGGTCTCAACCCGAGGAGAAGAATGAGAGTGATGGCATGAAGCATTTTCAGTGTTGGACATATGGTGGAGAACATCATAGGAGATATCTTCCACAACATCTAGGTGGCATACCTCAATTTTACAATGCTCAGGAGGCACAAACAATTGGAGATGTTGGGAAGAGTATTCCTAAAATTTATGGTGTTGTGGATAACAGGTGGGCTGATCATGAGCCATCTATTATTGAGATGGAAGGTAAGTTTTGTGATCAAGTTATTCCCATTTTGGTTAATCCTAGATCTAAACATAGTTATATCAGTCCTTACTTGGTGGATAAGTATTGCTTGAATAAATAAGTGCATGCATAGTCTTGGTTGGGGAAATTGGCTATAGGGACCAAGAAGAGAGTTAATCATTGGGTGAGATCTTATGCATTTGAGCTCAATGGTATGTCTACATCAACACACCTACATCATCACAAATAATTTTATTTCTTTGGGATCGTGCAGTATGTTGTTCAACATGGATTGGTTTTACATTCATAGGACTAAGGTAGGTTTCTATTACGATGGAGGGAAGAGAATATTAGAAGGAAAGAAGAAGCCTACATCGGTGAGGATGGTCACATATATGCAATAAAAGTGTAGTTGCGGAAAGGGATGTGTATTATTTGTAGTTCATATTTCCAGTGACAAAGGGAAGGATGCAAAAGTCTTAAAAAGGTATCCCATTTTGCAACAATTTCAGGATGTGTTTCCAACATATATTTCATAGTTTCCTCCTTAGAGGGAAGTATAATTTTCTATTGAGTTGATGTTAGGAGAAACACTAACATCAATGACCCTTACAAGATAAGCACTCCAGAATTGGTGGAATTAAAGTTGCAGCTTAAGGAAATTCTTGATAATGGATACATTAGACCAAGTTTCTTGCCTTGGGGTGCACCAATATTTTTTTTAAAGAAGAAGGACGATGCTCTCAGGTTGTGCATTGATTATAGGAAGTTGAACAAGGTGACTATCAAAAACAAGTATCAATTGTCGCGGCTTGATTATTTTTTTGATCAATTGAAGGGAGCAACAATGTTCTCAAATATTGACTTGAGATCAATATATCATCGAGTACACATCAAAGAATAATACATCTACAAGATGACATTTTGTACCAGTTATGTGCATTATGAGTTTGTGGTGGTTCCTTTTTATCTCACTAACACTCCAACTACTTCAACGTGTTTGATAAACAATGTGTTGTCCTTATCTAGACAAATTTGTGATAGTTTTCATTGAAATATATTGATACATTCTAAGAATGAGGAAGAGCATGCAGAAAACATGGAAACATTGTTAATATTATTGATAGAGCATCAATTGTATGCCAAGATTAGTAAGTGCAGTTTCTTTCAGACTGAATTTAATTACTTAGGACACATTGTTTCCAAGGAAGATATAACAGTGGAATCAAAAAATATTAAAGCTATCATGGAATGACAAGCTCCTAGGAATGTGGATGAGGTCAGATAATCCATGGGGCTAATAGTTTACTATAGGAGGTTCATCAAGAAATCCTCATAGATACTATATCCTATTACATCCTTGCAGCAAAAAGGAAATAAGTTTGAATGGACTGAGGAATGTTGAACTAGTTTTGAGAAGTTGAAGCATTTTCTTACAAATGCTCTAGTCTTAAAAATGTTGGTCTTGATAAAGAGCTCGTTGTATGTATAGATGCTTGCAAGAAGGGACTTTGTGGAGTCCTGATGCAGGGGGGATTGGTGGTATACTATGAGCCAAGGAAGCTGAATGAGAACACGCAAAAATATGTGACTCACGATCTTGAGTTCGCATCTATTATTCATGCCTTGAAGATGTTGAGGCATTATCTTCTTGGAATGAGGCTCATCTTGATGAATGATCATAGTAGACCGAGGTGTCTGTTCGGCCAACTTAATATGAATTCTAGACAAGATAGATGGTTTGATACCCTTAGTGAGTTTGATTTTGAGATCAAATATATCAAGGAAAAGGAGAACAGGGTTGCAAATTCTCTCAATATAATAGTGTAAATGATTTACATTGTAACAGTGAGTTATTATGGGACATACTTGTAGGAGAAGATATTATAGGTAGGAAAACATGATGACAGGTACCAACAGTTGAAGCACAGGTTACAACAATAGGATGAATGTGATATGGATGAGGAGTATGATCTCACAACAAATGACTTGGTCATATTCACGAACAAGATTTATGTGTCAGATGAAAATGAGCTCAAGAAGCTTATATTGAAGGAGTTTCATGTAAAGCCATATTCAATTCACCCAACATATCAAAATACTTTGAAAAAAGTTAAGAAATCATATCATTGGTTGAACTTGAAGAAAGTGGTGGTTGAGTTTGTTGTGAGATTTTTGGAATCTCATCAGGTAAAAGAAGAGTGCAAGCATCCAGGTGATTTATTGCAGTCAATCCCGATTCTAGAGTGGAGATAGGTGGTCATTTCATTACAGGTTTGTCAAGGACATCGAAGGAAAATAATTCTATTATGGTTTTGGTTGATAGGTTAAGTAAGGTAGATCACGTCATTGCATTTAAGTCTAAGAATTTAGCTAGCTAGGTAGATCATATTCTAATCAGGGAGATAGTGATATTGCATGGTGTTCCTAAGAAGATAATATCAAATAGAGATGGAAAGTTTACTTCTAGGTTTTTGAAGGAGTTGGTTGCAATTTTAGCGATAGAGTTGGATTTCAATACTGCTTATCATCTGTAGACAGATGGACAGATAGAGAGGGTAAATAAAACTGTTAAGGACATGTTGAGGATGTATCTCATGTATCAATAGTGGAATTTGGAAGAGTATCTTCCATTGGTAGAGTTTTCATATAATAATGGGTATTGTGAATCCTTGAATACGAGTCTGTTTGATGTTATTTATGGGAAGATTTGTAATAATCCTATTAGCTGGAGTGATCTAGTGAAAAGGGTGTTGATTGGACTGGATATGTTGTTAGATATGGAACATGAAATGTAGGTTATTAAGAGGATTTTGAAGGCAACACAAGAATGGAAAAAGAGTTATTCATATTAGCATATGAAATTAAATGAGTTTTAGGTTAGGGGGCATGTGTACTTGCACATCAAGCCCAACAAGAGCTCCTTGATGATTAGGTCATGTGCCAAGCTGGTACCTTAATATTGTGGGCCTTTTTAGATCCTTGAGAGGATTGGACTAGTGGCCTACTGACTTGCACTACCTCCGACAGTGAAAATCCATGATGTATTCCATGTTTTATTTCTTAAGATATATGTGTAGGATGTTGCTCATGTGATTGAATGGTATGTATTGTAAGTGGAACCAGAGGGAGAATTCCATCTAGAACCACAATGCATATTGCAGTGGAAATAACTCATGCTGATGAATAGGGAACTAGAGTAGGTTAAAGTGCAGTAGAAGCACTTTGGGCTCGATGAAGCTACATTTGAGATGAATGATCAGATGTTGGATTTATATCCTTCATTATTTTTTGGTTCAAGAAAATATTTCTTTTGGTATATGTATATGTATATGGATGTTTTTGTAAATACTGGAATGGGTTGTGTTATAAAGCTCCAATAAGTGGTATGTTTGTTTTTGTTTACAAGTAATATAATTATTATGATTATGTTAACAAGTGGGTTTTATTCAAACTCTCTTATTGTAAATGATTATATTGAATGATTGAAATGGTGTTATTATTTTATAACATTTATAAATAAGACTAATTAGTAAAATCATTACTGTCATTTTTAAATAATTGTGATGTTTGTGATGAAAGGGAGAAATTTTAACAGTAAATCATTAGATTAAGTAATCAAAATTTAATATGATCTTTAAAAAAACACATTTTACCCTTGGTATTGAGTACTTGAATTCTCAACTAGATGTTTTTCATGTGATGGGGATGAGGAGACACCGTAGTGAACACATGTTTCCTTGAACTCTCCCTACACTTATCATTGTAGACATCATATTCATATATGATAACCAACTGAAATATGTGGTTAAGGTTAGCATAGTAAGGAGTTTTTGAAATCATGGCTTAGGATGAATTGACAACAATGATGCAAGGTAGTGCCATTAATTCGCTATAAAATTGAATGTGTGTGTCTCTGCCTCCACTACTACACTATGGATTAGTTTATCCTTTATTGTTTTTTTATTTGTTCCCATTCTAGATTATTGAAATGATTCCAATCACTCTTAATCTACTCTCTACTTATGGCTCCATGCCATTTATGTTGTCGGAAAGCTCCAATGTGTTAAACCAAGGAAGAGTTGGAAACTACAATTGGAATACATGTGGTTTTTCCTCCACTACTACCCAATGGATGGGCTACTACTTTTCTCTACTCTTATCTATTATTTCGATATTTGATCACCATAATAATTTCCCTCACTCTCTATGTACTCTTTGCTTCTACCTCTTATAGGTAGTTGTTGCTCCATGCTATTTTTGTCATGGGAAGGCTCCAATGTGTCAAACCAAGGAAGAGTTAGAAACTCACAATCATAGGGAAGGAAACTCATCACTCCTTTCCACCTACAATCAAAAACTACCTTTAGGCTCAAAATGATGAGGTTTGTTGGGCATGGCACAACTTGGTCCATTTTGGGTCAAAATACTCTGCAACTTGAGGAGCGAAGTGCATGAAACAATGAAGCTAGATCTACCGTACGAAGTTTAGGGGCTTTGGGGTGGGTCAAAGCCCCTTATTTTGTAATGGTTTTGGGTTTTAGTGTAATATTTTGTCCACCCATGCTATGTGTACCATGGTTTTGAGTCGATGTAAGTTCTATATAAAAAAATGTATCTTTGTGTTGAAGTAACCAAGGAATTCTTGATGAGCACAAACTGTTGAACATATGTTTCTAAGTCTATTTTGGGTCTAAGGGAAGGCTCTATAGCTATGTGTTCAGAGGCCTTAAAGAATCTACATCTTCATGCACAGACCACCTGCAATTGTGTGTGTAGGTCGAAGAAGTGTATGTATTGAAGATACTTATCATAATAAAAGGAAAGAGTATTGAAGGTATATTTGAGTTTATATGTGTGAATCTGCTCATTATATGTATTGCGAAGTTACTTATATGATTTATTTTGTGTATTAATGATAAAGGTGCAATGCGCACAAATATTTATTAATGAATGAAGTATAACATGTTAAAGTAGATAGATGCATCCACACAATTCAGAATAAAGATAAATATAAGTTTAGCAGTAGATCCACACTCCATTTTCCATTTGGATGCAAAAAAATGGTTATGAAATCCCCCAATATTGCCTTGGGTGAGGCTGTGATCTGCGCTGTAGGTCATTGTCGAAAGGGACAATAATAGAGGGTTTTATTGGTGTGCAACTAACTTTGAACCTGGGTCAAGACCCCTATGATCCAACAAATGGTTTCTTTGCTAGGACCGGGTTTTGTTAAAGGGATATGTGGATGTGGCATCTAACAAGAAAGGAAATAAAAGTTTGGGTAGATCTGAAAGAGAGAGTTCGCAGTTAAAGAAAACATAAATCTGTGACTATTGACTAAAGATTGGTTGCAAAGGTGTCTTTTCATAGAAAAACACTAGATTTTCTTCACAACATTTTCGAATGAATTGCATGAATGGTTATCAAGGATGATTGAAAACAAGACATGTTTTAAGAATTATGAGCCTACTGCGTGGAGCCATGAATTATTACAATGAATCAAGGAGAATGATAAAAACATATCAAGAGCTATTTATTTCCGAATCGACAGTGTTCTGGGAGGATTTATTACTAAATTCATGATAGACACGTCTGTATCTTATAGTGAAGCTGAGCAAAGATTTTTCAAGGGTCCGTGAGGTAAGTATCTAAGTTGTGGATTTAAATTATTTTATGTGAAAAGGGCGTACTACGGATGCAATTTAATTAATGTTTGGAATACGTCTAGTTCTACGCGAAGTGGAAAACAATATAGGGTAGAATGCAAAAAATTCATTGAGACTGGTTACAGTTCATTATTGATTCAATATGAAAGAAAATAAGAAATAAGTAACCCTGCAACACCTAGAGGTGCATCATAGTTAGGAGTTGAGAATAATCAGGGTACCTCTTGGATTCCCCATCCCGCTACTCTCCTTACCCCCATCCCCCTCCCTATACTTTCCCTCCACCTCAACCTCCCCCACCCTCAAGAAATCTGGCCAATGATATCAAGCTACTGATCTTTAAAGGACTCGAATAAGAGGATCCTGAGAAATTTTGGTTTGCAGCTGAAGCAATATGGAAAGCAAGAAAAATCACTGACAAAGATCTAAAGAAGGCGCAAATTGTCACCATGCTACATGAGAGAGCACTAAAATGGTATATAAACTATTCCACGATGAATGAGGGTGCTTCATTGTATTTTACAAAGAAATCACTGACTAAACAATTTAAGAAGATGTAATATTCCTAAATTAGCATGCAACTAATGGGAGTATTAATTTTTCTCTTAACATCTAGTTAGATGAATAAATGGGTAAGGAGGCCCATAAGTATCTTAAGTAGGAAAAAAACCCTCTTAATGTGAAAAGGGATCATGTTGATAACCAGATCAAGCATCTTTATGTGTGAACAAAGTCTAAAATATGCGGACAAGGTCAAGTTTGACCAAGTCAACAACATTAATATGGGATGAGTGGATCATCAATAAAGACAACTCAATGTGAATGTAGATCAGTTTAACTAGTCAGAATAAAGTCACCTTGGGTGTGAAAAGAGACAATGAATGAAGATCAAGTCATGGTTGACCAAATCAAACAACACTGTAAATAGTAGAGTGGGACTCATGGAGACAACACAATTTTGGAGGAGGAACCTTTGCATGGAAGTAACCTCATGAATGGATGGGACCCATGGTAGGGAAGCTCATCAACTATATAATGGAGGGAATGGTAGCCATATGGGGTATGATTGAAGATATTATTTTATGATTGGGCATGTTTAGACTTATTTGCATGCTTCAGATGTTTAGCTAAGTTTTCTTCATTGTTTAGTGCAAGTGTTCTGTCAGGCGGGAATTACCCACTCTTCCTTGGAGATATTGTTTAAGAAATCTGAGTGGAGTTTTCTGGACTTCATTTCCACTATTCGGCACTTGGCCAAGCAGTCACCTATAGCTACAGTGTAGTCTCTTGGAAAATCTGCGTTTTTTTATAGGGTGTTGTAGTGGGAGGGTGTAAACCCTTGTTTTATGAGCTAGTTTTCCAGAAGGAGGATCAACATTTTTCCCGAAAAGCTAGTAGGAGGAGCTACAAAAATTTCTTTGCATGATCATCCCTAGTTATGCAGTTCTTTAGCCATACAACGCGATTCAGCGATAGATCTGCAACATATGTTTCTTATACTTCATGTTTATCAAGAAACCCTTGCCGGGTTATCTTGGATTTCTGTAAAAAGAGACTAGATCTCTATTTTTTATCTTATTTGATTAATATATGAGAATATTTGATTTGTCTCACTATTTTTAAGTATAACCATCAAATAAATGCGCTGTCACTTTTTGCAATAATTTCTGTGTTGCATTAGTCTTGAGGTTTCAGTGTTTTTGGGTTGTTTTGAGCATGGGAGGCCTGTTTAACTAGGCTATAATGATTTGTTTCTGATTTCCTTTCATATTTGGTTGTTATAATGTCATATCTAATGGATCCATGGGATTCATTCATATTTTAATGCATAAATTTCTGAAAAATGCATTTTTTGTGCATGTATTTTTGATTTCCCCATTTGGGAATATTACAGTGGTATCAGAGCTCTAATCTTGGCTCAGTATATGTACTTCATTATGGAGTATTCTCATGGGAAGGAGAGGATCTACAAAACGGATCAAGGAAAACCCTTATTTTCTGGAGGGAGTAAGTTCTCAAAATGTTTTCTACAAAATTTGCATGGAATCAGTAAAGACATCAAAGAAATGAGAAGGAGAAAACATGGAGATCCCTCAACAATATTTGGACATGAGGAAAGATATAGTTACTCATATTATGGGTGTGAGTATTCAGCCACACCATCAGATTCAAATTCTCTCCCAGCAATATGTTCATGACAAATAAGATGGAGAAAGGATATGTGCCAAAGAGGGAGACTCTTGGTGATTATTTGCAAGAATATGAATCTCAATCTAAGAGGTTCAAAGATCACCGGAACTTCCAAGGGTTTTTCAAGATCAAGGAGGAAAGAAGCACAAGGAGCAAGAAGCAAGGTGTGGGGTAGATTCTTTCTATCTACTTTTGATGGCTCACCTAAATGTCCAACTAGGGTTTGGGTGGAGGAGCTAAACACCTACGTGCATCAACATCAAGTTTTTGAAGATGAAGCCATTAAAATAGCAGTGCCGCATTTTGAAGGCAATGCTTATGCTTGGTGGTTGTTTGAGTCCTTTTCCTTAAAGAATGCAAATACATCTACTTATGCAAAGTTTATTAGAAGAGTAGTGGAAAGGTTTGATTAAAATTTTTATGGAACACCTTCTGTGGAGCAAATCAAACCAAAAAAAACAAAACCTTTGCGTGGGTTGGAAGGATCTATCAACCCAACTCCATTTCAGAAAACCATTGAGGGGGATGAAAACTTGTATACCTTGCCAAGGTCAAAGTCTCAATTGCATGATGAGCTTTCTTCTCAAGAGAAAGACATGGAGGTTCCTCTTTCAAGGGAAGACCAAGATATAAGGTCTCTCATTGTTGATGAGAAATTCTCACATATTGATGAGGAGGAAGAGAAGGCTAGAGGTAAGAGTGCTGTCATATCAAGAGCACATCTAGTACCTCATGAAGAGGAATATGGAGCATTTTATTCGAGGAGAGAAACTCTTGAACTCTTCCAAGGAGTTCCAAAGGATCTCACATATGGAGATCATGGCACCATCCATGTGCAACATGTGCCATCATTAGAAAATGGTGAGATCTTGAAGAGAGAAGGAGATAAAGGGGAGGACAAGCATTATATGATGAGGAGTACACACCCCTCTCTATTTCAGAAGCTTGATGCACAAAGGAGGCAGGAGTATTTGTATAATGAAGGAAAGGAAAAATCGGTCCATACACATAGACACCCTGCACTATGCCTTTATGTCTCTTTGCATGGAATAATTCCACCAGGGAGACCCCCTGATGAGAAGATGAATAAAGTGTTATCTCAACTTGTTGCAGCAATGACATATTTGGCTAAGGAATGAACCTTGAGAGGAGCTACCACAGCGCTGAGAACCTTTGATGGGTTCCAATTACAGATGAGAAATTTTCTGAAATGGACTTTGCTATCTTCCACTCAACTATTTTCATTGGAAAAGAAGGATTCAGAAATCTGTGATGACATGAGCATGGTGTCAAAAGGCCACTCCATAGCCTTGGAGCAGCAAATGATACTTCTATATGTAATGAATATTTCTGAATATGAAAAGAGGGTATTACCACTCTTGTATGGATGGGCCAAACTATGGAAGTTTTGGAAGAGAGAAACCTTTCAAGAAGAGGTTTACTTCCATATACTTCAATCTTGTCTTGAGCAAGATCAACTGCAAGAGAGGCATCAAATGTGGAGTGACATTGCTCCAACATGTGGCTTTGGCTTTAAGCATGTCAAAGAGGAGAGTTATCATATGACAGGCACTTCATTTCAGATTTCTACAGTGCTGTCATTGTTGGGAAGCCTAGATCTATATTGGAAGTCCCATCTATTGGTGGAATATTCCAAGAACTTCTTCACATATAAGATTCTTGAAGGGAAAGTGATGGATGGGAGGTATAAAGTGGTTGATGGTGTAATTTACTTTCATGATCCGATCTATTTGACTAGAGACTCCATGCTCAAGGAAAAACTACTATATACAGTCTATAAGATCTTTCTTTCTAATCCCACTAGTTTCATTAGAACATACCATATTATCTTGGAAAGATTCATGTGGGAGATCTTCAAAGAGGAGATGCACTATTACATGAGGAAGTGCATAGATTATTTGCAAGTTGAGGAGGGACATGGCTCTTGGGAAGAGTTATCATTGCCATCTCCTTATTCATTGGGTGTGAGAGGGAGCTCATCCATGATCTACCTCACTAATTCAAGCCAAGTGTATGGTAAATATTATATTTTTTAACATCATGTTGTATTTACTATATAATTGCATTTTATTAACATACATGTGCAGGTCATTGCTCCAAGAGGGAGCACACTTTCTTATTTGCCTCATGGGCTACTTGGGACCATGAGCAATGGTGATGTTGACCATTCCCTAGAATATTTTGGGAAGATGATGTGCTCATCATGGTGTGTGTTAGACGCCTATACCAATAGGTGTCATTTTTCATGATTGACTTGATGAACTATGCAATATGTTCAAACCTTTTTCTTGTTGCAAAGGTGTTCTATATTTTCAAAAAAAATCAAAAAATCAAAAAATTTAAAAAATTGTAAAGAGGGTATACCCTAAAAGAAAAATCAAAGGGTGAAAAAATAAAAATGGCCAAAAAAAAGTGAAAGAAAATGAACCCCAAACAAGAAAAGGCCAAGGAAAGTGTGCAAGTCTAAATGCCACTGCTTATTGCTCTGATGTAATAAACGAATTGTGTGCAACTTGTATTTTATGCCACAATTCATGAATAGTCAAACTGTTTAATCTTGGCTAGTTCATTTTTCAATTTCATGTTGTAGAATAGAGAATAAATATCTGGCCAAACAGTTTAATCTTGGAAGATAAGTAGATAGGTAGAGTTAATAAAAGGTGCTCAATAGTTTAATCTGAGCCCATGGATGTAATAAGTGGAGACTAAGATAGGTTTTCCATGTAAAAGAAAAAAGAAGATTGATAAGGGTTTGCCAGTCTAAGTGCACCCTAATAAAGAAGAGAAAATGGTAGGGTAAAGTAAGTAGGGTAAGTAGATGTTGTTGCAGAATTACATGTGATGAATGATGGTTCTAAATGTTTTCAATTTTACTTTCATCACAAAGTGCAAAGGCAGATACTTCATTGGAAAAAGTTCACAGCAGAGCAAAGTCAAATTATCAACTTCCCCTCTCATTTTCCCTAAACATTTCACTAATTTCCTTAAGTACAAAGGTATTTGAATATTAAAGGGGCTCAAGGCATTTCCTTGACTTTTGGAGGGACCGGACCCTCGGCCCAATAATTGAAAAGACCTAAGTACTTGAAATCATCCATTATCACATTCATTCATCTTTCAAAAATATTTTCCTAAGTAAAATCCCATTTTACGTAGGAAAATCCTTCAATATTTCATGAAAAGCCCTCAAAATCACTTTTATTCTAAGTCTAAGTGATGAAAGTATAATAATGCCATTTACTTTTGAATCTTCACTTTCTTGGTTATATTTAAGTATTTTGAGTTTACATTGTCCCTTTGTCATATTAACTCTAATTTATATATTAACTCCCTATGAAAATCACCTTTTCCTATTATATATAAATCCTTTTATAGTAATATCCCCAAAACCCTTATATTATGACTTTTTAGCCAAAAGTATTTAACTCCTATTTATTCAAATAAAAAACCCACAATATACCTCCTTTTGGCTAAAATATAACATTAATTCTATTCCCGCCCCCTATGGTAAGAAAATCACATTGATTTAATTATCATATAATAAAATATATGAAAAACGTTTAAACATATGTATATATGTTTAAAACAAAAAATAAAGCCAAAGTTTAATTAAAACCAAACTTTGAAAATAATCCATCCCCGCGCATTTTTCATCTCCGACCATGCAAAAGAGATTAATTAATCCTCACAATTAATTAATGAATTCAACTCGCCAATCAGATCCCGCCCGATGAGTTTATTTAACGAATAATTACATTGGGCCTGCGTCATTAAAACTTCGTCATCTCCCTGTCCCGTCGACCGTCCGATCGCTCCGTCAAAGATCTACGGCCCTCATCCATTTCGCTGGCCATCCGCGTACGAAAGATAACGCGCGATGGCCAAACGGTTTTCAAACAGTGTCATGCTACGTGTCAGTCATTGTATCACATCGCTGCCCTTCCGCCTAAAATCGCCTTCCCTCATAAGTGGTGCAATAGAAACCGCTTACCACCTTTCCGCTCGTGACATATCCACTGTACCATGCTGACGTCATCCAATAAAATAATAAAAAATTCTGCCACCCAGTGACTTTGTGAATAAAACAAAATAAGCCCACGTTTTTCATTTTTTCATTCACAGTGAATGACCAGACTCCCATGCAATAAAACCCTTTGTAACCCAGCTGCGCTACCTGAAGCCTCTGTTAACCAATTCGAGCATGGTTTACCTCCCAAAAATCATTCTAGATTCACTCCACAAACCTCTCAAAATCAAATGAAACCTTTTCGACCTCCCCTGCAAACCAATGCTTTCTTAACAATTTGTTTTGTTTTACAGGTGATCAGAAGACCACATCCTTGGATAAACAGTCTTAATACTAGTCATAAGACTTTTTTACTCCAAGAGTGTTATCAAATCTATTCAAACAGAGATGGAAGATAAAACATACAGTTGAAAGACAAGCAAAGGAAATAGGATATTAAACAATTTATTGTTGAAACAGACAGTAAAAACCTAAACTACACATTGAAGGTAAAAGGACACAGTAAAGAACAGTTAAAGAGTATCAGTGGTTAAAGTGTATCAGGTAAAAGTCAGAGTGAAAGTTAAAATGAAGTTACAGAGCAGTCAAAGGTAAAACAGTAAAAATAATTACAAAGGTAGTAAAATGGTAAAAAGAGATGAAAATACTTTCACCAACATTGAAGTTTATCTAAAGTGAAAGTAAAATAGTTAAAAGAACAAAAAAGTGAAAAGATGAAAAACACAACAAGAAGGAACATTTTTGCAGAAATTTAATGTTTTAGTCATTGTTTTGCAGAACCTATTGTGATCAATCCAAGATGAATTTTGAAAAAATGAAGGAGGTTTATGTTCTTAAGAGGACCATCTACAAAAACCTCTCTCACTTTTCTAACAGCTATTATGGTTTTGGAAATATTAAACAATGATGGAAAGCACTTTTTGCAGAAAATACCAGTTAAGTCATCATTTTGCAGAGAAGATTGTGGTAAATAAAAAATATATCATACAAAACTGAAGGAGGTTTTTGTTCCTAAGAGACATATCTACAAAACCTATCTCACTTGTTGCACATTTATTTCAGAATGAGAGATACATGCACATCTTTACAGGCTATTTTTCAGACTCTGTAAAACTCTATTTTACACATATTATTTACAGAGCCTTTTATTCACAACTGGAGAGGAATTTGGGGAAACTGAAAGAGGTTTATCTTACCAATATATTAATCTACAATAACCTATTTCACTTTTTACATATCTATTACGGATTGAGAAATACAAAGGTCTCATTGGACCCCAAATTTGCAGAATTGTTGGAGCAGAATTGCACAAAGAAAGGAAGCAGTTAGTGACTTGGATGCCTCATCATCAACTAAGAGTTGGATCAAATTCGAATTCTCCTCTTTGTCATCACCTATCCATACAAAATAATGCCAAATAGATGAATTAGTTTTAGTGTCCTTTACTTAAGTTCTATTTATGTAAAATAGTTGGAGAGATTTGTGAACTAATCTTGATATTTTTTCAAGATATTTTAGTTTAGAATTTGTATAAATACTTCACTCTTGGAAGTATTGAGGGTGGATTCTTCTACTTTGCTGTAACATTGACTTTTGGAATAAAGTGATTTTGGAGAAATTTCTTTGTGGCTTGCTGGATGATGAATTGAAGCTCAAGACTTTTTGCAGGATTCATGTGTCAGACTACAGTTCAATAAGTCATTTCTATCCTGTGTTTTAAGTGTTATATATGTTTACTATATCACTGTGTTTCATTTCTGAATAATTAAAAAAAAAGGATTAAATCAGAAATTTCTTAAGTGTACTCTGATTTCAATTTTTATTATTCTAAATGTTTTCTTCTAAACTGGTCATAAACAATGAATTCTTAATTGCTCTTGTTTCTCTGGTTTAAGCATTTGATTACTTAGTAAAGAATTCTTAATTTCTCTTTATTGGTAATCACTCACTTTCCCTCGTTTAAACATGTTGAAAGATTCTTAATTGCCTTTCATCCATTTAAAAAATCCATTCCATTCACTTTAAATATCCAAAATTGTTCTTTGTTTTGGCTATCTTGCCCTGCAAAGCCATCTTTAGTGTAAAAAATTAATCCAGTAAAGCCATCCTTTCGACTCCATAGCCCAATGGCCTGAAATACTCAATCTTGCCCTCAGTTGGCGAATTCCACCATTCAAATTCAAACAAAACTCTTGGAATTATAACTAGCCTAATATTTTCTAAGAACAAAGCTAAATTTTAAAGAGAGAGCCCTCTCTGGATACAGATTGGCTAGATTCTGTATCTGAAGGTTGGTTTGTGGTTACCTCGGACAACTTTCCTTTTCTAACAACTTCAAGGAAAATCTGAGTGATAACATAGTGGCGACTCCACTGGGGACCTGAATAATTTAATTTTTACTGTGTTTACTTTATAAACTACAGACGGAGCCTGAAGATTAGCCAGGTAGCCTTTGAAATTGCTCTTGCTTTGCAATTGCAAAAGTAAATAAATGTTGCTTCAGTCTATCTCCAGTCTAGTTTATGGATTGAACATCTGGTTTCAAATACTTGATCAGTTCCTCTTATCAAATAAGTCTTTAAGAAATTTTAAATCTCATATCTAAAGCCTCTTAAAGAAATCATAGAAGTTGTTTTGAAAATTCATAAAAAAACAAAATAATCATAAAATACTCAAAATTTGGTTTCCTGAAGAACTAACTTTTTCTTCAGAATTGTTTTACAGGTTTAGATCTGATCTATGATGGTGGACAGGGATCAGACACACAAAGGTTAAAATCATCCACCTGGCGACTCCAAATCAATTTCACAATCAAGACTCCACTAGAGGAATGAACCTCAAAGAACAATATGGAAAGATCAGGCTTTCAACTTGGATCTTAATCCAAGACATTATGTTCTTTCTCATTAAGAAATTTTTTCAATTTATATTGTATTTTATAGAAGATCTTAGATTAGTTTTTAGTTATTTTCCTTTGAATATTGTAAGTAATAATTCTCCTAATCTCTTTGAGCAGCTTTCTTATGAATCTAATGCTGATCATTTTCCAATTAAGAAGCCTCAAATAATCAAGACTGATCTTACAATCCCTGTACCTATCCCTGTGCCATATAAAGTTCCAGATAGATATAAGCCCTTTATTTTACCTCCTATACTCCATGATTTTCCTAAAAAATACTACAAGTATCTTCCTAGATTTGATGGAGAGAATGGTATCACTGCCCAAAAACATATTCAAGGTTTTGAGAATTATTTGGATTTATTTGAGATTGATGAAGATGATGTTAAAATCAGACTTTTTACTCTTTCTTTGCAAAATAGAATAAAGAATTGGTTCAAAAATCTACCTAATGTTAGCATCTCAAATTTCCAGCAATTTATCAAAATTTTCCTTGATAGATGGATAATCAAAGTTAATAATTTTGTGATCATGGAAGAATATAATCAATTAAAAAGACATTCAAATGAAACAATACAACAGTTTTCTGACAGATTTAATCAAGTTTATTATTCAATGCCAGAAAATATTAGACCTCCTCATGATTCAGCTCTCTTGCATTATCCAAGTGCCTTTGATCCAGAAATAGAATTTCGATTAAGAGAAAGAGATCCAAAAACACTTGTACAGATGCAGAAAATTGCAGTTGATGTGGAAGTTAATCTCCAAATCAAACAGGAAAAGTTGAAAGTAGAAGAAGAGGAAGAAAAACATTGCAGAAGTAAAACTCAACCTTTTGGTAAGAAAACTAGATGAAAGAACACAGGAGATCACTATGAAAGAAGAATTTTTTATTCAAAATCACCATGAGGAAATAGAAGAGGTTGATAGCCATGAACAAATTCCTCTTAATTCAAATTATCATAGATCAGAAAATGAATTTACAGATCAATATGAAGAAGAGGAATCTGCTGATCTAATGTGTATGTTTGATGACATTCCTTCTTTTGATAATTTGCCTAAGTATGATCATTATGATGATAGTTATGTTCTCCAAACTCAAGCTAACTTTACAAAGCAATCAGAAGCTATTTTGTGGGATGAAGAAACTCAGTTTCAGCAGATTGAAGACAATGATCAACCAATACAGATAAACCATGAGAGTGAGGAAGAAAAAGCAGAAAATGTGGAAATAAGTGAAGGTTCTTTACCTCTTTGTTTTGCTTCATTTCAGTTCATTAGAGACAACTATCATGCCATCAATAATCAGCAATCTTTAGGAATTGTGATTGACAACAAAGAAGATAATGAAACTATTGATCAATATTTTTTAGTTTCACAATTGCAGTTATCAGTTCCTATTGAAATAAATGATCAAATGACATAAGAAAGTTCCATACCATTATTTTTTGAATCATTTCAATGTTTAAAGGAAATGTGGTATAACATATTTAATGAAAAGGATGAGAAACTTGGTGAAGTTTATGAAGTCTCATGGAAACCTATATGCTATAGGTTGCAACCATTTTCCCAAGTTTTTCAGGATCCAATAGAAGATATGTTGAATATTGAAGGCATTCAAAGCATTCCTCTATTAACTAACTATGATTTTCAGAATCAAGATGATAAAGGATTCAACACTCAAACATTACAATCAGTAGGAATATCATCACAAATCTTATCTGAAAGTTTACAGGAAGATAAAGATGAAAATAGCATTTCATATTCATGGTATGGAGGCCATCCAGAACAGATGTACAGTTGTTCAGATCAGTTAAACATCAGTGTATATATTTTGGAAGATCCTTTTGTACAGTTTCTAGAGTCAACAAAGGAAATCAAGTGTTTTCTTATCCTCTCATTTGTTGACAAGTTTCTAATAGGTTGCAGAAGTACAATTTTGATAATCAACAAGAAAATGCAACAAAATCTATCAAAGTACATAATGCTTGAATGGTTGCATTGGTTATTTCATTTTACCTAACTAGCAGTTGAACAGTAGATTGAGTAGGTAGATGAGTGCTAATAAGCTCAGAATTTTGAGCAATTTTTTTTAGTTTTCAATTTTCAGCTAGTTTTTCATTAAGTTGGTTTGAAAATTTTTGTGTGTTGTTTTAGTTTCAGATCAGATTTCAGTTTGCAGAAGACAGAAGACATTTATAGGTTCACCAAGGTCAATGGATGAGGACAACTGACCTGCTGTTCTTGACTTTTCACCAGGAAAAGCCATCCCCAAGTGGAGCCAGTGTTAGACTCCTATACCAATAGGTGTCATTTTTCATGATTGACTTGATGAACTATGCAATATGTTCAAACCTTTTTCTTGTTGCAAAGGTGTTCCATATTTTCAAAAAAATCAAAAAATCAAAAAATTTAAAAAATGTAAAGAGGGTACACCCTAAAAGAAAATCAAAGGGTGAAAAAATAAAATTGGCCAAAAAAGTAAAAGAAAATGAACCCCATCAAAAGAAAGGCCAAGGAAAGTGTGCAACTATAAATGCCACTACCTTTTGCTCTGATGTAATAAACAAAATTGTGTGCAGCTTGTCAAACATTTGCCACAATTTATGAAGAGTCAAACTATTTAAACTTGACTTATTCATTTTTCAATTTTATGTTTTAGAAATAGAGAATAAATATCTGGCCAAACAGTTTAATCTTGGCAGATAAGTAGGTAGGTAGAGTTAATAAAAGGAGCTCAATAGTTTAATCTAAGCCCTTGGATGTAATAAGTGTAGAATTAGATGGGCTTGTCATGTAAAAGAAAAAGAAAAGTGTGATAAGGGTTTCCCAGTCTAAGTGCACCCTAATAAAGGAGAAAAAATGTTAGAGTAAAGTAGATAGGGTAGGTAGATGATGTTGCAAATTTTCATGTGGTGAATGATGGTGTTAAAATGTGTTAAGAATTTACTTTCATCACAAGTGCAAAGTCAGAACACTACATTGGCAGAATTTCAAAGCAAAGAAAGGTCAAAATCATTAATTTCCCCTCTCATTTTCCCCAAAGATTTTACTAATTTCCCTAAGCACTAAGGTATTTGAAGATTAAAGGGGCTCAAGGCATTTCATTGACTTTTGGAGGGGCCGGACCCTCGGCCCAATAATTGAAAAAACATAAGTACTTGAAATCATCCATTATCACATTCATTCACCTCTTAAAAACCTTTTCCTAAGTAAAATCCCATTTTTACTTAGGAAAATCCTTCAATATTTCATGAAAAGCCCTCAAAATCACTTTTATTCTAAGTCTAAGTGATGAAAGTATAATAATGCCATTTACTTTTGAATCTTCACTTTCTTGGTTATATTAGAGTATTTTGAGTTCACATTGTCCTTTGGTCATATTAACTCTAACTTATGTATTAATTCACATAAAAATGACCTTGTCCTATTATATATAAATCCTTTTATAATAATATCCCCAAAACCCTTATATTATGACTTTTTAGCCAAAAGTATTTAATTCCTATTTATTCAAATAAAAAACCCACAATATACCCCCTTTTGGCTAAAAAATATATCTTTAGTTCTATTCCCACCCCCTACGGTAATTGGATTATTTTAATTCAATTATCGTATAATAAAAAATATATGAAAAGGTTTAAACATATGTATATATGTTTAAAACAAAAAAATAAACCCAAAGTTTAATTAAAATCAAACTTTGAAATAATCCATCCCCGTGCACTTTTCATTTCCGACCATACAAAAGGGATTAGTTAATCCATATGGTTAATTAATAACCTCCTCGCCAATCAAACACCTCCCGAAATGATTAATTAACTGTTAATTACAACTGGCCTGCGCCTGTTAGACCTCCGTCAATTCCATATCCCGTCAACCGTTGGATCGATCTGCCCAAGATCAATGGCTCGCATCGATTCCGCTGGCCATCCCCCATCCGAAAGTTAATGTGCGAAATAAAAGTGGTTTTTGAATAGTTCCATGGCCACGCGTCACTTGCTGTATCGATTCGCTGTTATTCCGCTCAAAACCACCCTCCCCTAAAAGCAGTGCAGAAAAAACCGTAAACCATCTTCCCCACTGTGACGCATCCATCGTACATGCTGACGTCGTTAATTAAAACCCACCACCATTTCGACTTTGTAAATAAAACACATTGCGTATGCTTCTTTTTCATTGTTCTATGCGCAAGACAGTCTCCCATGCAAAATTCAAAAATCAACCATTGTAGATTGCTGACCGTTACTTTGCTGAAGGAAATCGCAGTCCAGTGTTCAAGAATTCATCTGCTATAACTAGTACCTATTTAATCACTATTCAAACACACTAGTGTTGCTCATTTTCACTTGATTGTGCAGTAAAACCCTTTGTAACCTAGCTGCACCACCTGAAGCCTCTGTTAACCAATTCGAGCATGGTTTACCTCCCAAAAATCATTCTAGATTCACTCCACAAACCTCTCAAAATCAAATGAAACCTTTTTGACCTCCCCTGCAAACCAATGCTTTATTGACAATTTTTTTTGTTTTACAGGTGATCAGAAGACCACATCCTTGGATAAACAGTCTTAATACTAGTCATAAGACTTGTTTACTCCAAGAGTGTTATCAAATCTATTCAAACAAAGATGGAAGATAAAACATACAATTGAAAGACAAGCAAAGGAAACAGGATATTAAACAATTTAATGTTGAAACAGACAGTAAAAACCTAAACTATACATTGAAGGTAAAAGGACACAGTAAAGAACAGTTAAAGAGTATCAGTGGTTAAAGTGTATCAGGTAAAAGTCAGAGTGAAAGTTAAAATGAAGTTACAGAGCAGTCAAAAGTAAAACAGTAAAAGTAATTACAGAGGCAGTAAAATGGTAAAAAGAGATGAAAATACTTTCACCAACATTGAATTTTATCTAAAGTGAAAGTAAAACAGTTAAAAGAACAAAAAAGTGAAAAGATGAAAAACACAACAAGAAGGAACATTTTTGCAGAAATTTAATGTTTTAGTCATTGTTTTGCAGAAACTATTGTGATCAATCCAAGATGAATTTTTTAAAACTTAAGGAGGTTTATGTTATTAAGAGGACCATCTACAAAAAACTCTCTCACTTTTCTAACAACTATTATGGTTTTGGAAATATTAAACAATGTTGGAAAGCACTTTTTGCAGAAAATACCAGTTAAGTCATAATTTTGCAGATAATATTGTGGTAAATAAAAAATACATCATACAAAACTGAAGGAGGTTTGTGTTTCTAAGAGACTCATATACAAAAACCTATCTCACTTTTTGTACAGTGATTTTATAATGAGAGATACATGCACATATTTACAGGCTATTTTTTAGACTCTGTAAAACTCTGTCTTACACATATTTTTACAGAGCCTATTGTGCACATATGGAGAAAAAATTTAGGAAAATGAAAGAGGTTTATCTCACCAACTTATTAATCCACAATAACCTCTTTCACTATTGAAATATATATTATGGATTGAGAAATAAAAATATATCATTGGACCCAAAGTTTGCAGAATTGTTGGAGCAGAATGCACAAAGAAAGAAAGCAGTTAGTGACTTGGATGCCTCATCATCAACTAAGAGTTGGATAAAATTCGAATTCTCCTCTTTTTCATCACCTATACATAAGAAATAATGCCAAATAGATGAATTAGTTTGAGTTTCCTTTACTTAAGTTCTATTTATGTAAAATAGTTGGAGAGATTTGTGAACTAATTTTGATATTTTTTTTCAAGATATTTTAGTTTAGAATTTGTATAAATACTCCCTCAATTGGAGTATTGAGGATGGATTCTTCTACTTTGATGTAACATTGAATTTTTGGAATAAAATTGTTTTGGAGAAACTTCTTTGTGGCTTGCTGGATGATGATTTGAAGCTCAAGACTTTTTGCAGGATTCATGTGTCAGACTACAGTTCAATAAGTCTTTTCTATCATATGTTTTAAGTTTTATATCTGTTTATAATATCACGGTGTTCCATTTCTGAATAATTGACATAAAATAATAAATCAGAACTTAATTAAGTGTACTCTGATTTCAATTGTGATTATTCTAAATGTTTTCTTCCAAACTGGTTATAAGCAATGAATTCTTAATTGCTCTTGTTTCACTGGTTTGAACATTTTGATTACTATAGTAAAGAATTCTTAACTGCTCTTTATTTGTAATAATTCATTTTCTTTCTTTGAATATGTTGAAATATTCTTGATTGCCTTTCATCCCTTCAAAATCCATTTCATCCACTTTAATTTCTAAAAATTGTTCTCTGTTTGGCTATCTTGCCCTGTAAAGCCATCTTGTGTGTAGAAACTTAATCCAGTAAAGCCATCCTTTCGACTCCATAGCCCAATGGCCTGAAATACTCAATCATTCCCTTAGTTGGCGGATTCCACCATTTTCAAACAAACTCTTGGACTTATAACTAGCCTAATATTTTCTAAGAACAAAGCTAAATCATAAAGAGAGAGCCCTCTCTGGATACAGATTGGCTAGATTCTGTATCTGAAGTTTTGTTTGTGGTTACCTCGGGTATACTTTCCTTTTCCACAACTTAAAGGAAAACTTGAGTGATAACAGGTCATCCAATCGGTTTTGGAGGCGATGATCAACGGTGGGGATTAATGAACAGGATGATCTTTGGAAGTTGGGCGACACACAAAGAAAATGGGAAAATTCAACAAAAAACATATGAAATGGACCATGGGTGGTGGGACCTGTTCATGGCGGAGGGCGATTCATTTAGGACCGTCGGATCTTAGGAGGAGATCGACGGCAGAGATTGAAAGTTGAATTTAATAGGGGCTCTGATGAAGAAAACTGATGGGGGGACACGATTAGATCCCAGCTGTCAGATCTGAAGAAATGGACGGCCAAGATCGAATCAGTGGATCGCAATCAGGGCACGGGGGGTGACACTTTTAAACTTTGTGATTGCGATGGCGCAATTAAGCACCAGCCGTTGGATCTGGCTAGAAGATCGATGGTTCAAATGTGATCGGAGGGGTGAAAGGGGAGGGGCGACGAGTGCAATGCGATCAACGCTGGACCGTTGGATCAGACTGTGAATTAACGACCCACATTGCGGCGGGAGCTGATAGAACAACACTCCAATCGCATCGAAGTTTTTTCGTAAAACACAGAGATGCGCCCGCCTGACGGTGCGATTGCGATTAGCACCCAGGGCTTAAGCCCTTAGTCCTGGGTGTGGGTGTATGGGGGGAAGTGGTTAAGGGGCTAGCTGAAAGGAGCTAGGCCTTAGCATAAGGTGGAAAGTGGGTTTTTGGCCCATTTTAATGCATTTTAAGGCTAGGAGAGGGCAACGATAGAGGGAAAAAGGGGAAAATAGGCCAAACAAGGGGTATTTGAAGGATTTAAAGGGGATTTTGGGAGGCTTTAGAGGGTAAGAGGGGAAATAGAAGGGTACATAAGGGGATGAAAACAAAGGTTTAGAAGGGATGATATAAAGGGCAAAAGGAGGCCTTTTGGGAATTTCTTCACAAATAGAGAGGCTTTATAACTGGAAACAGTAGTGGGGATTTATAAAAGGACAAGGGCATAAGGAGGCTTCAAGGATGATGTGTTTTCAGAGGAAATGCATTCCTTGAAGGCTCAAAAACAATTTAGCCCCTTGTTTTCTTATCAAAAAATTCATAGGGGGCTAACAGTGGCTCCACATGGGGATGGCTTCTTCTTGAAGGAGTCAAGAATTCAGAAGATGATCTTTGGAGTAGGCTAGATGCCTGGTACTTGACTCATTCCTTTCTTTCTGGATCAACTGCCACAAATCATGAAGACATCATATTAGCAGTAAAATTATCCCAAACAACTACCTACCCACACTATAGTCCTAACATTTTTTCTTCTGGGTGCATTTGGACTTGCAAACCATTTACATTATCAATTTTTTACAAACAGGAAAATAAACCTATTCTACTTCTACCCTTATTACTCCATGAGACAATATTAAACTGTTGGTCTCATAGTTTCTCTACCTAATCTAATATCTGCTAGGATTAAACTGTCTAGCAGATTTCTTCTCTACATTCTAGGATAGAAATTGAAAACAATCAAGCCAATATTAGACTGTCTGACTTGCTGGACTTTGCAGAAATTAAAAACAACTAACTACATTCTCATAGACTGAGCTTTATTGAGCTTTTCCTACCTACCCTACTCTAACTGGACTATTTACAAGTCTAGCTTACAAACTTTGTCTTCCAATGCAACCAGTCCATCAAGTGATCCCATGAGTGGTATTTCTTGCTCAACTCTTTGAGCATGCTAGATTGAGAAGAATACTCTTTTGAGAAATAGTGTCTCCTTCGTCTTCTAAACTGGAGGACTCATCGTATATAACAGCTGAGTCCTCTCGGAGCTCTGATATATTCGGCTCTACTGCGCTGAGCTTTGTGAAAAGGTCTATGTATTCTTGAGCAGGGGCTTGTTCCATTACTTCCTCTTTTTCAAGAGAAGGCTCGTTATTTTCATCTTGCTCAAGAATCTCTTCTTTGTTTTCCTCCTCCTCCTCTAAAAATAAATACTGCTATCCTCCATTCTCATTACACTCATCACTGATGCTTTCATAACTTTCCCCATCAGTGTCATAGATAGGCTGACTGGGTTCACTGCTTCTCTAGAGTTGTTGGCCTTGGATTTCTTCCCATGGGTCTACTGATGATGGTTCTACAAGCTCAACTTCTCTCTGGAAACAATCATCATCAAATATATCATAACTAAGAAAGTCATAATCATAAGAAATGTCACCAATCAAACCTGTCGGATTCTCAGCAGGTCTTTATTCATCCTGATCCACAGAGGAGTTTTCTAGATCTGAATCATCAAACTCAAGATATGAATGAGAAGGAGCGTGTGTTCTACAAAATATTTTAGAGGTGGACTACTGATTTAATATCTGATCAATCTCCTCTTCTGTCAAAAGAGGGGTTTCCCTCTCATCATGGACAGAAGAACAACAGTCCTCTTTCTCTTGTGTTAGCTGATTTGGAGGTGGGATGTTTACTTGAGCCTCTTCTTCCACATCAGATTCTACCTCCTCCAAGTTTTCTCTTGTTTCCTCAAAGCAGCGTTCCCTATTAGATTTTTCTATTAGGTCCTAATATTCTCTAGTCAGTGTAACACAAGACATAGGTAAGCAATCAGGCAGTTCTTGATCACCTTCCTCTTCGTCTTCTATAGACTCCTGAGCATCATACATGTCTTTCTCATATTCTCGGTCTTGAGTTTGTTCTTGTTCTAGAAGAGGCATGGGCTGTTCTAAATAATCATCATTTGCATTCAGATTAGCCATGTACATTTCCAGCACTTTACCAAACTTTTATGTTAATTCATTTAATTTATCATACAAAGCATCATACTTTGTATCCCTGTCCATGTCTAGATCCATATTTATGCAAAGAAGGCTACTGCTTCTTCTCAACCAGTTCAGAGTCCTCCACCAGTGGAGTCATCAGGTCTTTGGATCATAGGGAGTGTGGAGTCGCCAGGTGGATGTATATGAATGTTTGAAGCAGGATGTTGTCCACCATCAGCAATTTAAAGCCAATCTAGGCTAAGTGGTCATTTCCCCAGCGGAGTCGCCATTATGTTGGGGTTCCCATGTTTTGGCCAGATTGGCAAGACCAAAGATGAGACAACATCAGAACCACTTTGGGGCCCTAGGATCTAGACCTCCTGGACCCGAAGAGGGATCTCTCCAATAAAGCAAAGAATGATATATCTTTTAAAGCTCAGAATGAGATATTAGGCTAGGTATGAAGCACAAAGGGGGTTTAGAATGATTTGGTTGGTTGGTTGCTAGGTTGAGTCATGAGATCATAGACTGAGAAGGTAATAGGAGGAAAGGAGAAAAATAGCAGGACGTTTCAGCAAAAGAGGATGAGTCAAGACAGTGCCATCCATTGGGCTATGGAGTCATGAAAGGTAATTACATGCAAACAACTAGCCAAGGCTTTCAAAGGGCAAGTCATCTACACTAAAGGATATTTTTAGATAGATGGTGGGATGGAACATTAAGGAAAGAAGGTGAAAGAAGGAAAGACACCCAATTTCTGTCTATATATCAGGTCAGAGGTCATTTAACTCCAGACCTGCTTTAGCATGCTCAAAGGGAAAATAGAGATAAGTTTAACAGAGCCAAGGTCTATAGATCAGAGAAGGACCTTGAACCTTCAATGCTTTGACACCAGAAAGAGATCTTAGAAAGGCCAGCTGGTCGCACAAGGATCCTAGTGGACAGAGCTAACTCTAATCCCCAATGTTCCCAAATCTTCCAACTTAAACCCAACAAGAACAACTAAGCAGCAAACCCTGAATTCATACATCAGCTAGCAGGCAATAACATCGACTACACTGGTTAAACCACATGAATTTACTCTTAGATTCACTATCAGCAGAAAACATTAAAGGCAAGGAGAGCAGAAACATAGGGTACCTAACAAGGGTAGATCCTATGCCAATTTTCTGATGCGAGCCAGTAGAAAATGAAACAGTATGAAAATGTAATAAACAATGTTAGAAAAACATCACCAATAGTAATAGACCAGGATCTTGTGAAATTTGCTTGATTAATTGATGAAAAACCAGTCACATACACTGAGCTCAATGGCTAATACAGTCCAGACTTTCTCCTCCCAGCCTACTACATAAAAACTACTCTGCTAATCTCTCCCAAACTGTTCTGACAGTCAAAACTGAATCCCTCTAACTACAATCGACAACAACTGAACAACAACCTTTACGATGTGTTCTTAGGAATTCTTATAGGAGAAGAGAATAACAGGAGTAGATGATATTCATTAAATGCATCTCATTAAGGCAGAGTGGAGAAAAATTTCATGCCCACTCCGCTTAATGGCAATCTGCATCGCTGTAAGTACTTTGGTATGGTTTGGGAGACTCTGTCAGGCCAATATTGACCTCGGATGTTTCTTGAAGTCCTTCTGGCTGTAAGGCCCTCTGTTCTATCTTATGAAGCAAGTAAGGTGACTGAAAGGTCTTCAGGTCTCCATGCTTCCATAACTGTAGTCCTGACAGTCTTTAAGAAGTTTCTGTCAAAGTAATTAACTGTTTCTGGGCTCGAGGAGGCATGGATACTGCTGTAGGAAGGTGTTCTTTTGGAGAACCGATGCTCTGTTGACGTTAAACAAAGATATGGCTGTTCCACGCGCTTAGTCTTCAAACTGTGTCCTTTCCCTTTGAACACAGGGTTAAGCGTTAAAATTTCAATAATTGGCATTAACCCCTTTAATCCCTGCTGCTGATTCGCTGGCCGATGCTGAAATGACCTCTCTGCACTCTGAATCACAGCGACTGTGATCATGGAGATGGAATGAATTTCTCACTTTATAAACCCTGCAAAATGGAATAATTTTTTTATAAAATCCGAGGGTGGTGGTCGAAGAATTCTTTGAAAGCTTGGAGGAATGGTGGCGGAACTGTAGAAATGGCGGTCGTGGAGGAAATAGGTGAAAATGAAATGAAATGGAGTTTTGATGGCAGAACGAATGTGGGCCGTCCGATCGGTTTTGGAGGCAATGATCAATGGTGGGGATTGATGAACAAGATGACCTTTGGAAGTTGGGCAACACACAAATAAAATGGGAAAATGCAACGAAAAACATATGAAATAGACCATGGGTGGTGGGACTTGGTCATGGCGAAGAGAAATTCATTTAGGACCATCGGATCTCAGGAGGAGATCGACGAAGAAGATTGGAAGTTGAAGTTAATAGGGGCTCCGATGAAGAAAACTGATGGGGGGGCGTGATTAGATCCCAGCTGTCGGATCTGAAGAAATGGACGGCCAAGATCGAATTGGCGGATCGCAATCGGGGCACGTGGGTGACACTTTTAAACTTTGCGATTGCAATGACGCGATTAAGTGCCAGCCGTCGGATCTGGCAGGAAGATAGACGGTTAAAATGTGATCGGAGGGGTGAAAGGGCAGGGGCAACGAGCGCGATGTGATCAGCACTGGACCATTGGATTGGACTGTGAATCGACAACCCACATTGTGGCGGGAGCCGATAGAACAACACTCCAATCGCATCGGATTTTTTTCGTAAAACACAGAGATGCGCTCGCTCGACGGTGTGATTGCGATTAGTGCCCGGGGCTTAAGCCCTTGGTCCTGGGCATGGGCGTATGGGGGGAAGTGGTTAAGGGGCTAGCTGAAAGGAGCTGGGCCTTATTATAAGGTGGAAAGTGGGTTTTTGGCCCATTTTAATGCATTTTAAGGCTAGGAAAGGGCAACGATAGAGGGAAAAAGGGGAAAATAGGCCAAACAAGGGGTATTTGAAGGATTTAAAGGGGATTTTGGGAGGCTTTAGAGGGTAAGAGGGGAACTAGAAGGGGAGACAAGGGGATGAAAACAGAGGTTTAGAAGGGATGATATAAAGGGAAAAAGGAGGCCTTTTGGGCATTTCGTCACAAACAGAGAGGCTTTATAACTAGAAATAGTAGTGGGGCCTTATCAAAGGACAAGGGCATAAGGAGGCTTCAAGGATGATGTGTTTTCAAAGGAAATGCATTCCTTGAAGGCTCAAAAACAATTTAGCCCCCTGTTTGCTTGTCAAACAATTCATAGGGAGCTAACAGGTACATCTGTGGACACGCTTTTACGGTACCAATAACATGGCCTTGGCCAATTCAAACCCTCGTCCATCCTAGGATCATTCCTAGGAGATCCCCCTATAATACCTGAGTCATCACCTGATGTCACAGGGGATCTGGTGTGCATGATGTCCACATCAAGATCTAAAGCTAGTCAGGACACGGACGCAAGTAGAGTGATTCCGAGTCCTTGGCCATGGTGACCTCTCTAGCTTACGCTGCTTCCCAAACCCCTTTCCTCTACCCCCTAGCTGCTTTCTTATCCCAACAGGTTTTGGCAATGGTAGTGTTACCAAACATATCTTTCATGATACTAGTTTGGTACCTCATTTTCCCTACTGGGACAACAGCCACACAAGTCACTGCCACAGGGTTAAAGCCCCTAATTCCCAAGGAGGCTCCACCCATACAGGAAACTGTCGAAAAAATACCCGCAAAGTAAATTCCCATTGCAAAAATGATGATTACGGCTAAGAAAACCAAGAGAGGAAAGAGGGTGGAGACTCTCGTCACACAACGAGAATCACCTAGATGTGCCATGTGTGATGTAGTAGGTCACCCTACCATATCTGTCAAGAGATGGACAAACTAAAACCAGTCCTTGGCTCTGAGGCTGACATTGCAACACCACATTCCCGAAAAAAAGGAACTTGGCATCAAAGTAAAAGGCAAAGCATTGCATACCAATCACGCATGCACTATCTGCAACAATTATGGGCACTATACCCATCATTTCCCAAAAATATCATGATATAGGGATGCCCTACATGCCATCAAGTAATCCTATTAGGAGGATCCCTCTATCCAATCATCTCGAGATGAAACTCATACCATCTTGTAACTGCAGGAGGAACGACAGTCACCAGAAAGACTTGCAGTCATCCCCCCTCTTTGCATCGAGAGTTGTGTACTTTGTGATGAGCTCGATCATTTCATCATTGATTTCCCAGCTCTGGAAATGTTCCAGCGATGGTACCTAGTTCATATAGTATATCGCAATAACATGGACATCCAGTATTCATGTAAGATATGTGGTGACAATTACCCAGTGCATCATTGTAACTACATACCTAGATTTCATGTAGCACTAGCTTGTATGCGATCAACTATAGTCCGCCTCTCCCAAGAAGATGACACAGACTCAAAATCAATGAAAAAATTGACAACCCAAGAATATGTGATGAGTAGATCCATCCTCTTCCTGTCAGCTGAAAAGCGACCAATCAGGGAACCCTTAGTTACCCCCAATCACTCTCTACAAAGAAGACCAACATGTGTGTTATGTAAAACACCCAATCATGTGGTCGTAACTTGCCTTGATTTAGTAGCGTTACGATGCTGGTACCCCATCAGACCACAAACTGAGCACGACAGGACCCCCATATCTAGGCTATTTTTCCCAGTATGTCAGGGCAATCACTGTGGATAGTGTTGTACCTATATCCCACAATTTCGTCCTCTCATTGATATGATTCACACAATAGAGAAGAAATGGGACGATCTCCTTAAACGATATAAAAATTACATCACCCCCAGGCCAGCAACCCCACACCCACATCAGCATGATGGGAAACGTGGGATGGCTCACCAACCAAGCATGACCGAGGCCAAACCTAGGATAACATGTTGATTGTGTGACCGGATTGACCACCAAGTCAATTAGTGCAAAGAACTGAATCCGCTCGCAAACAGTCTTCACACAGTCCCTTCTCTACCACAGAGACTTCTCTGTAACTAAGAGAAGATCACACGTACTTATTAACGGTTTTGTTCACACTTTCATCATACAATTAAATGTAAGAGTTTCCCCAAGCTAAGAGCAGTAAGAGCAGTATTAAGTCTACACTCCCCCAAAAATTTAGACACGCCCAAGAAAACAACATGGAAATGGAAGAAAAATACCTCATCTTCTACCACAGATCCTTTCCAAGCATCCACATCTGGGACAAAGAGTATTGTTAATTCCCACACAATCTACTCAGTTGGCACAGTGGTACCATGCACCATCTACACTAGCCATAACTACAAACTAGAGGCATGCCTTCTAATGGAAACATTCAGGCGCATCTGCACCAGGCACAATTTCCATCACTAGGAAATTGACCATCTAAGCGAGGGACCCAACCTTGCACTAAATCCCATCACAGAGATTCTTCCCCCATCAAACGCTGATGACATGATACACCATATACGATTCATATCATCATGTATTGGAACTATGACTCGAGCTGTCTGCTCATCTGCCATAGATGTCGAGTCCGCTGCAACTACGAAAGTAGTTGTTCCTACGACAGTGCAGACCCAGTCTGTCTACACTCTATTGACTGCATCTGATTCCACCACATCGATGATGGAATCCTTCTCATGTCTTGCAACCATATCCATGAGGATTTAACCTATTCAACATAATCTTACTCAGGATGAATCCCCCTTAGGATCCCTGTTTCATTTGGATGAGTACATCCTAGAGGTAATGACAGATCAAGATTACCCATGTGATGTAATGCATCACCATTTACTTTTTCTCTCCAAGCACATGTTTAGTCTTGACAAGAAAAAAGAACAAGAGGTCTATGTGATCTAATCAAAATATTTCCTCCCATTAGGAAAATTTGATTGGTTCAAAAATCCCATCCCGACGCCCGATGCATTCGAGGAAGGAAATATGTCAAACATCTCACCTAATGTCAAGGTGAACACATTCAAAAAACCTACAAAGGTCGAAGAAATATCACTGGGAGCAGCATGATATCTAGAATAAATAACCTCTTATACCCAATTTCTAAAAGATTATTAATATATATTTGCGTGGGACTACTCAGAAATGCCTAGGCTTAGTCCCACTATCGTAGAGCACCATATTGACACTTGGCCTGATGTACCTCCAGTGTGCCAAAAATAGTGTCAAATGCACCCATCAAAGGTAGAAGAAATAAAATGAGAAATTAATAAGCTTCACAAAGTCAAGTTTATCTACCCCATCGCTTACACATCTTGGGTTTCCAACCCTGTTCCCGTCATGAAAAAACAAGTCACCATACGCGTTTGCACCGATTTTTGGGATTTGAATAAAGCTTGTCCTAAGGAAAATTACCCCACCCCATTCATCGACCAAGTCATTAATTCTTGTGTAGGGTACGAGGCTCTCTCCTTTATGGATGGATTTCCTAGGTACAACCAAATTCAAATACGCCATACAGACCGATACAAAACCACGTTCACCACCCCCTGGGGCACGTTCGCATACAAGGAAATGCCATTTGGCCTAAAAAAATCCAGAGCCACCTTCCAAATGGCCATGAATTATATATTTCATGACTTGGCACACCTTATCCTCGCCTACTTGGATGACCTGATTGTCCGCTCCAAGAAGCACTTAGACCATCTCAAGGATCTTCGATTGGTATTCCAATGATGCCGTCAATACAACCTATGCCTGAAACCCCTCAAGTTTGTCTTATGCGTCAGCGTAGGAAGAATCTTATGTTTTATTGTGTCCCAACAAGGGATTCGTGTGGACCCCCTCAAGGTCCAAGCTATCAAAGAGGTACCTCCACCTTGAACCGTCAGGCAACTGCAAAGCCTGCAGGGGAAGGCCAATTTTTTGAGATGCTTCATCCCAGATTATGCCACTTGTGCTCAATATTTACTATGCCTCCTACACCAAGAAATCCCATTTAAATGGGATTATCACACCAAAAAAGCGTTCGATGCACTAAAAGAAACATCATCTTCAACACCACTCAACAGTCCCCCAGACTATAACAAAGACTACATCTTGTATCTATCGAATCCGAGTCCACCTTGGCTGGAGTTTTAATCCAGGAAGGCCCATATGGGAAGGAGCATGTAATTTATTACGTCAGTAAAACCTTATCGGGCACAACATTAAGATATGAGGCTAAAGAAAATACTATCCTAACATTAATACATGCAGTCCAGAAACTTTGCCACTATGTCATCTTAAAAACCACTACAGTTATAGCAGATATTAATCCCATCAAATACCTACTCACACACCACCTAATGAACCATAAGTATGCCCACTGGATATTCATTCTCTAATAATACAGCTTACAGTTTCGCTCCCCTAAAAGAAAAAAGGCTCTTATCTTAGCAGATTTCATTACGAACCTCCCAAGAGATACCAAGGGATCACTAGTAAATGATTCGCTACCAGACGAGCATCTCTTATTTGTAGCAACTGACTACCCATGGTACAGAGACATTCTCCTCTTCCTACGAACTCAAAATTCCAGACCTCATCTCACTCAAGACGATCGTCGGCACATACACTAACAGTCCCCCCGAGATCTCCTCATGGGATATGTCTTGTACCGACGGGCATCGACACAATTTTACATTGATGCCTCACCCACGAACAAGTGGAAAAATCCCTCAATGACTGCCACGGAGGTGCTTGCAGCGGCCACCTATCTGGAATGGCCACCACCCAAAAAATCCTACAAGAAGGATAATTTTTCCGTCCTTGTTTCACGATTGCATTACAACAGTCAAGAGATGCAAGTGATGCCAACGCTTCACTCATAAGGAAACGGTCCATCCCGCTCCTCTCCACCCTGTCATCATCATTGACCCCTTTTGTAAATGGGGAATCAAGTCATTACTTGCAACCCAACATCATCTGGAAATCATAAATACATCATAGGGGCTGTCAATTATTTCACCAAGTGGGCAGAGGCCATGCCCACATACGAAAACACCATAGAAACCACCACTCAATTTCTGTTTAACCATGTGATCACCCAGTTCGGCGTTCCCAAAGAGTTAGTCTTCAACCATGGGAAACACTTCGAGAATGAAGTTTTTGAGGAGATATCTCACCACCTCAGATTCAACCAGGCATTCGCTTCACCATACTACCCCTAATCCAATGGACAGGTAGAAGTTGTAAACAAAGTCCTCAAAAAAAAATTATATCCATAAAACCAACTGGCACCATATGCTCTTCTTTGCCCTGTGGGCATACTGCATGGTTAGCAAGACATCCATTGGTTACACTCCCTTCTATTTGGTATAAGGCGTTGAAGCAGTGATTCCCATAGAATGCAAGATCCCAAATTTTCATGCCACCATCAAAATCCTTGATGATACCCAAACTCTAGATCAACATCTAGTACAACTAGAGCTTGTTGACGAAATTCGACGACAGTCACTTCAACATAACAAGGCCCACAAGAAATGGGTAAAATCATAATTTGACTGCCACATAAACCCTTTCTCATTCACTAAAGGAGAATTAGTCCTCCGCTATGATGTCGCAAAAGAAGCCCTAGGGCTAGGAAAGTTCGAAACCTTGTGGAAAGGACCCTACATCGTAAAACATTGCCTCCTCAAGGGGGCATACATATTGATGGAACCGGACGGGACATACATCGATAACCCCATCAACAGCCTTTACCTCAAGAAATTCTATCCTTAAGGGCCATGCAGGCCCTACCCTAGGGTCAATGTGCACAAACCCAACCGTTTAATTTTTTTTTGACCAAAATGCTTTTTACAAAATTTTCTTGAGTGTCACAATGGATTACCAACCCACACCTTACTTCGTATTTTCCAAAGGAGCATCACGATCGTCTCAAAGTTTAGCAGAAACAGCATGAGTCATCTATCACCCTAACCAATCACCACTCTGTACCAATGGACTGTGCATCAGTTCAACAACAAACAATCTGGCAGAATATGACGCCGTTACTGGACTTTTGTGTGATGCCCTCCATCAAGGCATACACCATATGGATATCTACCTCGATTCCCAGTTAGTAGTATCACAGTTAAAAAAAAAATTTGAGGTACATGATTCATATCTATTTAGAAAATATTTGTGTGAAAAAAGATTAAGCAGACAATTTGACTACATTACATTCGCACATGTACCAAGGAGTCAAAACCAAATAGCTGATCGCATAACTAACAATATTCTAAAATTGAATGCAACTCGAATAAACCATCATACACAAAAAACAAAAAACATAGACATCCATCAGCATAACATAATCCATAAGAAGAAACATGGGGCACACCATGTAGAGCCATAAAAAATGGCTCTCATATATATCTCAAATGTATGTGTCTGAGTACAAAAATAGTGTCCCTAACCCATCGGTCAACCGAAAAAGATACACATATAAGTCGTCAAAAATAGGGGAAGCATCCTCACAATGGGCTATTTCCCCGTGTACAAAAAGGAACTCTAGGGTGGTGCTCCCGCAGGCGGAGCACCTGGACCCACTACCACTCCCTATACCACTACTAGAGCCAACATCAACACTGATACTGCCACCCAACATAAAACTAGCAGATAGTCCCTCTCTTGGGCCATGAGGTCTCCATCCACGCCTCCTTGAGGTCATCCAAAAAGTCTCGACATGGCATCCCCTGGGTCAAGCGGTCCTATAATATTCCTAAATCAGCAGACATCTAATTGGAATATTAATTTTTATTTTTCTCTTAGATAGAGGAATAACAGGATATGGAGACCCATAAATCTCCTTAGAAGGAATAAAAAACACTCCTAGTCTGAAAGGAAGTCATATAAAAGTTGGATTGGAGACCCTTAGGTGTGAAAAGGGGTTGAAGCATGTTGAATAGGTCAACCTTGACAAAATCAAACAACGATGTTATGGAGGAGTAGAATTAATGATGGGACAATGTAGTTTTGGAGGGAGATTGATTACATGATGATGGAAACCCTAATGAGTAGGACCCAAGGTGAGAAGGCCCAATTTTTTATAAGGAAGAGGATGGAAGCCATATGAGGGGATGTTTATGATTATTATTTTGATATGTCTGTTTAGACTTCTTGCATTCTTCAGCTGTTTAGTTGGGATTGTTGTGATGTTTAGCGCCGGGTGTTTTCGAGCGAGAATCCCATCTCTTTTTTTGAGAGGCCTCTTGGGAGAGTATTTATCTATAATTTCCACACATCTGACATTCTAGCCAAGCTTTAGTCTTCAACTACCACACATTTTCTTCATAATATTGTGTTGTGTGGTAGGGTGTCGCAGTGGAGAGTTGAGAAACCCACTTTCTGAGCTAGTTTTTCATAGGAGGAAAGATTCCTTCTCTTGGGAGATCATCAAGGAGGGATTATGAGCACATTTCAAAAATTTCACACTAGGCCAACCTATTCCCATAATTTTGTTGAGATTCAACAAGATGATGAGCTTAGTGAAAAGAGTCGCCTTCACTAAGTGGGCCGCAGGCTATTTTTAGCGCAAGTCTATTTTTAGACATGTCGATCATATTTCAGAAGTTGTAGGATGCTATTTGTGGATGGTTGATCGAGTTGGAAAAATAGATGAAATTCTATTTTTTAGAATATCGGGTGAATTCTATTGATATATCGTCAATCTAAAAATAGATGTATGTTGATTATTATTAGCTCTTAGTAATAATTAGACTCTAAACAACAACTTATTCTCTTGGAGCACTTCAGTTTAGTTCACAGATGTGGCACAGTAGCTGACAGAAGGAATTACGCTATTCCTAAGGGTTTACTGGAGCTAATGCATGAAGGACTCAATTAGAACTCAAGTGGCAGAGTTATGACACAGTTGGAAGAAGTAGTTATGGAGTTGTATTCAATTTGACTCAGTTAGACTCAGTTGAGCTAGTTGTATCTAGTCTAACTGATTGATAGACTAGTGAGAGTGGAGTGAATTAATTAGTTAATTAATTCATAAATAATAACTAATTAATCAACTGAACAATACATCAATTAACTACAATGCATGGCAGTTTCAGTGGAGACCAGTGGAGAGATAGGTGAAAGGGCAACATAGACTATCTGTTGTGACTATTAGTGATGCATTGATTGCATCCAACACACAGTGGAGATTTCAATGAGGATTGTGCAGTCAATCCAAGAGTAATTCAAATTCATTCATAGCTATTCTTCAGTAGATATTGCGTAGTGGAGGCAAGATAGCAGGTGGCAAAGATCGGTGCATGGATTTGCAAGATTAGGCCTGTATAGTGTAAGACGATTGTACTGTACTGAGAGCTTGTGATAATATTTGTATGTTTGTATTAGATTGTCATATGATATCAATGTTACATAATATATAGTTGGGGTTTTTAGCTTCAAGCTTTCCCAGTTAAAAATTGTGTTATGTGTGATTGAATATTTTTGTTTATGCTTCACATGTGTGCGCAATTAATTTTTCCGCAAAAGATTAACAAGTTGAATAGATTCAGTATCTTGCATAAAGTTAAATAGTGTGAGATCAGGTGGATCTAGGAAATATGCTTGCTTAGTGCATACAATTTCTACAAGGTATCAGAGCATTGTTGATTGAAGATTGCAATTGTGAAGTGAGTTTGTGCTGGTGGACAATTCGAATTTGCTACAGAAGATTCTTGGTGCAGAAATCGAGTATACATTGAAATGTATTTCAACGAGTTGAGATTGGAGTATGCCCTTGATGGGAGCTCGAATTACATAGCCTGGAAGAACATGATGGAGGCGGTGATGGAGGATAATGCACTGAAGTAGTTCATTGACAGCGATGTTCTTAAGCCGGGATCTAGTGATGTTGCATTACTTGATGCATGGCAAAATAAGACTGCAAAGACAAGGAGGATTCTATTGGAAGGTGTGAAGGACCATATTGTATCCAACCTTCATGAGAAAGCCAGTCCATTCTTAATGTGGAAGGCTTTGACAGACTTGTTCCAAAGCAGAAGTGACCAGAGGAAGTTGGCGCTTAAAGACAATCTTAGAAAAATAAAAATGGAGAAAGGAAACAGTATTCCAAATTACCTCACAAAGTTTGTCCACTGCAAGGATGAACTGGGAAGTTTTGGGGTTACTATTGATGAATAAGACTTGGTGAGATTGGCTCTCCTTGGGCTTCCGAAGAGTTGGCATAGCTAGAAGACTCTGTCAATGGATGGGAGCGACTTTGGTTGGATCTTGTGCAGGAGGAGATAAGGTGAGGTACCAGGGATGGATCTTCATCAAAGAATGAAGATGAAGAGAATTTCTCTTTGGCTGCCAAAGCAAGGAAAGGGAATGGGAAGAAAAATCCTTCTAAATCCAGTGTGAAAGGCAAGAAGCAGGACTTGTCCAAAGTGAAGTGTTTTCACTGTCACGAGCATGGACATTTCGCCACTAACTATCCATAGAAGAAGAAGAATAAGCAGGTTGCTGGATCTGCAGCTGGAGAGGCCTTAGCCTCACAATTTGAGCTAGATTTTTCCTTGATCGCATGCTTGGTTTCAAGCTGCATGGGATCGGTGTGGTATCTTGACAGTAGTGCATCTTTCCATATGACGGGAGACAAAGAGTTGTTTAGTGACTTGGAGGAGAAGGACCTCCAGATGCATATAGAGATGGGCGATGATGGTCGGTACAATGCAACAGACATTGGGACCATTACCTTTGACAGGGAGTCCAGTAATCAATTCTTGTTGAATAATTTCATGCATGTTCCAGGTCTAAAGAAGAACTTGGTCTCGGTCGTAATGCTGGAAGACAGGGGTTATGATTTTGTTTTCAGTGAGGGAAAAGCTTTCCTTCGACATAAAACAATGGGTCAAACCAAGAAGATAGGGGTTTGAATTAATAATCTCTACAAGCTAGAGGTAGATGGTTGTGCTGCAATGGTGGGCAAAGCAGAAGAAGTGGTGAGCCAGGATGAGGGAAAATTATGGCATAGGAGATTGGGCCATCTTCACCATGGCGCTTTGAAAATTTTGCAGCAAATTTCTACTAGACTTCCCAAGGGTACTCTTGCGCAGTCAGATCAGTGCAAAGGATGTACAATGGGTAAGTTTGTGAAGACCACCTTTCATGAGAAGGAGAACCATGCTTCGGTGATACTGGAGAGAATTCACACAGATGTGTGTGGACCATTCTCGGTTTCTTCAATAGCGAAACACATGTATTATGTGATATTTGTTGATGACTTTTCTCGTAGATGTTGGATCTTCTTCATGCAAAAGAAGAGTGAAATATTCTCAAAGTTCTGTGAGTTCAAGGCATTGGTGGAGAAGGAGTTAGGGAAGTAGGTGAAAGCTCTAAGGAGAGATAATGGTGGTGAATACATCTCAGGCGAATTCAAATACTTCTGTAGCAAAGAAGTAATTCGAAGAGAACTCATAGCACCTCATAACCCACAACAGAATGGGGTCACAGAGAGAAAGAATAGAACGATCGTGGGTTCTGCACGAGCGATGCTGCATGATCAGGGCCTATTGATGCACTTATGGGCAGAAGCATGAAACACTGTGGTTTATGTGCAAAATCGTTGTCCTCATAGAGTACTTGGAATGAGTACACCCGAGGAATATTTCACTGGTAAGAAGCCTGATATTTCTCATTTGAATATTTTTGGCTCACCTATTTACATTCATGTGATGAAGGACACTAGGAAGAAGCTGGAGCCGACTGTAGAAGTTGGGATATTTTTGGGGTACATAGAAACACCCCATAACTATCGTGTGTATTTTCCAAACAGTTGGATGACTTTTATACGATGGGATATAAAATTCAATGAGGTGAAAGCCATGCAGTTGTCGCTTGAGAGGGAGCTACACTTGCATGTGTAAGAGGAACTTATTGTTCCCAAATATGAGCCTCTGGATGTGGAACAGCCACAGGAGGAGATTCATGGAGTGGAATAGTCCACTCATGCATAACCAAATATCAGACAAGGCGGAAAGCATACCACAGAAGCTGAGACATTGAAGGTGGATGTGACACAGAATGTAGGAGTTCCTACATCACAGTGCAGACAGAGATAGTCACCTAACCAATATACTAGATACATGGCTCTTATGAGCAAGTGTATTCTGACAGAGCCATCTTCTTTTGAAGAAGCAGTGCAGGAGCCCACATGGGTAGATGCCATGGTGGAGGAGTATGACTCCATTGTCAGAAACAGTGCTTGGGAGATTGTTCCAAGGTCGGTGGAGAAATCAGTTGTAGGATCAAGATGGATCTACAAGGTAAAGCAAGCTGCTGATGGGAGTTTCGAGAAGTATAAGGCAATATTTTTTTCTCGGGGCTTCTCAGAGATTGAGGGGATTGACTATGAAGAAACCTTTTCACCTGTCGCACGATATTCTTCCATACGGACCATCCTTGCTCTCTCAGCGCAGATGGGTTGGCACATTCATTAGATGGATGTGAAGACTGCATTTTTCAATGGGATCATTGAGGAAGAGGTGTAAATTGAGCATCCTGAAGGATTTGAGATCTTTAGCAATGAGTCGCATGTGTGCAGGCTCAAAAGAGCGTTGTATGGGTTGAAACAAGCACCCCGTGCTTGGTACACTCTGATCGAAAGCTATATCACTAGACTTGGATTCACCAAGAGTGAGGCAGATGCAAACTTGTACCAGATTGTGGTTGAGGTTAAGATTTTAATCATTGTACTTTATGTTGATGATTTGATACTAACAGGTGATGAGCAGCTGATACACTCATGTAAGGCTGATCTTGCAAAGGAGTTTGAGATGAAGGATTTGGGCCTCCTTCATTATTTCCTTGGATTGGAAATATGACAGCGAGAAGGTGAACTATTTGTGTCTCAAGGAAAGTATGCCCGAGAGATACTAGAGAAGTTTCACATGCAAGGCTGCAAGCCTATTGACACTCCTCTTCCAGGAAATTGGAAGAAAGAGGATGCCACATCAGCAGAGGTAGTGGATGCCACTATTTATCGACAGTTGGTGGGTTCGCTCATGTATTTAGTCAATACAAGACCGGACATATTCTATGTGGTGAACTAGCTTTCACAAGCGATGGTTAAGCCTACCAAGCTCTTTTGGAAGGCAGGAAAGCATGTCCTAAGATATCTCAAAGGCACATATGAGTATGGTTTATGGTACAGATAGATGGATGAGGTGAAGTTGCATGGCTTCACAGATGCAGATTGGGCAGGAAACCCAACAGACAGAAAGAGCACATCAGGAGGGATTTTTAGTATCAGATATATGGTAGTTTCTTGGTATAGCAGGAAACAAAGATCCATGGCATTCAGTTCAACAGAAGCAGAATACCTGGCAGCAAGTTTAGCTACATGTCAGGTTATCTGGATGAGGAATATTCTAGTTGGTTTGTTCAGTTCACATTTAGATCCCACGGTGATTCATTGTGATAATCAAAGTTGCATTAAACTCTCAGTTAATCCTCTCTTTCATGATAGATCTAAACATATTGATATTCGGTATCATTATATCAGAGATTGTGTGCAGTGATGAAGATCCATTCCCGCTACAACCAATTCACCTCAAAAATTCTATTCGGGCAGATTCATAAAACTGAACTTTAGATCTTGGGACCCATGGGTTATGGGCCCACTCTGCTTGCGTTGCGCCAATTAAGGACACATACAATCTATGGGTGTATCGCGAGCCATCTCTTTTGATTTCTCGGCAATGTAGTATCAAAATGCAAGGACTCGAAGTTTCAAAAACTTTGAAACCAAGTAACCAAACTTTAGGCTTACGGCTTAACCCCATGGAGTGAGTAATTAAACCTCCATCACATAACATTATAGTCAAGGTTTAATTCCTCAGCCACATATTTAGACCCCGATGTCAATAATCGTTTGCAAATGGCAAGAACGCTTGTTATAACTCACCTTAACCTTGCCTTTCCCACTTGAATTTGGAACGACCTTACATTTAACAGAAGTTGTGAAGTTCGACCTCACATTCAATTTCATTCGACGGAATTATGTACCTCAAAATTTTAAAGGGACTTGAAAACCACCATACGAGAATGCTTCTCTATACGTATATAACGCAGAGTCAAATCGCTCCTCTATAGCGCATCTCCCCTTGCGTTAAAGATTGGGATCGATCTCGGTCCGGTATCAATTCAGGCCAACAGAATTCGGTGCATGTCAAACGCACAGGATCAAATCACATTAAATTTATACACAGACTTAAATAAAATTAATCTGCCCTATCCGTCTCATCTCAATCGCGGATATGTAAAGCCACCGCTCATGTTAAGGGACTATGATTACACAATGAAAATCATAATTAAAACCTCTACAATATTCCATTTTCACGATGTATGCAGGCTCTTTACACCTTGACCAAAATATATGGCACTTCATTAAATGCATCGTTCTACCTTGAAATCGGTATTAATTTTCCAGTTACACAACAACTCATAAAACCACATCGTATTCTTACCAGATCACCATCGATCCTTCCGTGATCGATGACCGATCAGGAAAGTCTGATACTACGACAATCAAATCATAAAATTAAACTATAAAACACGCAAATCAACACAGAAAAGCCAAATAACTAGCAAATTTATTATATACAAACATTACATATGCTCTAAGGCATTTCAGCCTCAGCACAAATCCATACGCTGTTACATTGTGCTGCTCCTTCACACACATTACAGATTCGCTCTTATATAAAATACAAAAGAGCTCGAATCATTTGAGATCCACACTCTCAAACAACCCTTCATTTTCTTGAATGCCCACATGGCAGGCGCACATGGCAGATTGATTACATAAGTTTCAACATTGGTTTTAAAACAAAATTCACCCCATTTTCATGACTGTTTGAATACCTAGGTTTAGATTTGGACTGGAATTTGAATCGTTCAGATGTCTCTGCATTAGACTCTCAAGGCACAAAAATTTATGACCTCCTAGTCATATGTATTCTCTAGCTATCAGTAGTTCTAACCACGTCGTCTATGGAACTGCTCCTTGTGATCTTCCGGTAGCAACATCTCCTGAACAATTCTCACCCGCATCTTCTACAGAATTGTCCTCTATGAGCTGCAACAAAACCTCTGCAATAGCAAGTCCTCCCTGCTACTAGATACCTCACCAAGCTTCTCTCCTGAGCTCCGGCTTTTGGCATCTCTTTGGTTCACTCCTGTGGAACCATTGAGCACTCCTGCTCTAGGTTGCTGCATCTTCTCACCTTCCTCTGCTGCTACAAAAGGAAATCACCAGCTTACAAAATTTCACAAACTGTACCTCTTCTTCCTCTGTACGCAAACTTCTTCTCCGCAGGAAATCATTTCCCTGCTCTGATACCACTTGATGAAGAGCCATTCCTGCTACAACCAATTCACCTCAAAAATTCTATTCGGGCAGATTCATAAAACTAAACTTTCGATCTTGGGACCCATGGGTTATGGGCCCACTCTGCTTGCGCTGCGCCAATTGAGGACACATACAATCTATGGGTGTATCGCGAGCTTGGAAATATGATGTAGAGTGTTGTCCTTGATGGCAACCCACTGAATGAAGATGAAGACATGCGACTGTTGACATGTGTTGTCCTTGATGGCAATCCACCTGATGAAGATAGTCTTGACCTGATGAACTTGGTAAATGATGTAAATCTGATGTGATACGATGTTTGTTAGCAATATGGTGCTGAGTGTTGTCCTTAAAAGGCAACCCACTTAATGAAGATGATGACAACTTACTTGGTGAAGTTGTGCTTGTTAGAATATGTTCTTGATGAGCTAAATATGATGTATCTACAGTGTGTACAGAAGGCAGTGAAGAAAAGAAGTCATGTGCTAAATCTATGATGAAAAGAGTATGTCTCTATGTATACGCGGATCTGTCTAAGGGAAGTCGCGTATGCACGCGGAAAAGAAGTGCCAAGTCGCGTATGGGCTAAAGCGCTCTAAAAGTGCAAAACCAGGGGTAATCACCATGGTATTGACCCATTGTATTGGGTAATGATCTGCCTAATTGACCCCGTCTAATGTAGTTTTGGGCTCATGGTATTGGTTTGGCTCATGGTATTGAAAAAGGGGCTCATGGTATTGAAAAAGGGAAAACCTATATAAGGAGAAGAATTTCATTATGTAAAGGATATGAGTGTGGGTGCAAGATGTCTGAGCTTGAATGAATACTTCTCTCTGAAGTATATCTGAATGGAAAGGGTTACACTTGAATGATAAATCTGAATGTATGATGCACCAATGATGAAGAAGGGGATCTAGATCTGAAATGTACTTGTATCTACTAGATCTGCTTATGGAAGGCTAAGATCTGTGATGAGGCGAACATCTAGGCGAACATCTGTCTGAAGTAAAAGGGTAAATCTGAACTGAATATCTGATCTGAAGAAGTATGCTGCTCTATAATGATTGAATATCTATACGCTACTTCGCCGCAGAGGAAGCGCGTATATATGCGGCTTCGCAGAAGATAAAGCACGTATGCGCAATGAAATACATACAGAGGTATACGCTGATTTGTGTGGACGGAAGCGCGTATATACGCGACATCAGTGAAGTGAAAGCGCGTATGCAAACTAGGGTTTGCTGAAGCAAAGGGTATGAAATATCTGATCCGTTCTGCTGTGTTTCTGCTATCTGATCTGTGTTGTTAAGTATCTGTTGGTGATGTATGTTTGTGCTTAAAAGTTTGGAAAGGGTCCAGTCTGGAAATATGATGAAATGTGGCCTGCAAGTGTTTTTCTATTGAAGTTGTTGGATCCAGTGTGAAAATTGATGAAACGTGGTCCAAGGTGGTGCTGAGGGTTGTAGCCTTCAGTCAGGGGGTCGTAGCTCCCTTCCAAGTGAGGCTGGTAAACGAGATCAGGGGGTCGTAGCTCCCTTCCAGGAGAGGCTGGTAAACGAGTCAGGGGGTTGGAGCTCCCTTCCAGGAGAGGCTGGTAAACGAGCGCAGGTGGGTGCCTGCGTGCTGGTAGAGTCTGCACCAGCACATATGTTGTAAGATGTTTTCACTATAATAAAATATTGAAGGCTGAGCAACTACAGCGGTGGTTTTCTCCCGACTTGGGTTTCCACCTAAAAATCCTGGTGTTCGTGTGTGATGCTTTGTGTGATGGTTTACTCTGCTCTTACTGTTCATGTTTACTGTTTATTAAACATCTGATGAATGAATGATGGAATGATTTAAGTGAAGATCTAATAACATAATTAGATATCTGTGTATACGCGAGTTTCATAAAGGGTATCTGCGTATATACGCGAGTCTGTTTCAGGAAAGTAGCGTATGGGTTTTAGAAGCAAGAAAAAGTAAAAGTTTTGAATATGCAGTAAATACTGATTCACCCCCCCTCTCAGTATTTTTCCCAACAATTGGAATCAGAGCGTGGTCCTTCTGCAGAAGCTTGATCGCTTGAAGGAGATCCGTCGCAATGGGAAAGAAGCAAAAGAAGAAGGTTACTCAAAGAAAGAAGATGCCTCAGAAATCATGTATAGCAGAAATTGAAGGAGATGAAACAGGTATTGATCGTTGTTCTTGTATTTTACTTAACTGTATATGCAAAGATTATGATAGTGAAAGTGAAGATGAAGAAGATTCTGACCAAGCGCTAGAAGTGCTCATGGCAAAGAAGAAGGCTACACAAAGTAAGGAGATAGCTGAAATTGACAAAGATGAATCTGATAGTGATTGGGGTCATCCTTTGAAAGATCTTAGTGGTACAAACAATGATGAAGATAGGGAGAGAAAAATTGTGGATCTAGAAGAAGTTATCAAAGATCAACAAAGAAAATTTAATGAGAGGGAATCTGCTAACAAAGCTTTGTGTTTTAGACTGAAAAGGATGTTCGATGATGTATACAATCGAAGTAAAGGATATCAAGCTGGAATCATCTCTCTGCAAACAGAACTTGAAGAATCAAATGAGAAGAATGAAGGACTTGAAGCAGAAAACGTTTCTCTAAAAGCAGATCTGGAAAAATCAAAAAGGAAGAATGAAGGTCTTGAAGCTGGAATCATCTCTCTACAAGCAAAACTTGAAGCATCAAGCAAGAAGAGTGAGGAACATCTACCATCATTTGAAAAGGAAGGACTTGAAGCAGAAATCATTTCCCTCAAAGAAGACTTGAATAAATCAAATAAGAAGAATAAGGGCCTTGAAGCAGAAATCATCTCTCTCAAAGAAGATCTGGAAAAATCAAAGAAGAAGAATGAAGAGCTGGAACAAACATGTGAAGAAAACGAAAATTGGCTGAAAGAAGAGATTCTAAATCTGAAGGATCAAGTAGAAGATGGAAGAAGGAAAGAAGAAAGCATGACAAAGCAATGTCAAGCCCTGGAGGTTGAGGTAAACATTCTCAAAGGAGAGTCTAGTTCTGAGGAATGCTGAATTCCAAAGTCATTATCATAGTACGAAGAGAGTTGAAAGAAGCAAAAAGGTCAACCAACAATGATGAAATCTCAAAGAGAAGTATACGGTAAGGGTTGAATGATTTAAAGTGTCATGATTATGGGCATGTTGCAGCAAATTGCGAGGCCTCATCATTTCAGCCACAAACAAAAACGCGAGGTTCTACTCGGAGAAGGGGTACTCTAGCTTCTTCGGGGGATATTGTTTCTCATGTAACATGTATGGACATAAAGCGATTGTAAAAAGGAGGAAGATTAGAAATACTCATTATGATTCTTATGCTTATTTCTCTGGTCACATGAGATGTTATTCTTGTAACAAGTATGGACATGTAGAAAAGGGATGCATGTTGAACAGACATGAGAAATTGGATAACTTCCAGCACACAAATAGAAAGTTCAAACAAATCTGGAGAAAGAAGGAGGACCGATCAGAAACGTAGGGAATCATGACCCTACTGCAGTCATCCACTTCTGAAGCTTACTTATCTGATTGACTGCAGGAGTGATGTGAGATACATTATGGAGATTAGTAATGTATCGTCATAGGGGGAGAAATGTATGATGACTCTCAAGGTTGATTTGATTATTCTCGTTATGTTTACTTCTGACAGCGCTTCTGATGTGGAAAGGATAGGTACAGTAGGTACAAGCTCAGGAGGAGATGAAGGAATGTGAAAATTTCTATGCTTCACCTTTCATAAACAGTTACAACAACAAAAGTGGCATATACACGTGAGTTTAAACGAGACACGGTCGCGTATGCATTGATGATAAGAGAATTGGGATGACAGCTGAAGATCAGGAGCAGAGGTTCAGGGGGAGCATCAGTCTGACTGCTAATGATTGTACTGTTAGCATTATTCTGGTTATACTCATGCTAATGAAATAATACATGGTTTCTTATGTTGAAGATTATGGATGAGCCCGGATTGCTTATTTGATGAAGGTCATTAATTGTTGAGATGAAAGTCTTATAGTCGGAGATGAGCCAGGATCATGCGAAGATTGTTGCCCGATGGTCTTGTTGAAGGTGTTTCAGATTGCACAAGTTAAGGAAGAGCACTAGTTTAGGGGGAGCAGCAGGTTGAATACTAATGATTGCATTGTTGGCAATATGACTACTTATTCTTTGGTTTTTGTGATACTCATATGATGATGACTTGGTACATGGTTTATTATGATGAGATTTTGAGCCCTGGTTGCTGATAAGTATCTTTTGTGCTCACACATGGATGAGTTGGATGTCGTTTGATTCAGAAATAAGAATAGATCATGCATAGTTTGTTACTATGGTTGAGATCTTTTGCCTACATATGTTACTTCATGTTAAATCTTGAAGATCTTGATGATATTGGACCACATGGATGATTGTTTGACTCATATTTGAAGATGTTGTTCTGGTATGATAATCTCTCTTGGAAAGATTGTATTGATGCTGCAAAGAATCTGAAGGCTTGGTTACTAATGTGCTTATGCTACAACCGTTGGATGACGCTTGAAGACACAACTACACTGTTCTATCTATCTGCACTACAGGGAAGCATTCAAATATCTCAGAAAGAAGCTGAACACTGTCTTTTTCTCACAGAGGATCAGATCTGGTTAAAATTTAGAAGATGGTATTGGATACGTGGGTTTCCTGAAACACAGTCGCGTATATACGCGAGTTCATGCACATAAAACCGCGTATGTCTGATTGCTGACAAATTTCTGTTTGGGGTCAGCTCTCTTCAGCACAGCTGCAGTGCTGTTTGGTATCTCTGATACTATTTGGTATCTTTGGTGGTGTTCCAGTTCTCATAATTCTATTTCTAATGTTTTGATAAAGATGCCTTGATGATTTGTTGGTGAAAATGTTCAGGATGCACAAACTAAGGGGGAGCCTTAGTCATATGGAAAGGATGCTTGGATGCACGGATTCAGGGGGAGCATTAGCTCTGCTGAGTATAATGCATTGTTGGCATTATGATGGTTCTGAAATATGTTCTCTTTCTTGAGGACTTTCTGGTGGTGGTCTTAAAGTTATATTGGTAGTTTGATGAAAAGGTCTTGTTAAGACCCATGATGTAAAATTTGTAATATTCAGTCATGTAAGGACTTGTCAAAATCTGTAAACCCACTTGGTTGGGTAGCTGAGTCAAATTTTGTAAACTCACTTGGTTGGGTAGCTGAAACCTCTATTATGGGCCACTTGGTTGGGTGGGCGTGTCAAATTTTGTAAACCCACTTGGTTGGGTAGCTAAATTTAAATGTGTAAACCCACTTGGTTGGGTACTTGAGTCTCATATGTAAATCCACTTGGTTGGATATTTGATATAAGTATGAGTCATTGGTGATAGGAAGATCATAGAGTCATGTACTTCATTGAAAATATGTTTGAAGATTCAGCATGAACTCAGGGGGAGCTTAGTCACTTCAGCACATATCAGATCTGCAGAATGTTTCTTCTACATGAGGAGAAAAGGGGTGAGTGTGTTGGTTTTGATCCGCGCATTGCCCTTGATGTCAAAGGGGGAGAGTATGCTGGTTTTGATCCGCCCGTTGCCCTTGATGTCAAAGGGGGAGAGTGTGTTGGTCTTGATCCGTTGGTTTTGATCCGCCCTTTGCCCTTGATGTCAAAGGGGGAGAATGACATGGTGTTTGAATGCAGATAATGGTGTCAAAGAATTGGGAGAGTGACATGGTGTCAATATACTTATCTGTTGTGGTAACCAAACACCATCGTGGTTGCCATCAAGTCCAAAGGGGGAGATTGTTGGAAATATGATGTAGAGTGTTGTCCTTGATGGCAACCCACTGAATGAAGATGAAGACATGCGACTGTTGACATGTGTTGTCCTTGATGGCAATCCACCTGATGAAGATAGTCTTGACCTGATGAACTTGGTAAATGATGTAAATCTGATGTGATACGATGTTTGTTAGCAATATGGTGCTGAGTGTTGTCCTTAAAAGGCAACCCACTTAATGAAGATGATGACAACTTACTTGGTGAAGTTGTGCTTGTTAGAATATGTTCTTGATGAGCTAAATATGATGTATCTACAGTGTGTACAGAAGGCAGTGAAGAAAAGAAGTCATGTGCTAAATCTATGATGAAAAGAGTATGTCTCTATGTATACGCGGATCTGTCTAAGGGAAGTCGCGTATGCACGCGGAAAAGAAGTGCCAAGTCGCGTATGGGCTAAAGCGCTCTAAAAGTGCAAAACCAGGGGTAATCACCATGGTATTGACCCATTGTATTGGGTAATGATCTGCCTAATTGACCCCGTCTAATGTAGTTTTGGGCTCATGGTATTGGTTTGGCTCATGGTATTGAAAAAGGGGCTCATGGTATTGAAAAAGGGAAAACCTATATAAGGAGAAGAATTTCATTGTGCAAATTATGAGTGTGGGAGCAAGATGTCTGAGCTTGAATGAATACTTCTCTATGAAGTATATCTGTATGGAAAGGGTAAAGGTTTGATGATAGATCTGAATCTATGATGCACCTATGAAGAAATGATGAAGCGGGATATCTAGATCTGAAATGTATCTATATTTGCTAGATCTGTTTATGGAAGGCTTAGATCTGTGATGAGGCGAACATCTAGGCGAACATCTGTCTGAAGGAAAAGGGTAAATATGAATTGAACATCTGATCTGATGAAGTATGCTGCTCTGTAATGATTGAATATCTATACGCTACTTCGCCGCGGAGGAAGCGCGTATATACACGGCTTCGCTGAAGTAAAAGCGCATATGCGCAAGGAAATATACACTGAGGTATACGCTGGTTTGTGTGGACGGAAGCGCGTATATACGCGACATCAGTAAAGGGAAAGCGCGTATGCAAACTAGGGTTTGCTGAAGTAAGGGGTATGAAATATCTGATCTGTTATGCTGTGTTTTTGCTATCTGATCTGTATTGATAAGTATCTGTTGGTGATGTATGTTTGTGCTTGAAAGTATGGAAAGGGTTCAGTTTGAAAATATGATGAAATGTGGCCTGCAAGTGGTGTTCTATTGAAGTTGTTGGATCCGGTGTGAAAATTGATGAAACGTGGTCCAAGGTGGTGCTGAGGGTTGTAGCCTTCAGTCAGGGGGTCGTAGCTCCCTTCCAGGTGAGGCTGGTAAACGAGATCGGGGGATCGTAGCTCCCTTCCGGGGAGAAATTTGATGGCAAATCAGTCGTAAAAGCTCCCCTTCGGGGAGAGGCAGTAAGCAATGAGTTGGTGCTGTCTTTGTTCAAGTCTGCAGCACATATGTTGTAAGATGTTTTCACTATAATCAAATATTGAAGGCTGAGCAACTGCAGCGGTGGTTTTCTCCCGATTTGGGTTTCCACCTAAAAATCTGGGTGTTCATGTGTGATGCTTTGTGTGATGTCTTATTCTGTTCTTACTGCATATGTTTACTGTTTATTAAACATCTGATGAATGAATGATGGAATAATAGGAGTGAAGATTTAATGACATATCTAGATCTCTGTGTATACGCTAGTTTCATAAAGGGGATCCGCGTATATACGCTAGTTTACTGAAGTAAAGTAGCGTATGGGTTTTAAGGAATGAAAAATCAAAAAGATTTGATTATGCAGTAAATACTGATTCACCCCCCCCTCTCAGTATTTTTCCCAACACGAGCCATCTCTTTTGATTTACGGCAATGTAGTATCAAATGCAAGGACTCGAGATTTCAAAACCTTTGAAACAAATTAACCAAACTACGACTTACGGCTTAACCCCATGGGTGATAATTGAAAAGCCTCATCACATAACATTATAGAGAAGGTTTAATTCCTGTTATATGTAGACCCCGTCAATAAGTGTTTTTCAAGTAGCAATACTTAACTGGTTATAACTCACCTTAACCTTGCCTTCCCCGCTTGAATTTGGAACGACCTTACATTTAACGGAAGTCGTGAAGTTCGACCTCACATTCAATTTCATTCGATGGACTTATGTAACTTGGCATTGTAAAGGGACTTGAAAACCACCATATACGAATTCTGCTCTATACGTATATAACGCAGAGTCAAATCGTTCCTATATAGCGCATCTCCCCTTGCGTTAAAGCTTGGAATCGATCCCGGTCCGGTATCAATTCAGGCCAATAGAATTCGGTGCAAGTCAAACGCACAGGATCAAATCGCATTCAATTTATACACAGACTCAAATAAAATTAATCTACCCTATTCGTCTCAGCTCAATCGCGGATATGTAAAACCACCGCTCATGTTAAAGGACTGTGATTACACAATGAAAAGCATAATTAAAACCTCTACAACATTCCATTTTCACGATGTATGCAAGCTCTTAACACCTCGACCAAAATCTATGGCATTTCATTAAATGCATCGTTCTACCTTGAAATAGGTATTAATTTGCCAGTTACACAACAACTCATAAAACCACATCGTATTCTTACCAGATCACCATCGATCCTTCCGTGATCGATGACCGATCATGAAAGTCTGATACTACGACAATCAACTCATAAAATTAAACTATAAAACACGCAACTCAACACAAAAAAGCCAAATAACCAACAAATTTATTATATACAAACAATACAGATGCTCTAAGGCATTTCAGCCTGAGCACAAATCCCCACGTTGTTACATTGTGCTGCTCCTTCACACACATTACAGATTTTCTCTTATATCAAATACAAAAGAGCTCGAATCGTTTGAGATCCACACTCGCAAACAACCCTTCATCTTCTCGAATGCCCACATGGCAGGCGCACATGGCAGATTGATTACATAAGTTTCAACATTGGTTTTAAAAAAAAAATTGCCCCATTTTCATGACTGTTCGCATACCTAGGTTTAGATTCAGACTGGAATTTGAATCATTCAGATTCCCCTGCATCATGCAGCGAAAGATCATGTTGCTTCAGTACATTCCTATGGAGGATCAGGATGTAGATATTATGACGAAGGCGCTCACCAGGAGAAAATTTGAATACCATAGAGGCAGGATCGGGGTGAAGGATAATCCCTATCTTGTTGAAAGGGAGTGTTGAGATTCAACAAGATGATGAGCTTAGTTAAAATCGGTCACCTTCACTAAGTGGGCCATGATCGAAGAGCACAAGTCTATTTTTAGACATGATGATCATATTTCAGAAGTTGCAGGATGCTATTTGTGGATGGTTGATCAAGTTGGAAAATAGATGAAATTCTATTTTTAGAATATTGGGCGAAGTCTATTTATAGATCGTCAATCTAAAAATAGATGCATGTCGATTATTATTAGCTCTTAATAATAATCAGACTCTAAACAACAACTTATTCTCTTGGAGCACTTCAGTTCAGTGCACAGATGTGGCATAGTAGCTGACAGAAGGAATTACACTATTCCTAAGGGTTTACTGGAGCTAATGCATGAAGGACTTAGTTAGAACTCAAGTGGCAGAGTTATGACACAGTTGGAAGAAGTAGTTATGGAGTTGTATTTAGTTTAACTCAGTTAGACTCGGTTGAGCTAGTTGTATCTAGTCTAACTAATTGATACACTAGTGAAAGTGGAGTGAATTAATTAGTTAATTAATTCATAAATAATAACTCATTAATCAACTGAACAATACATCATTTAACTACAGTGGATGGCAGTTTCAGTGGAGACCAGTGGAGAGATAGGTGAAAGGGAAACATAGACAATCTGTTGTGACTATTAGTGATGCATTGATTACATCCATCACAAAGTGGAGATGACAATGAGGATTGTGCAATCAATCCAAGAGTGATTTGAATTCATTCAGAGCTATTCTTCAGCAAATATTGCGCAGTGGAGGCAAGCTAGTAGGTGGCAAAGATCGGTGCATGGATTTGCAAGATTAGGCTTGTATAGTGTATGACAACTATATTGTACTGAGAGCTTGTGATAAGATTTGTATGTTTGTATGAGATTTTCATATGATCTCCATGTTACACAATATATAGTTGGGGTTTTCAGATTCAAGCTTTCCTGGTTAAAAATTGAGTTATGTGCGATTGAATATTTTTTTTTAATGCTTCACATGTGTGTGCAATTAATTTTTCTGAAAAAGATTAACAAGTGGAATAGATTCAATATCTTGCATAAAGTTAAATAGTTTGAGATTAGGTGGATCTAGGACATATGCATGCTTAGTGCATATAATTTCTACACATTTACAATGTAGTTTCAACTGGGAATTGTGTTATTCTGGAGGGCAGTTTCAGAGGAGGATCTATTGGCTCTTTTAAAGCGTTTTCCTGTAGGTGGAGGGTACAAACTTTCATTGGAGGAGACCCTTGAGTAGATCTACATCATATCTATATTATTTCAGCTGTCTATTTTCATGAGCTTCATTTTATAGTGACTCTTCAGTCCTAGGGTTGTAGATAACGATTTTTATTTGGGTGTATTTTCTGAAACCCTTCCTATGTTCCCTTGGAAATGTGTCTACGAGGCTACATCTTAACTCCTAGCATTATTTGAGCTATATAATAGTGATCTAAAATGATTTATCTTTATGCAGTATTTTATGCCCTAAAACTATGCTGTCTTAGCTCAGGGCATTTGTATGGCAGTTGTTTCTCATGTGATGGCATATTTTGCTTGTAGAGGCTTGTTTGGTATTGTTTGAGTGTAATGTTCCAAAAATTAGCATGAAGCTAATTGGAACATTGATTTTCTTTCTGGCATCTAGGAGATGAATTAAATGGGTGAGGAGACCCATGACTAGGAATAAAATCTCTTCCAGTGTGAAAAGGGACCTTTGTATGAGGACAAGGTCTAGTTGACCAAGTCAAACAATGCAGTGGTAGAAGGTGGAGAGCATCTTGTGGGACAACGCAGCGAAAGAGGAGGGAATTTTCCTTGATGGAGGAAACCCTAAAGAGTGGGACCCATGGAGAGGGAGCTATCATTTTTTTAAAAGGAGGGCAAGGCAACCATTGTTACTCATGCATGGTATTATTGATTTCTTTTCTTCTTAGACTATTTGCAATCTCCGGCTGTTTAGATAAGTTGCAGTGTTGCTTAGCACAAGGATTTCCCGTTTAGGATTCTCCTTTCTTGATAAGCCCCATGAAGGATTTGTAATAATTTGCCTCACATCCAGGCTTGAGGCCAAGCATCCTCCTCCAGTACAATGTTATTTCTACAGCAGAATAATGTTGCGTTCCAGGGTGTTGCAATGAGGGGTCACAACACCACTTCTGAGCTTGTTTTTCAGAGGAGGGAGCCTCCTTTCCTTTGGGAGATCAGTAAGGAAGGATTCATAGCTCATTGCAGATCCTGGCACTTGGCCAACACATTCTATTCCACCTACAACACAGTTTCCCTCAGTATCTGTATTATTTCAGTGTGCATCTGTAGTGAGGGTTTGCAGTGATTGTTGGAGGGTGAGATTTCCAGTGATAGGATCAGCCTTCACTTGGAGAATCCATTGGAGGAGTTATACTTCAGATTTTTCATCATCTTCAGCCTTCTCTATTCATTTCTAGTTTTGAGTTGTAGCTGCTACCCAGAAACTCCGACATTTTTCCATTTTTGTATATTTCAGCCAATCCTTCTAGGGATTGTTGTATTATTGTTTCCAGAGGTTGAGAGCTTGCTCCCCCTTATTTATTGAGCCATATATTGTCATATATTTCTATTTTTATTCAGTATGATGCAGTGTCTCTTATAAACTGCGTCCTCTTAGCCTGCAGAAATTCTTGTGTAGCAGTGTTTAGAATTTTTCATGTACATGTCCCTTTGAGGCTACATTGCTTTGCTTGAGTGACTCTTTCATCAAGGATTTGTATACCATTGCTTCTATAATAATTTTTTTTTTTTTATCTACATATTCATGTATCCAAGCTTTCAAAAATAATGAAGTGCTCCATTATATGTTCTTGCATTTGCTATAGTCCCATCATTTGGCCCTTTCAAGACAACTAGGTGTGGGAGACTTGTTTAACCCACCTAGAGGGGTTTCTTTTGAGCCTCATCTTGGATTTTGGACTTAGGTACATAGATATAAGGAATCCAGGTCTTGGTTTCAAATCCTATAGCAGCAATTCCTGGAAAAAAAAATTTCTAGTCATGCCTTGCTAGCAGATCCCATTTTGGGATATTACAGTGGTATCAAAGCATATTTCTTGGCTTAGCCTATGATTATTAGCCCAAGAAGATAGAAGAATATTAGAATGATGAAGAATATGATATTACTCTCATTAGTGTTCAGACCTAAGAAGACCCTCTCCAAAGAGGAAGAGCAAAAAGAAGAGGAAGGACCATGCACTTCCTATTCTCATGAAGAAAAAGGAGACAAGCATGAAGGTTACTTGGATCATCAGATTCTAAGTGATTACCTTGTTGAGTACATATCTCAACCTAGAGCCTTCAAGGAGACTCTATATTTTCCACCATTCATCCAATTGAAAGAAGAGAAGAGATGATGTAGCAAAAGAGAAATCAAAGGCAATAGATTTTTGTTGTCTACATTTGATGGGTCATCTACAGCAAGAGCTTGTGTGAGGAAAATGGAAGCATTCTTTCTGCTACATCCTGTAGTGGAGAAAGAGGCTATTGAGATCTCAGTGTTGCACCTAGAAGGTGAAGCCCACATTTGGTGGTTCAGCCATTTGAGCCATGCAAGAGTGTCTACTCTTGCTAATTTTTCTCAAAAACTAATCAAGAAGTTTGGCAATAGAAGAATAGAAGAGGAGGAACCCTCACCACTACTTGAGGAGTTTTGTCATAACGTTGTCACACTTATGGAGGAGTAGCCACATGCATCAATATTTTGGGAAACCAACACATTGGAAGAAGGAACTCTTGCAGCCCTACTAGAGATTCCCAAATCTCATCAAGGTATGAAGGAATTTCCACTATCTATTGTTGCAGAAAATTCTTTTGATAGTTGTGTAAATTTGCTTTTTCATGACCAAGGGTCAAATCTCATTGTTAATCTAGAGCAACATGATTGCACTGCGCTATGCAAATGGTTCAAGGAGGAGATGAACCATCATCCTCATACACCTTTGTTGAGTTGTACAAAATCCTTGAGATTGGGGTGTGAACTTTTGGAGGATGAAACAAACCATGACACTCCTACGAAAAACTATGAAACCATCCTTGAGTTGGAGTATGAGACAACCACTACATCTTTGGAGGGATTAACAACATTGTCAAACAATGGTGGATAAGAGATGTTACCTTCATCATATTTGGATCCTTGTGGATTCAACATAATCATGGGTGAGAGATCTTTTCTAGGAAGTCTCCAAAGAGCTGCATTCAAACTTTCATGAAATGTAAAGGGAGATATTTGGTTTGGGAGAATGGTAGCCCTCATGATAGGATTTCTAAGGGGAAGAGAATAAAAATACATCCACAAGTGATTGAGTGGATTTGGTTGATGATAAAGGAGCTGAGAGGCTACTTGCAATTATATGACACTGGGCAGCAAGAGGCTTGGCTGCGCTGGCTCCTCCTGAAGGAGTTTGGCCAATAATTAGCGTGTCATATTCCTAAGAAAATGGGGATGGAGGAGAGATGGCAGGATGCTTGCATCATTGGGAAGCATGGAGTATGGGTGCATGGTGTTGATGTGATATTCATATCATTCATTGTGTCTTCATCACATAAGTTGTATGATGGGAGCACAAGGAGACAACAAGCACTTTGGTTGCTTGAGTTATACTTGAGAGAGCAAGGGAAGATTTGCTCTCACTTGTTGTGTGATGTTGCAGGAGTAGAAGAGGGCACTCTCATGGTAAAAAGGGGCTACTCCTTGGCTTTGGATGATCAGGAAGCACTTCCATCTTGGGAGGTACTCCATATTTGTAGCAACATTACTAAAGGAGTCTTTGACAAGGAGCATGTCAAAGAACAGAGCTTTGTATTGACAGGAGCCTATTTGCATGAGCTCACAACGCTATCACTTTGGAGCAGTGACTTGTGGATGGAGTGTCCCCAGGATCACTTCACATTGGATAAAATTGGTGAACAAGGAGGAGGTGAGAGTCATATAGTAGTGGATGGAGACATCTATTACTATGACATATTCTTCTTGACTTGGAGTTCCAAGTATGAGGAGGAGGATCTTCTGGTAGCACATGGTTCATTCCTCTTCATAGAATGCCAAAACACTATGGAGGACTCACTCATGGATCCATGTACCATCTTACTTCTGGAATATGGTAATAAGTTTGTTTTTACATTTATTGACTTCCATACTCTTACCACTACTATGCAGTGTATTTCTCCATAGGAGGGAAAGCTTTTCACATTGCTCCATGCTCAATGTTGGGCTAAACCATATGATGGAGGCAGCCATATTTTATATCGCCTTAGGAAAAAAAATTTCTCATTACATGTATGATCAATTTTTATATCCAACTATTTTCCATATGATGACATGCATGATTAAATATGTATCAAAAAACATTTTTCCATGTAATTTTCTGAAGCAGCAATTTGGAAAACTATGTTGTCAGTATTGGGAAAACTATTAGTAACTTCTTGCACCACATGAAACCTCTAACATTTTCCTCATTTTGTTTCTGATCATGATTTCATTTGCTAATATGGATCTGATTTGTATTGGAAGCATGATTGAGAGAGAGGCACATGAGTTGGGTGTGTCCTTTAGGGGAGAGAATTCCCACATTTTATGCACTACATGTTCTAATGGGAGCATGGGAGGGGATATGGCCACCACAGCGACCTATTTGTTTCCTTTTTGGGTGGGCCATGAGTTTTATAGCCATCCATTGTATAGCCATGGGTAATTATTTGATCATGTACTGTTGACACATTCAACCATTTACTATTCATTAGTAGATGTGATGATTTTTGTATGTTACTTGCCATACTATTTCCTGAAGTTATAGTGGATGAGAATGCGTTGTGTCCTATTGAGATATTTTTTGTATCACACATCATCATGTAAAACCTGAAACAAAATTCTCATTGGGATACTCTATGATTACCATGTCCTATTCATCATGGATGAGATGTTTTGGGCCAGATTGTTCTTCAATGTTGGAGGAGAGATCCTTGGAGGATTGTTCTTCATTTTTCCACTTGAGGGAAATAATTTCACAGCCCAGGATCAACAAAAAGTCTACACTCATCATGATTGGAGGGAAGGACAACATGGGGTAGGCTATGATGCTTGCCATATTCATATTTTCAGCCCACCTTCATTTCTGGAGACCAGGATGGAAGGAGATTTCCATGAGTTTCCATGTTGGGAGGTTAATCCCTTTGTATGGATGATTGCTTGGGGGATGGGAGATTCAAATGGGGATGGAAGATCCCAATTCATCTTTATTCACATGCCTCAAGAAGGCCCCTTATTTCTATCTTTGCAATTGCTTGAGGGCAAGCAATCTTTGAGAAGGGGAGGACTGTAATGTTCCAAAATTTAGCATGAAGCTAATTGGAACATTAATTTTGTTTATGTCATCTAGGAGATGAATTAAATGGGTGAGGATACCCATGAGTAGGAATAAAATCCCTTCCAGTGTGAAAAGGGACCTTTGCATGAGGACAAAGTCTAGTTGACCAAGTCAAATAACGCAGTGGTAGAAGGTGGAGAGCATCTTGTGGGACAACGCAGTGAAAGAGGAGGGAATTTTCCTTGATGGAGGAAACCCTAAAGAGTGTGACCCATGGAGAGGGAGCTCTCATTTTTTTTAAAGGAGATCAAGGCAGTCATTGTTACTCATGCATATGATTATTTATTTCTTGTCTGCTTAGAATATTTGTAGTCTCCGACTGTTTAGCTGAGTTGCAGTGCTGCTTAGCACAAGGATTTCATGTTTAGGAACCCTTATCCTTTCTTGAGAAGCCTCTTGAAGGAGTTTTATTGATTTTCCTCACATCCAGGATTGAGACCAAGCATCCTCCTCCAGTACAACATTATTTCTACAGCAGAATAATGTTGTGTTGCAGGGTGTTGTAGTGAGGGGTCACAACACCACTTTTGGGCTTGTTTTTCAGAGGAGGGATCCTCCTTTCCTTTGGGAGATCAGTAAGGAAGGATTCAGAGCTCATTTCAGATCCTGGCACTTGGCCAACACATTATATTCCACCTACAACGCAGTTTCCCTCAGTATCTGCGTTATTTTCAGTGTGCATCTGCAGTGAGGGTTTGCAGTGATTGTCGGAGGGTGAGATTTCCAGTGATAGGATCAGCCTTCACTTGGAGAATCCATTGGAGGAGGTCTACTTTATATTTTTCATCATCTTCATATTTATCTATTCATTTCCAGTTTTGATTTGCAGCTGCTACCCAGCAACTTCGAAATTTTTCCATTTTTGTATATTTCAACCAATCCTTCTAGGGATTGTTGTATTATTATTTCCAGGTGTTGAGAGCTTGCTCCCCCTTATTTCTTGAGCCATATATTGTCATATATTTATATTTTTATTCATTACTATGCAGTGTCTCTTATAAAATACGTCCTCTTAGCTTGCAAAAATTCTTGTCTAGTAGTGTTTAGCTATTTTCATGTACATGTCCCTTCGAGGCTGCATTGCTTTGCTTGAGTGAATCTTTCCTCAAGGATTTGTATACCATTGCTACTATAGTAAATTTTTTTTGGATATCTGCATCTTCATGTATCCAGGCTTATAAAAATAATGCTGTGCTCCATTATATGTTCTTGCATTTGCTGCAGTCCCATCATTGGGCCCTTTCTCAAGACAACTAGGTGTGGGAGACCTGTTTAACCTACCTAGAGGGATTTATTTTGAGCCTCCTCTTGGATTTGGACTTAGGTACACAAATATAAGGAATACAGGTCTTGGTTTCAAATCTTGTAGCAGCCATTCCTGGAAAATGCATTTTCCAGTCATGCCTTGCTAGCAGATCCCATTTTGGGATATTACATTGAGTGACTTGATCCTCAAGATCTTGTGCCTATTATTTGTTGATATGTTTAATAAGATGGTTGTAAATTTGTCTCATATCATGGCGTGTTTATTTATTCACTGTTCTTTCCATTATTTTTTTCATATATTGCTCCTTCCCCATTTGGAAATATTACAGTGGTATCAGAGCATAATCTTGGCTCAGCTTGTGGATCTCAGCCATTATGATATCAGAAGAATAAGAAGAAGGAGAAAGATATTAGAGTGATGGAAAGAATAATTTTTATCTCATCTCTTTTCAGATCTAATAAGGACATCACCAAGGAGGTCAAGAAAAGAAAAATGGAGAAAGGAAGTGAAACCACATTAGGGTTTCAAGATGAGGAAGGTCCATGTACTTCCTGTCAGCAAAAAGAAGATCTGGTATTTCATATAGCTCCAAATAAACATGCTATGCCCTTTTCTATTGAAAAAAAGAGGCATGAAGATGGAGGAAACTTATATCATGAGATTATAAGTGAGTATCTTGCATAATATAAGTCTCAACCTAGAGCTTTCAAGGAGAATCTAACTCTCCCACAATTCATTCAATTCAAAGAAGAAAGGAGACCTTGCAACAATAGAAGGAAAGAGGGCAATAAATTTCTATTTTATACCTTTGATGGTTCATCCACATGCACATCAAGGGCTTGGGGAATGAAGTTGGATGCATTTTTTCTACTACATCCAGTAGTAGAGAAAGAAGCTGTTGAGATTTCAGTGTTGCACCTTGAAGGTGAAGCGAACATTTGGTGGTTCAGCCATTTGAATCATGCAAAAGTGACTTCATATGAAAATTTTACTCAAAGGTTGATTAAGAAGTTTTAAAAGAATAAATCAAAGGAGAAGGAGCCTTCACCACCACTTGTTGCAAGAGCACTTACATTAGGAGAAAGAACCCTTGCATCTTTGCCAAGTGGTCTTGATCTCTTGAAATTTGGGATCCCATTCATTATTCTAGAGATGCATGTGGAGGAGGAGACTTGTACCAGCACTGATGTAGCCATGGAAGAGTAGCCATCATCATCAATAGTTGGGGAATCCATCACACCAGAAGGATGAACCCTTGTAGTAGTACAAGATGTTCCCAAGCTTTACCAAGGTATGCACATGTTTCCATTTTCTATTACTTCAGCACATCATATAGAGGATTGTGGGAATGTACCATTGCATGACCTAGGGTCAAAGTACATTGCTAATTTGGAGCAGTAGACTAGCACTACGCTGAGTAGCCTTGATTTTTTCAAGGAGAAGATATACAGTCATCCTAGTGTATCATTTTTGAGCTACACACAACCATAGGGGTTGGAGTGTAGATTCTTGGAGGATGGGATGAGTATTGTCTTGAACAATGCAATACAAAACTATGTGTTCAACATTAAGCATGATTTTGAGACAACATATGCACCATTATGGAGATCAGAAATGCTGTCATTGAGCAGAAGCGATGAGTTGGAAGCTCAACCATTATTGGATCAGTCCAATTACCTTCTTACATGAATAGCAGAGGATAGGCAGATGGTTGATGAGAGACATCTTATCTCCCATTGTTATGATGGATATTCCTCGATGAGCACTTCATTGCCCAATGAGAATATTTTGCCTTCAGTATATTTGGATCCTTATGGGATCAACTTGGTCATTGAGGAGTGGTCTTCATTTGGATATCTCCAAGAGATTGCATTTCAACACCCCATGAAATGAAAATATAGAAATATGATTTGGGAGGATGGTATTCTCCATTGGAGGGATGCCAATTTTGAACATGTTGATAGACACTCACCTTTGGTTAGATGGGTGATGTTGATGAGCAAGAGGCTGGGAAGCCACTTGCATATCTATGACACATGGAAGTAGGAGGCAAGGCTACATTGGTTACTCTTGAAAGATTTTGGTCATCATATAACACATTATATTTCAAAGAGTAGGTTGGTGGATGGACCTTGGCATGGCACTTGCATCATATGGCAGTAAGGAGTTTTGATGTATTGGGGTGGTGTGATATATTTCATATCAAATATCATATTGTTGCTCCATAATTTATATGGTGATGATGTGGGGAGATAACAAGATTTTTTGTTGCTTTGGAGGTTCTTGAAAGAGTATGGGTTGATTTTCCCCCATAATTTACACGATGTTGCGGGAGTAGGAGATGGCATTGTCATGGTGCAAAGGGGCTACTCCTTAGCCTTGGAGGATCCAGAGGTAATTCCACTTTGGAAGGAATATCCCATATATAGCATCATTATGATTGATGGCTTTGACATATGGGATGTCAAGGGATGGAGCTATGATATGATAGGAGCCTTGTCACAAAGGCCAACAACAATGTCACTTGGGAGCTTGGATTTGTTGATGGATTTTTCCGAGGATCACTTCACATATGATGCACTTGATGGAAAAGTAGGAGATGGGAGTGAAGGGGTAGTGGATGGAGACATCTATTACCATGATATGATCTTCTTGACTTTGATTTCGAAGCATAAGAAGAAAGATCTGCATTCAGCACATGGTTCATTCCTCTTCATGGGAGTATGCCAATACCACTATGGAGGGCTCATTCATGGGTCTTTGTATCAGTTTACTCTCAGTACATGGTAAGAATATGTTTTTTCATTTATTGATCATGATCTAACACAATATTTTCATTCTCTTACCATCTCTATACATTGCATTTCTCCACAAGAGGGCAAGCCTATATTTGGGCTTCATGATAATTTTTAGACCAACATCTATGATGAAGATAGCCATTTCTTGTATGGATTTGAGCAAGTGTTGTACTATTTCCTAGATTCTAAATTGATATACAATGCCATTTACTATTTACTAGTAGATGAGATGACATGCACAACTAGCAATGTGTTTGGAGACAACTTGCCATATCATATTTTGAAATTGCAGTTGGTAAAACTGCACTGTAAATAATTGAGAAACTATTGGTACCTCCCAGAAATATGTAAAATATTTAGTACTCCTCTTATTTTGATTCCATATGATGATAATTTCATATTCATTTTTTATGGGATGATTTGGGCAAAAACCAAAGAGTGGATATTTGAGGATACTATTGCCTTTTTGCTCCATGAAGGCAACACTATTGTAGCCCATATTCAATAGCAGCTCTACACTTATCATAAGTGGAGAGAGATATGACATGGGATGGACATTGTGATCCATCATATTCATCTATGCAGCCCACCTTCTTTGCATGAGCCTAAGGTGGAGGAGATGTCTTAGGAGTTAACATGTTGGAGGGTGACTCAATTTTTGTGGATGATAGCTTGGGGATGGAGGCTTCACATGGGGATGATGGTTCCCAATATATTTCAGATTCCATGCCTCAAGAAGGCCTCTAGACCACATATAGTTTCTTCCATGGATATCCCACTTTTTCATGATGAGAGCCATTTGAAATTTTCACCAAAGGCATACTTATACACATGGGAGGAACAACTTGAGAACATATTGATGAGAAAAAATCTTGTTCTTTTAGGGAACTTATTAGTTGAGGATGCTATAGGAGGAAGAGGAGAGGTTCTTTAGTTCTATCCTTGTAGTTTCATGAGGACAAGCAACATTTGGGAGGGGAGGACTGTAATATTCCTAAACTAGCAGACAGCTAATTGGAATATTAATTTTTGAATTTTCTCTTAGATAGAGGAATAAGAGAGTATGGAGACCCATAAATCTCCTTAGAAGGAATAAAAGACACTCCTAATGTGAATGGAGGTCATATAAAAGCTAGATTGAAGACCCTTAGGTGTGAAAAGGGGATGAAGCATGTTGAATAGGTCAACTTTGACCAAATCAAATAGCATTGCTATAGAGGAGTGACATTAATGATGTGACAACGTAGTTTTGGAGGTAGATTGATTGCATGATGATGGAAACCCTAATGAGTGGGACCCAAGGTGAGAAGGCTCACATTTTTTATAAGGAAGAGGATGGAATCCATATGAGGGGATGTTTATGATTATTATTTTGATATGTTTGTTTAGACTTCTTGCATTCTTCAGCTGTTTAGTTGAGATTGCTGTGTTGTTTAGCAACGTGTGTTTTCAAGTTGGAATCCCACCTCTTTCCTTAAGAGGCCTCTTGGGAGAGTATTGATCTATCATTTCCACGCATCCGGCATTATGGCCAAGATTCATTATTCAGCTACAACATAGTTTTTGCAGAATATTATGTTGTGTTGTAGGGTGTTGCAGTGGAGGGTTGAGAAACCCACTTTCTAAGCTAGTTTTTCATAGGAGGAAATATTAATTCTCTTGGGAGATCAGCAAGGAGGTATTTTGAGCACATTTCAGATATTTGGCACCAGGAAAACCTATTCCCATCATTTACAGTGTATTTTTAGTTGGGAATTGCGTTATTCTGGAGGGAAGTTTCAAAGGAGGATATATTAGCTCTTTTAAAGTGTTTTCCTGTATGTGGAGGGTTTAGCCTTTCATTGGAGGAGACCCTTGAGGAGATCTACTTCAGATCTATATTATTTCATCCTTCTATTTTCATGAGCTTTAATCTACAGTGACTCTTCAGTCCTAGGGCTGTAGATCACCATTTGTATTTGGGTGTATTTCTGGAAACCCTTCATGGGTTCTCTTATAAAGGTGTCTAGGAGGTTCGATCTTCACTCCTAGCATTATTTGAGATATATAACAGTAGATATACGTTTATATATCTTTATGCAGTATTTTATGCCCTAAAAATATTTTTTCTTAGCTCAGGACATTTGTATGGCAGCTATTTCTCATGTGATGGTATATTTTTCTTGTAGAGGCTTGTTTGGTGTTGTTTGAGTGACTTGATCCTCAAGATCTTGTGCCTATTATTTGCTGATATGTTTAATAATATGGTTGTAAATTTATATCATATCATGGTTTGTTGATTTATTCAATGTTATTTCCATTATTGTGTTCATATATTGATGCTTCCCCATTTTGGAATATTATAGGTCCACTCTATCACAGGCATCCTCCACAACTGACACCCGCATGGTCAGCTCAGTAGCACAAGCCTTCGCCGCATTCGAAGGAGCCTCCACTACATCAGCATGAGCTCACTCAGCTACAACCTTGGTAGTAGCTGAGATGTTTCCATCCCTAGAAGGGTCGGCCTCACCACCGCGTCCCCCACCTTTGTAATATCCCAAATGGGGAAATTTCTGCAATGTCGGGAATATCTAGAGATATTCCTATTTTCCAACTTCGGGAGTATTAAAAATCAACACTGAACTATTTCAGAGATCACTACTGGGGAATTTACTAGATATTTCATCTTCACAAGGAAGGATGAGATCCAGAGGCTACCTGGCCCATTAGCAGACTCTGCCAATAGAACTTGTCAAGAGCTAATAATTCCCTTCAAGGAATTTCTGAAACAGATGTCCATGAGGACGTTGTATAAGGAAGCCCATGTGAAAATAAGGCAATCTAGTGCTTGGATGCCTTGGAATACATCTGATAAAAACTTCCTGCAGAATATAAGCTCAAAGAAATAACCTAAAGCAGGTTATTCAGATCTCCCATCAATAAGTATACCAAAATAATTCTCATGGAGAGAATATTTAGCAACATGAAAACTTCAGTATGAACAATAGTGAAGAATGAATAATATAATGTTAGAAGAGTAAAAATATGATACATAAAGTGTAGCAGCAAATATTATACAAGATCCTTGACGAAAAGACCTCTCAAGGTGAGTGCAAATCAACCTCTAAGGAAAATGTACATAAATAAGAGAATACATTGCTGCATAAACCTAGCTACTCTATCACTGCGCAGTCTATGAGGGAAAATGAATGAAAGCTGATAAAAATGAGATGATATAACAATATATGCTCAAATAAATATGGGGGAGCAAGATCTCAACCCCAGAAAACATTATTGCATCAATCCTCCAAGGGATTGGCTAAAATACACAAAACAGTAAAATGCCAGAGTTGCAGTGTAGCTGCTGCAACTCAAATATAATACAACATAGGAGCAGGAAGTAGATGCTGCAATAAACCATGATACCTCCTCCAATGATCTCCAAAGTAAAGGGGTTGATCCCCTTTCTAAATATTGCACTCACTAGTGCACAAAATGAATCCCTTGTGCAAGCCACCTCTGAAGATAACGCTGTAAGGGAAGGAGACTGTGTTGGGCATGAGAGAAACACATATGGCCTGATGCCAAATATGCAATAAATCTCTGATATGGTCCTTTGTTGATCTCCTAGAGAAGGAATGAGCTTCCCCTGTACAAACCAACTCCGGAAGTGGTGATGAAGTTCCCTCACTGCAACACCAGCAACTCCAACATTCTCTTACTGCGAGAATAATGTAGTAGCTGCAAATGACTACTTTGGCCTCAAGCCATGGTGTGAGGAATATGAAGAAAAATATCTCCATGGCCTCCCATGGAAGAGAAGGGAATTCCTAAACAGGAATCCCTCTTGTGCTAAGCAGCACAAAGTTGAAGAGAGCTTCAACTTCAAATCCTATCTCCAAGAATGATCTCCACAATGGTTGTCCTTCACCTTTTATGCAATGTATGCATGGACCCCACTCACATTAGGGTCTCTCTCATTTCAATTTTTCCTCCACTCCAACTACGCAATCTTCTTGTGCAAGCTTCCCCTCTTAGGGTACGTTATTGACTTTGGTCAACCATGGTCTAGCTCACTATCCTTTGGTCCTTTTCACACTTGGGGCTGCTATCTTAAGCCACTTAAGTGACTTTTTTCACCTTAGGAGTGTTTATTAAATTTCTACATGGGTTCCCTCACCCATTTTATTCCTTTTATTAATATAAAATCAAGATTAATGTTCCAAATACTTTATTGCAAAATTTGGAACATTACAACCTTGAGGTTGTGCAGGATCTCCTCCCAGCCCCCCATGAGCTCCCCGAGGTCTCCTAAGAGGACCATGGCCGACCAATCGAGCCACAACACGACCAACCTCACCAAAATTTGCAAGAGTAACCAAAATTATGTCATTGTCACCATAAAAACACATATAAACATAAATAATCGAATAAATGCAGAAACCACAAAAAACATACCTGTTGGCCCCTAAGCGTAGCTAGGAGGGAGACCATTCTTTGGATCCCCCCGAAAGTCCATCCCTGCATATGGGAATGGCAGAAACATCTGGGGGTTGGCCTCAAACCAGGCCTCCGTCGTGGCATTCCAGTAACGCCCCACCCTACCCCCACCTCCTCAAGGTATCACGGGAGCCCACCTCCTCATACGGGGCTCCCGTGGCCCCCCAACAGGTACCTTCATGTGACCGGTCTCAGCAACACCACCTGCACATACATAATGCTACATAAAATACTAGCATATGAAAATAGTTTTGATCCATCCTGGATCTTGAAAAGTTACGCCAGCATCCTGTCATATCAGAAATGGGAAAAGTTGAAAAAGTGCCCAGCCCTCAGCCGGCACAACACTCCAACCTACGAGCCTGATGCCCGATGTGGAGCTGATGACCCTGTGAGTCGTACGATAGCTGCCAAGGTGCACCGCTCGGCCAAATTTTTCACCGAGGCAATGGCTATGCACCCCTCCATAAGGGGCACCCTGCCACAATGATGCATCCGGAACCTCTCAAGATCCACCCTCCCAGAAGGGAGTGCATACCGCAATACCTCACCCTAAGGTAGTAGATTAGTCACAAAGTATATATCCATATCAGGACGGATAGCAAGGTCATACCCACACAGCACAAACACATTGCGCCGCCTCTTCCAATGCTCGATCAGGTAATGCAAGAGTCGGTCTTATGACCGAAGAAGGTCATTCTCCAAAAATTTTAGGAGACTCCACTACACAAAATGTTGGCGCTCCTGACCTTCAACGGCTAAAGTGGTATAGAGCTCAGGCCAATCCCGCTCCCTCCACAACATCCTATCAACCAAACAGGAGCACATCAGCAGCATAAAAACATCAAAAAAATGGCAAAAATGTCCAAAAAATTGGGCAAAATTTCCTCGGCCTTTTGCGTGACTATCCCTCAAACATGCACATGAAATGTGCACCTGTATTTCTCACAAGTGCGTAGAAGACATGCTCTTACCTTGACCACTCGTGCAACCTAGGGTAAAAATAGCTTAGAATCCATACAAACCACTTTTATACAGACCCAGTCACCCTTAGACTGAAAAAATTAAAGTACAGGATGTTATGGAATTTACCTGGGCATGATATCACTAATACGTGGTGCTTAGGCTGACTGCAATGACAATAAATACTCCGTAGAAGCCTCTGACCTCTCAATACTCAACAGACACAAATGAATTGAATTAGGGCCATATTCACCTATATATCGCCCTTTTCAAAAACTTGGGAGGACCATAACGTGAACTCAGAAGGCACGATATTCGGACCTAAAGTAGCACTATGATTGGCACTCCATAATGCACAAAGGCGATGCCACACATTCACGTCCCCGAAAAATAAATTTTCAGCACTGACAAATATGCCCTCTCTCATCTTCTTTTTTAAAAAGAACATGTCTTTCAATAATATTTGATAAAGAAGATGCTTTCACTTGGGGTAGTTTTTTTTGTAGGAAGTACGCAAACCATCCACAAACCCATCCACTGAAAGTGCTAGAGTAGGTATCATTTTACACCCAACATGATAGAGTCTTAGAAAACTCTGTATATCCTAACATCATTTCTCCATCAGAAATTAACCATAGGTTCCACACATCTGACTGTGTTTATCATCACCTCGCCTTGCACATGATAAGAATTCTCATTGGTCGGGTTATCACTCATAAAGTTGTGAAACATTTATTTACATGGTGATATAGTTCACTCATCAAATGGATAAGGTCTCCTAAGCGATTTCAAGGTGGTATAGGAAAATTTTGTTTTTTTTTACATTTTTAGCCGATCCTAAGTTTCATGGCCTCCTTCATTTATGTCATTTCATGTCAAATCAATCCTCATATGGTGTCAGTTTTCATTCCCCATGCATTTAAAGTAAAAAAAGGGTGCATTTGTTAGATTTTCAAATTTTCGTAGTGTTTTACACCGGAAAACAATAGATTTCGTTACGAAATTGCCTAATAGTTTCATAGCGAATTTTTTAGAGGAAAAACTAATTTCTCTACAAAAATATGCTTTTTAACCTGTCTTGTCAAATTCGCTATGAAGTGTCATTTTATGATTGGAGGAGTTAGGGTGAAGGCCATTCAAGTCTTTTATGATAAATTCAAAGGTACATAGTTGTGTTTGATGTCATCATTACCTTTTTGGACAAGTATGTGTCATGATTGAATCATGAGCTATCATTTAAACCATAAAACCTTACCTCAATTAGCCTATTGTCATATTGCACTTTATCTTTGCACATGAGTTGGTCCCTGGAGAGTTGCTTCATCGAGCCAAGAAGGTTGCTGGACGATTTGAACTTTGTAGGTGTCTGCAAGCAAGAGAAGCTTTGAATATTATAAAGCACCCATGGATGCAAGAAGGAAAACAAACAAAGGTGGTCATTTCCACAAGTATGAGCCCATGGACATGAATTTACTCAATGAAGACCTGTAATATCCCAAATTGGGAATGCAGCAATACATGAACACAAATATGGTATATAAATGAGAAATAAATCATAAAATGTGTTTGAAACACATAGCCATAAATTACATGCATAGCAGCAAGGAATATGATCCATTACATCAGGAAAAAGTGGGGAAAAGCAACAATTTATGCCCTAAAAACGTTATTTTCAAAAAATTGTGTTATAATAGGGAAAAATAATTTTGGATCCCTTATCATATGTAATTTTGGACTCACATCTAGAAAAAATTTAGAAACAAATCTCTTTTTCTTATTTAAACAGATCTCTCGGTCCCGATATGGCTTAAAAACACTAAAATCCCATGACTTGACTAAACAGAAGTTTTCTAAAGCTTGCACAACATATTTTAAAGAGGTTTTCTAATAAAATATGATGAAAACATCAGATCTATAGTTTTATTACTTAGAACATGAATAAAAATGGAGATCTAGCTCCTTTTACACATTAGAAAGATAACCCGGCAAGGGTTTCATGAAAGTACATGTACAAGATGCATAGATCTACAGATATGGATCTAGAATAATGTAGTTTATTGAAGCACTATGGTAAAAATAGCTGAAGAGTAAAAACATTAAGGAGGATCCTTCTTAAAAGTCCTTCGGAGTGAAGGGTTGGCCCTTTGCCTAAGGAATTAGCTCAAAAACAAGTGGTTTAACCCTCTCACTGCAAAAATACAAAGAATGACATAGTTCCTGCAAGGGGCTACGCTGTAGGAGATGTAAAATACATTGTCCACATACCAAGATCAGAAAATCAGCTCAAAGACTTCCTTACTAATCTCCCAGATAAAGGAAGGCTTCCTTCTCTGAAACACAAGCTCTAGAAGTGGTCTTGTGAACCCTCACTGCAACACCCTGCAACACAACGTTATACTGCTGCATAAATAATGTTGTAGCTGAAGGAGGATGCTTGGCCTCAAGCCTGGATGTGAGGAAAATCAGTACAAGCTCCTTCAAGAGGCCTCTCAAGAAAGGAGAAGGATTCCTAAACAAGAGATCCTTGGCGCAAGCGCCACGTCAAACTTTGTCAAGAGAAACGGTCAGACACATCAAAACCGTCGCTTCTCACTCAAGATGTCTTGCTACGGCTTGCCCTACTCTTTATACATATGTGAATTCCTTGCCTTGGGCCCCCACCCTCATACATAAACAATAAAGTTAAGGGCGTAAGCGTGCGGAAAGCAAATTTACTTGTATTGAAGATCACTATTCTTGGAATAATATTTTCCAAAATAAATTCCTAGCCAAACATTGATATCGCATCGTATTTATGCCAGAAAGATAAATTAATAAACATAACTTTGAAGTGGTTTTTTTTGTCGAAATTATCTCACTGTTGGTTTCATACCAAAGTGTCTTTCATTTTCGATCTATCATATTAAAAAATATAATAAATGTCAACATAAATATTTGAATTTTTGCAATAAATTTTCAAATTTTAATGATAATTTGAAATCGCGCAATGATGTTGTAAGATCATGTCATTTTGAAGAATTTAAAGTACACAAGAAACTTCAATATAGCAATTTGCAGTTAAATGATTAATATTGAAACAATCATCAAGAGAAGAAGATTCAAACAACTACAAATGTTGTAGATCTAAATAATCACAATCAAATGATTTCACAAAGGCCAACATCGTGATGAAAAATGAAAATCAGTACTAGGCACCACCAATTAGATACACCAAATTATCGAAGAAAAGGAAACGAATTTCACTCTAAAAATGCTTTTCATCTTCCTCTTTCGACAGTATTTTAGTTTCTGGGCATAGTCTATTTTAAATATTAATCATAATTTAACGTATGTCAGAATAAATCCTTCAAAAAATACTAAATTATCACATAAATTTAAGATGTTAACCATTGTTAAAGTTTTGCTTCTAACAGCTCATAAATTTTCGACAAAAGAACCAAACTTTTTTTAATACTGATAGCAATTTTTTCACTCGTAACTACTTTAGACTCAAAAACCAAAAAACATCCATAATCATAAAAATGAATATCTTTACATATCACAAAAAGCACATATACTCATTTATTAAATCTTTATAAATATTAAATAAATTGCTAAATTTATCTCAATCTAAATATCTGAATTTATTAAGTCTTTTATTAAATTTGTCTCACATTTTCAACTGTCCTCTAATTCAAATCGGTTGTTGTCCATAGCATTGGTGATACATTTCATTTACATCAATAATAACAATAAAATTTGATTCCTCATAACCCTTTCCTTTTATTGTTGTGAAGCTTTATGCATTACTTAATGCGGCTAGTTGTAGACCATCGGGGTATCAGTCATGTTTCCTCACCTTATTTTCAAATTATGCCTACCAAATCTAAGACATTTAAGAGGGGGACAGAGTACACCATTAATGTCATTAACATTATCAACATTTAGACTGATGCTTCTGCTGTTACTAACAAGATCAAAAGTTTGTTCACGCGAAGACAAGCCGACAGTTTGTTATAATTGTAATTAATCTTTCAATTATATTAAAACTTTCCATTAAAAACAAAGACAAAATCTGAATATGTTGACAAGTAAAGACCATCGCAAGGAAGTGCTCATAGTGACCAAGCTTTCAAAGATAATTTTTTTCTTCGACTACACTCTTTTTGTCGGTGCCATCCTTCTGAAGTACAACTCCTTTTCATAGCTCTTGCATAACTACCTTTAACTGAAACTTCTTCGTTGAGGATTGTATGAAATAAGAAAAATGTATATGATAATACACCATATCATCAAAGATGCAACCAAATTCTTCCCCTTTCCATTACACGAGGGATGTGGCACTGTTGTCATACTACCTGTGGTAGAGGCCATCTTCTTATCTCAATATTCACAAGATCTCATATATAGCGAACCTTAAAAAAACATGACTCCCATTACTTAAAAACCACTTTTAAGCAAAATTAAAATTCAAACAATTGAACGCGAATTTTTGGCACTCATTTTTTATTAAGAGAGAAACAACTAAAAGAGAAATACAACCACAAATCCTCATTTTAATGAGACCGACTACATTTTCATTAATATAATAGAAATAAATCACCTAATTATATTAGTGTCAAGACAAAACAATTTTTTAATCCAAGAATGTACATGTTAGAGGTATATTTTTAATTTAAATTTACCTTCTCGCGTTCATCTATAATGCTGATCAAATGATATCTATCAAATAAATTCTTTACATTCAAATAAATTCCTCAATAAGATATATAAATCAAAGATTTGATGATCGTACTACATCATCTCAATCATTCGGGAACGGCGCAAGTAAACCCAAGAAAAACCTACACAAAAATTTTTATGAATCAACCAACCATTCAGCATGCTCATCAACAAAATACGAGTGACATGACAGATTACGTAATGAACCATTTTACGTTGTTGAGAAATTTAAACTCTCACTCGTGATCACACTGCAAGTTTGGGGGTGATGAGTTCAATAGTCTCACGAAGTTTCATTGTAGTGTAATTTGATACTATTTTGATGTTGAATTCCACTTATTCAATGGAAACTAGTACCTTCTCACCCCAGTACCCGCTCACAAAAGAGGGCAGCTTCATGCGCAAAGAGGTTGGAATTGCGCATTGCAATAGAGGTGTTGTTGTTGTTGCATTGCCACTAGATTGTTTGTCCGCTCGTTGGCAGTTTTAGCAGTATTGAAAGGACGCACAAATCGTCTGCATATTGTGAAATTTCTCAGTTCGAAATTCAATGTTAAAGAGTTTCAAAGAATGCTACGTAAAGACTTTTTGGAATTTGATTGATAATAGATAATTGCAAGGCATCCCCTTGTGAAACTCCAAATTTCTGAGAGCATTTTCTGTAACCTAATGACAGTAGCTCATTGTAATGAACAAGTTTGTGTCCATATTACCCAAATATGCATTAAAGCACCAAGATCCATAAAAACTATATATCGACAACTACATTATTATAGAAAGTGTATCCGCTTAATTTCTCAATAGTGGTTGGGGCTTATATCACGGTTCTGATATTTCCATGTATATTTCTTATCATTGAATTATGGCAAAGATCACTCAATCGCTAGCATCACTCCCGCCTCGTGAAACATGATCAGGGCAAGATCTCTAAATACTGTAGTCTCCAAAGCCCAAACAGCCTTTACATGAACACCAGCTTGAACTTCGTTGGGCACTAGTTTTTAAATTCAAATTCCAAATTACAGACATATAAAGATAGTTGGGAAGAATAATTTTGTGCCTCTAAAATAAACGCGATAATTGCTCAACATTTATAATTCCTTAGTTCCACAAATATATATATTCCTCGCATCAATCACAACCTTGTAGCTCTCGTGAGGCCTCGAGACTATATTAGTCGTTAAAGCCGCTGCGATTATCAATCACAAGGTATCACCATGCTTAATTTTAAGATAATAATTTATCTACCATTGAAACTATAATTTTAAAATAGATACACCTAGTGATATATAGACATCTATATATAGATAAAGAAAATATGATTAAATATAAGATATTCACTGTAAAGATTGAAATTATTGCCCGTTGTAAATCATAATTTTTAAAGAAGAGCCAATTTAGTGATAGACATCACCAAGTGAGAGAGCAGCAAATTATAATGAATTATTTGTATATATATTACTGTATATAATAATGCTGTCATTAAAAATAATTGTTTTTTATTTATAAACATAATCAAACATATATAGGACGTGATGAAATTAATAACAAGCCTTCATAACAAACATAACGCGTGACACTTCGAAGATAGAATTCGTAATAAGAGAAAGAAAAACAGTGATTACTATAACGTTACAACACCTTCTCTTCGCTAGCACAGTCGCTACATCTTCACACAGCTCAGTTAGCTGAATATTGCTTAGACTCAGAAAAGATTTGTATATATAAATATTTGGACAATTTTATGAGAATATAAGGAGATAGAACTGCAGAATGAATGAAAATAAACGCCAAATGCAGCACTAAATGTAGGTGTATTGAAGTTGGGGGTGCAGCCATTAAAATGGCAGTTCATTCATTTTTGCTGTGATCGTTGCTCGCTGTGACCGATTCCATGGAAATATACTCGAAATCAGACCGCCAATTCCTAGAAGGTAACTCAGTTCCGGCCGGGACAGTCAGTAACAGTGTTGTGCCTAGATATTGCGCATTGACAAAAATTTTGATCTCTTCATAATGCAAATTCTTATTACCTAAATATCTAGGGACATGCGGGTACTCCATGATGCTAAAGACACATGGTGTGTGGATTTGAGTTTGGCGGGTCGTCAGTGAAATGTGAAACACCAGACGACATGCCAATTGGTACAAGGGTGCGGATGCTCAAACAACTTAGGCGATGCAAAGAATGATGATGCAGGAGGCTATCAAAAGTTCCCAACCGAGAACTGTTCATCACACTCCCAGACTTTTACGATGTAACCTATGAAATAGAATGATAAATTATAGTAACAATAAAAGTAACGACAACAATAAATTTGATTCATCTCGAGGGTAGAGAAATCATATGAATCACCAGACATATTGCTTACAACATCACATACAAAAAACCTAGATAATGATCATGAACAAGCTTAATAGCTTAATTATGAATCGCAAGGAACTTCATCGTGACATTACAAACTCGTCAGTACAAGCAAAATATCCGACATGACCGGGCGACAAGTTGTACAGCTCATGATGCAAAGAGGATTTGTACATGCACGCTAGTCAATCAAAATCCATCATTATCTATACAATAAATATTAGTACTGATGTAGTATTTTTTACTTAAGATTTATTTCATGATATCGTTAGAACATTTAAAATGTTAAAATATTAATAAGTCGTTTTCAAGAACAATTTATTGGAGTTGCATGAACTTGCAAAAGAGTATAATTAAAAAATAATAGCAATTTTTTGTTGTTATGTCGATCGCAGGGAGTTTTCAAGATTAAATTTTGCTCCAATAATTATTTTTTCATTTTATAAATAATCATAAGAAAAATTTTTTCTCTCTTCATCACACCCACCTATATTAACATTATTTCATGAATATAAAAAAAAGATCATTAACTTATAAGAAATCAATAAAAATAAGAAACATTGAATTATTGACATAAAATATTATGATAAATGAGCTTTAGCATAACTAAAATGTCAGTGATGCGGTAACGCTTACCTATTGTTACGAAGATTTTATATTTGAAATTTTCTCTTCCTATTTAAATCATCATCAATATCGTTTCGCCCGTTGCCTGTCAATACCAGTTGCGCGCATCGTTTGCTACCACCATCAAGATTTTATCGCCCATGCGCCAGATATTGTGCCACCAGTTCGCAATATTGTGCGGGTCAACAGGGACATATCGCGTAACGTTGTCGCCGTTGATCGCTGTCGCATCTTCTTCCGCGCGGATCTGTGAAGATCGTCATTAAAGTCGCACTAGAGAGCATCGCAGATAATGAAAATTTATACGGAAAATTAATTTATCGTCATTATAGCCCTGGTAACAGCCGCTGTCGTCTCACTACACACAAATGCACGCGGGAGTGATATATATACCGCTCTTAAAACCGGGTTATTTTTGCCCGCCGGAAACTTCACTGGCAGGTGTTGTTAGACATTAAATTTATGGATCAAAAAACAAACATATTGAAGTGTTATCGCCTTACCTATTAGGCATTCTCGATCTTGGTACGCTCACAACCACGCTGATAGTCGAATAAATATAATTATCTTCTTCCGATCAATTCTTAAATTACATATGATTGCGTATTTTGATAGATTCATAAAAAGGCTTAATTAATTATATCGTTTAGTCGCTAATTGAATTTTACTAATTGCGAGCCGCTCGTCTGGTTGCGATTTGTCCTTTGGTTGCCTTCGAGGTGCCAGAGTTCAGCATCAAAATACTGTTGATATGATGTGTTATCACCTTGTTTAGACAGAGAAATTAAGCTATTGAATTGCCAATTTACTCCGCGAATCAGCCATCTGGTCATGGATGAGCGCTCTCCACTCACTCCTGGACCGACGCCAATCTTATGCCTGCCCAACACCCAGGGTACCTGGTATTTATTCGTTATCGTTGTCGCCATCTGACAACGTTAATCCGGCTTAGAATCTAGAAGTTGTTTTTTGAATTGGAAGATAATTATAATTCATCTAACTATGTCTCTTCAAAACTCTGATCCTAATGGCTTTCTATATAATAATATTATCAAAAATCACATAAATAAAAATAGAGACAAGACATCATTAAAATTTACCCGGGAGTTGTATGTGCTTTATAGGGACACTCAACAACGGCCATTAATGGTTCCTTATGAGCTAACACGCATAGTTCATTGTGCTGAATTAAGAATGACACATCTGCCTTCATCTAACACGTTTAGCAGGTGTACTTTGTCGAGAACAAAGGGAGAGAAGGTGTACAGAGGGTTGTCGGGCAACTTACTCCTTTGTGTTCTACTACACAACACGGGCCTCAAAGAATTTCTAGAAAACGCTAAGATACAAAAAGAACTTTTTATTATTTAAATAATGCAAAAAATAAACTATCACAGTCTGCATCCTATAAAAAATATTTTTTGACTTTTTATTATTAATTCGATATTTTCTTAGCCGTGGGTCATAATTTTGTTTATCTCAGCCTGCCTTGTGTTTGAGGCTAGTTTCATCAAAGTTTATTAAATTCCTAATTCAGCATCTCATGCCTTTTTTTCTAAACAGTACCGAGAAGAAGAAGAGTGTAAAATTATCAGCCGATCACAGATATATCTCACATTATTTGAATCAAATCACATTTATTCACTCATAAGACCCCAGCACCTCGAAGATAGCAATGGCCGGGCACTCCTGTCTCTGGCTGAGTCATCTCGCTCACAGCCTCTTTGCAGCCCTAATGTCTCGCCACATTGCAATAAGTTTTTACAGCCAGAGTAATTTCCATTGCAATGCAAGGTGATCAGGGATTAGGAAGCACAGAACAACCCCGAGACGGGATGATCGCGGAAAGAGGCTAGCGGAAGAACATGTAAAGTGCCAAGATTAAGCTCATCTTCGTGTATTTTAGTTATTTACATAATTGAAATAATATTAATTTTGTTCAAATATGTAGACACCTATCCATGGTACGCTGATGATTCCCTCTTTCTTCATCCCTATCTCTAAATGCTCTTGTTGCTAAAAAAAGGCATGAGATGCAAGGTCGGAATTTAATACTTTAGACAGAGCCCTCAAACACCTCGAAACAAAAGAGAGTGATAAACAAAATTATGACCCAAATTTAGAAAAATATCAGGTAATAATAAAAAGTCAAAAGGATATTTTTTTCTCTACATGAGATGAATTGTGATAGTTTGATTTTTAATTTTTACATCGACTAAACTAATAAAAAGTTTTGTATGGTGCTTTCTAGAAATTGTCAACCCTGTTGGTGGTAGTGAACACAAGGGTAAGATAGAGCCACCCACAACCTCTTGTACACCTTCTACTCCTTTAGGAAAAGCAAACAAGAAACACACCTTGCCCAAGCAATGGACACTCCACCAACCAGAACGTGTTAGGCGTGATGAGGCTGATATGGCCAACTAAATTATTGTGTTTCGAGCGCCAACGCAGCAGGCCCGATAGGGATTAATGGCACGCGCCAGGAACTGTTACAAAGGTCCCTATAAAGCACACAACTCTGCAATTTAATATTTTAACACACTACATCATCTAAAACATATTTATCATGATTTTTATTTTTAAACATTTATTAAATATTTATTTATTTGCAGTAGGAAACAATGAGTTCTTGATAAAGTTTTTGGAGAGCTAAAAAGGTTACAATTTTTGTCCAACCATATCGCGACAAAGGTGGCAATTCCACCAAACTTGAAAAAAATAACTTCTAGATTATCTAGAAGCCCTTTTGGGATTAGCACATTTGACAGAACAAACCATACTGTAGTCGAAAATATTGAAATATACCAGAATGGCAGAGACGAATTTGAATTTAAACCTAGATACGAAAGGCTTTCAGCAGAAGTCTGGATATGGGGAGAGCACTCATCCATGATGGAAAAGAGAAAAGGGCAAGAAATAAGGAAAATGCCAACTCAATCTAAGGTAAATTACAACTTTAATCAATATTTTTAATTTTTCTCATGTCTAAAATAAAAGTAAAGCATCATATCAATCAATATTTTTGATGCTAGTTTCCGACACCCCAAGGGCAACCAAACAATTTGAAAGGACTATCACAAGCTAGGTCAGTAAGGTGCCCACTGAAATTAGTCGCAAGAATAACATAAATGCAAACATCAGCACTGAATTGTATCGCCTTCCAATGTTTTTGTAATCCCATCAACATGATTGAAACACAATCACATGTGAATTAGGCACACTCTAACAAACCATGAGAAAGACAAAACACGCTCAGCCTCAGCCATCAGTTTAGTTGAACACATCGTGTTTGTGCACCAAGATCCGTAATGCCTAATAACAAAAACATTAAATCAACAGGTTTGTTTTTGTGTCCAATCAATATGCCCAATAGTCCTGTTTCACAATTAGGGGAGCAATATCACTGTATCGAGGTAAATAACCCAATTTTAAGTCTATGTATATGCTCCTCACGTGCAACCCACTGTTTGTAGTAACTGTGCCAACAATGACATTATTAGTGAGGGCCACACTAACTAATTTCCACTTATACTCTTTCTTAATTATGTCTCTAATGTTATCCCTTACAAAATTTTTGTTTAAACACAGAATTGTTTCTCGGGATCTTATCCCAGAGAGAAGACACGAATAAATGCAAATGTCAAGAATTGAAAAATTCTGTGTTAATTCCATTGAAATTTTTTTATTAATATTACCTCCACAACTAGGTTTCAATGATATTTAAAACCTGACAACGAAATTTATTATTCATGAAGAAGGCCCACACTGGATGAGACCATATCTATCACGAATCAAACAAAGAAGGTGGGGCCTGAAATGAAACAGAGCAAGATAATTAATAGATATTGATAATGGGAATTGTACATCGAAATAGGAAGAAGAAAAGAAAATTTATAATGTAAAATATTTGCATTATTATAAGACAAACGTTACCATACTTGGAACATTTTTTGTTATATAAAAAACTCATTTATCATAATATTTTTATGTCAAGCATTAATTTCAATGTTTCCTTGCGTACTTTTGTTAGAATTTTTTTTATTATCGCTATTTAACATTTTTCTTTAGAAAGCTCACAAAGTAAAAACAAATATAGATTGGGTATTGGGCAATTGAGAGTGATGTGGGAGGGGGGAGGTCATAAGAGCTTCCACTTTCACATGGTCGTCTCTCGTTAGTAGAGAATAATTCATGGATAATTGGATCTTGGGAGAAAACTTCCTCGATCCAAAGATAGCAACAAAAAAGTCACCGTTGACTTAGTTGCTACTCTTCTTTAGATCATGGGAGGCTTGTTCCAAGTTCATGCAACTCCAATAAATTGTTCTTGAAACGAAGAGGAGCTTATTCGTGCATGTTTTAACATTTTCAACATATGTTCTAACATTATCATAAGAATGCATCTTAGAGTAAAAATACTACATCAATTACTTGTATTTATTGTATAGATAACATGGATTTTAATGACTATAGCAGTATGTACAAATCCTCTTGGAAATCATGATAAGATAATCACAAATTGGTGGTCATGTAAACCGTGATATTTTTGAGCCAGGCCTCACCTGCTCAGTTGCCGACGAAAGTCTTCTACAAGCTCATAATTAAATATTAAGCTTGTTCATGATCATTATCTAGGTTTTTTGTATGTGTTTTTTCATCTATTTGATTTGTAAGCAACTCCGCATGTTTCCCAAGGTTCACTATGATTTCTCCCATTACCACTCCCGTGATGAATCCAAATTTATTGTTACAGGTTACTTTATTGTTAATATGATTTATCCATTTACGATTTCATAGGTTACATCATGTAAAGTTGTCGAAATTGTGTTATGATGAGCTTTAGTTCTTCCAGATTTGGGGCTTTTCTCGATATTTTCTCCTCATGTCATCTCCCGCATCACCTCGTCAGTTGAGTATCCAAATTGTTCACCACTTGTACCAATTCGGGTACATGTCAATCTCTCGAGTGTCACATTTCACCCATTTTCGGCCCACTTGACCACCCGAAAAACTCTCAAATCCACACACCATGTGTCTTTATCATGGAGTGCCACATGTCCTAGATATTTAGGCCAATAGGCCTTCACAGAAAGAGATCAATTTTTTTCGTCAACACTTCTTATCTAGGCACAACACCTCGTTACTTATTTAACTGACGGTCACTCTTTGAGTTACCTTCTAGAATTGGACGTGACCACTAGTTTTCGGTATATTTCATGGAATCTGGCCTCAAAATACCAAAGAATAATCCACACACCCGCAAACCGTCGATAGATTTACACATTTAGTAGCTGCATTTCCCTCAACTTCCAATACACCTACCATTTTAGTTGCTGCATTTCGACAAGCCATGCCAATACACTCACTGTCACATTCTCCCTATTCTGCATGCATATTTTTTCATATAATTTATCACGGTTGGTTGCGTGCTTTGACATGCCTTTGAATATTTTTGCAAAAAGTTAGAAGACATTTTTGTGCCATTATTGAATAGAATTGATGAGATAGTTTTATTTGATCCTTTCTCGTGATGAGCTCTTGTAAAATTTATTGTGACTTATATGAAAGATGTAGTTACTTTGTCTCAGGTGGAGAGAGGTGTTGCTTTAGGGGTTGTGATGCTGCCTTGACTTTGTCTCTTCAGAAGCCTATGATCCTATAAGTAATCACTTTGTTTTGCCTTCTTTCTTATTCAGATTCTCTATCTCTTCCATAAACCATATGGTTTGTTGTGAGACTGTTGTCACTTCTATCACCATCTCTTTGTTAATAAAGTTTGATTGCATTATAACAAAAAACAATTATTACACCAAACAATAAACAATTAACTCGTACTATGAGTAATATGATATCTTGAAATAATTCTCATTATAATTTCATAACCTCTCGTCTCACTACCAGCAGTGTCTATAATCATCACAAGTGTGTCTTTTTTAAAATTATAGTTACAATTATTAATGAAACTAACTGTCCAGACTGTGAGTGATATCTTGTAATAATTTTATTATAATTTCCCTAACCTCTACTCTCACTAAAGTTCATATCACTAGGTGTATCTATTTTAAAATTATAGTCAATGGTAGATAACTGTTATCTTAAAACAGAAGCATATAGAGTACCTCATGATTGATAATGCATGAAGCAGTTTTGGCTTTGACTAATATAGTCTCAACCCGTAATGCAAAGGTTGCATTTATCACGGGTTCCGCCATATTTGTGGAACTCTACCTCCGGGAATTATAATGTTCGAGAACAGTATCACGTTTATTTTAGAGGCACAAAATTATTCTTCCCAACTATCTTTATATGTCCGTAATTTTGGAATTTGATTTAAAAACTAGTACCCAACTTGACCAACTGGAAATGCAAGGTCGTTTTTGGGCTTTGGGAAATATTGGCCGAGACTCGTAAACATTTAGGATCTGCTCCTCAAATATGGAGCTCGAAAGGTGTGCTTGCCCGGGGCTTGAATGATACGCCATAATTTCAATGATAAGAAATGCTACATGGGCTCTATCAAATTTTTCCGTGATGTAAACCCTAACCACTATTCGAAGAGGTAAGCGTAATACACTTTCTACCTCTTCTTCTTAGTTCTGTGATACTATGGATTTTTTTATAGATCTTGGTGCTTGGCATATTTGGGACGTAATATGGACCTAGGCGCTTGTTCATTACAATGACTCGTCATTAGGTTTTAGAAAATGCCTGAAATTTGGGTTTCACAAGGGGATTACCCTTGCTTGCAATTATCTATTATCAATCAAATTCAAAAAAAGTCTTCGTAGCATTGTCGAAGTTTTGTAGTGTGAATTTCCGAGGCAATTTCACAATACTCCGAACTAAATTTGTCTCGTCCTTTTCTAATACTTTTCGCTTGTAATGCAACTGCATACACAAACAATCTAGTACAATGCAACAACAACAACACCTCCTATTGTGCTCCCACCCAACCTCTTTGCACGATGAATGACTATGGCACCTCTTTTGTGAACAGTACTGAGCCGAAGGTACTGCTTCCGTTTCAGACCGTGGAATTCAACATCCAAAATAGTATCAAATTACACTACAATAGTATTCCCTATGAGGGAAACAACAATGAGAACTATTGAATCCACGCCACCCCCAAATAGCTCTGTGGTTACCCAAGAGGCAGTGGACTATCTTGTTGTCGAGCATATTTTTATTTTTAGTGAGAGTTTAGGGTTTCTCTAACATAGTCGGTAGAAATCAGATTCAATGCCCTGCTTGAATATCGTCACACAATACTCATGTTTTGATCGATGAGCATGCTCAATGGTTGGTTGATTCATAAGAACCACCCATATAGTCATCTTGAGATATTTCAAGTTTTCTTGGGTTTCTTTTTTCACCGTTTCTAGTGGGTGGGATGGTGGGTGATCCATCAATACCGGTTCTCCTTTGTAGTAGGGAATTTGTTTTTTGGGGATATAAATAGACATTTAGTAGATGTCCCATCGATGCATTCATAGATGGGCACGAGAGGTTAAGAATTTAAATTAAAAATATGCAACCTCTAGCATGGAAACCTCGAAGGCCACGATGTATTAATCGGTTAAAGATTGTTTTAGGCCGTCTTAATATAGTCGTATCATTTCATTATATAATAAAATATATAGTCCTATTCTCATTAAAATGAGGATCGGTTGTATTTCTCTTTGGTTGTTTCTCTCTTAATTCTCCGTGAGTTGCCAAAAGTTATATAGTTGTTTAGTTTGCTTGTTACAACTTAAGTGTTGTTTTTAGTAATGGGAGTCATGTTTTTAAGGTTCATACTAATATGAAGATCTGTAATTTAATATCCGTGATAAGAGAAGATGGCCTCTACTTTGGTATAAAGATAACAACAACACACATCTCTGAACTGTAGTTTGGGTAACAATGGAAAGGGAAGAATTTACATGCAATGTGTTTTGATGAATTACAAGCAATAATTTGGTCTTCTTTAATTTTTCAAACTGTACTTTTAATCACCAAGCAGAAGAGGGACTTCGAGATTACAACGAGAGAGAATGCTGGGGAGTGGCTACAAGAGCCATGTGAAAAGGAGTTGCATTTCAAGAAGGATGGCTCGTTGACAAAAAAATTGTCGTCGTAGAAAAATTATGTTTAAGCATGTCACTCCCACGTGAAAACTTCACCGCAAAGTGGATCTTTACTTGTCCACTTATATTCGATTTTAATGTGTTATTTTAATTTTTCATGGAGGGTTTTTTTGGCATATGGTCTCGGCATTCACCGTACAATTACCGAAAGCATTATCAATTTGTTCTGGTGCGGTGTGAACAAACTTTTTGACTTGAGTCACCCTTGGGGCGAAGGGAAAAAAATTCTTGGAGAGAAAGCATGGTTCTCCTAAAATAGTTAATGATGGTGTATTTTTCGCAGCTAAGGAGGTAATTTGTAGATGCCTGGTTTCTTTTAAATTGTATTAGTTCCCCCTCTTAAATGTCTTAGATTTGGTAGGCATAATTTGAAAACTCAAAGGTGAAAGGGAAACATATTTGTCACCTGGTCTACTTTGGCCTATGAATTAGCCACATTAGAGTAATGTGTATAAAGCTTTTCACAACAATAAAAGTAGAAAGGGTTATGGTCGAGTCACCCATTGTTATTGAAAGGTAATGAAATGTATCTGAATGCGCTGATTTGGATTCTTTTGTTGAGTTGAATTAGAGGTCTCAGCTTGAAAATAAAGAAGCAGTTGTAAGGTAAAGTTGCAAAAAGAAAGAGTAAATGATTTAGTTGGGATGGAACCACAACATTTGTTGTTCTTGCATAGGGTTTTAATAAGTGAGGGGTAATGCAATCTTTGTTTAATAGCACGATTAAGATCATCTATTCGTTTTTGTAGGGTCTTATGGTGTTTGTTTTTGTTATTTTGGTTGGGCTTGTTTGAGTCTAAGATAGTTTTTGAGTGAAAAAATTGCTATCGTGCATTAAAAAATTTGGTTCTTTTGTCAAAATTTATGAGCTTGTTAGGAAATACAAAGTTCAATAATGGTTGGGGTCTTAAATTTGTGGAAAATAATTTGAAATGAAACTTTTTTTTTAGGGTTGTTGCAGTGCAAACCCCGTTCAAATTACTAGGTCATTGACAAGATGTCATGCCCTTGTTTCGGAACTCAAAATTTTGTCAAAGGAGGTAAACGCTGCCTTTTGAGTAGGCTAGTTTTTCTTTTTATTTGATGGTTTGTGTATCTAATTGAATTAGTTATTGCTTATTTTGGTTATGTAAACTTACTTTCAGTGTTTATTGGCCTGTGGAACAGCATTTGATTGTGTGGTCTTGTTAGATCTACAACATTTGTAGTTGTTTAGTCTGCAAACAGGTGCACTTTATTATGGAAATACTGATGCAATATTGTCATTTAACTTAACTCATATGGTAGCATGTTGAGAAGTTTTTGTGAAACATTTGGTATTCAAAATGACACTTGATCCTATATAACATCATGCACTTGACTTCAAAATTCATATTCAAAAGTGTTTTAGAAAATTCTAAAACTAAAATATTTGTTGTTTTAAACCATTATCTTTTTCATGTATTATTACGAAAATGAGAAAAAGACTTTGGTATGAAACCAATCGGTGAATAATTTCCAAAAAAACCATTTCCTAAGACATGATTTAGAAGTAGAACATATGTACTTATGGTGTCAGAAAGAGATCTTGATGCATTGTCAATGTTTGGCTAGGGTTGTTTTATAGTACCAATTCTTTATTCCAAGTATAATAGTGATCTTCAATACAAGTAAATTTCTTTCACGGACACTTCTGCCACTTGGCTTGTTGTTTATGTACTTTGAGTGGGGCCCAAGGCAAGAAGGTTCACATATGTATAAAAGTAGGGCAAGGTAGCCATAGCAAGACATCTTGGTGAACGATAATTTGATGTGTCTATTTAGACTATTCTGCATTCTCTTGATGTTTAGCAAAGTTGTTGTGCTGCTTAGCACAAGGATCTCTTGTTTAGGAATCCTTCTCCTTTCTTGAGAGGCCTCTTGAAGGAGCTTGTACTGATTTTCCTCACATCCAGGCTTGAGGCCAAGCATCCTCCTTCAGCTACAACATTATTTATGCAGCAGTATAACGTTGTGTTGCAGGGTGTTGCAGTGAGGGTTCACAAGACCACTTCTAGAGCTTGTGTTTCAGAGAAGGAAGCCTTCCTTTATCTGGGAGATTAGTAAGGAAGTCTTTGAGCTGATTTTCTGATCTTGGTATGTGGACAATGTATTTTACATCTCCTACAGCGTAGCCCCTTGCAGGAACTATGTCATTCTTTGTATTTTTGCAGTGAGAGGGTTAAACCACTTGTTTTTGAGCTAATTCCTTAGGCAAAGGGCCAACCCTTCACTCCGAAGGACTTTTAAGAAGGATCCTCCTTAATGTTTTTACTCTTCAGCTATTTTTACCATAGTGCTTCAATAAACTACATTATTCTAGATCCATATCTGTAGATCTATGCATCTTGTACATGTACTTTCATGAAACCCTTGCCGGGTTATCTTTCTAATGTGTAAAAGGAGCTAGATCTCCATTTTTATTCATGTTCTAAGTAATAAAACTATAGATCTGATGTTTTCATCATATTTTATTAGAAAACCTCTTTAAAATATGTTGTGCAAGCTTTAGAAAACTTCTGTTTAGTCAAGTCATGGGATTTTAGTGTTTTTAAGCCATATCGGGACCGAGAGATCTGTTTAAATAAGAAAAAGAGATTTGTTTCTAAATTTTTTCTAGATGTGAGTCCAAAATTACATATGATAAGGGATCCAAAATTATTTTTCCCTATTATAACACAATTTTTTGAAAATAACGTTTTTAGGGCATAAATTGTTGCTTTTCCCCACTTTTTCCTGATGTAATGGATCATATTCCTTGCTGCTATGCATGTAATTTATGGCTATGTGTTTCAAACACATTTTATGATTTATTTCTCATTTATATACCATATTTGTGTTCATGTATTGCTGCATTCCCAATTTGGGATATTACAGGTCTTCATTGAGTAAATTCATGTCCATGGGCTCATACTTGTGGAAATGACCACCTTTGTTTGTTTTCCTTCTTGCATCCATGGGTGCTTTATAATATTCAAAGCTTCTCTTGCTTGCAGACACCTACAAAGTTCAAATCGTCCAGCAACCTTCTTGGCTCGATGAAGCAACTCTCCAGGGACCAACTCATGTGCAAAGATAAAGTGCAATATGACAATAGGCTAATTGAGGTAAGGTTTTATGGTTTAAATGATAGCTCATGATTCAATCATGACACATACTTGTCCAAAAAGGTAATGATGACATCAAACACAACTATGTACCTTTGAATTTATCATAAAAGACTTGAATGGCCTTCACCCTAACTCCTCCAATCATAAAATGACACTTCATAGCGAATTTGACAAGACAGGTTAAAAAGCATATTTTTGTAGAGAAATTAGTTTTTCCTCTAAAAAATTCGCTATGAAACTATTAGGCAATTTCGTAACGAAATCTATTGTTTTCCGGTGTAAAACACTACGAAAATTTGAAAATCTAACAAATGCACCCTTTTTTTACTTTAAATGCATGGGGAATGAAAACTGACACCATATGAGGATTGATTTGACATGAAATGACATAAATGAAGGAGGCCATGAAACTTAGGATCGGCTAAAAATGTAAAAAAAAACAAAATTTTCCTATACCACCTTGAAATCGCTTAGGAGACCTTATCCATTTGATGAGTGAACTATATCACCATGTAAATAAATGTTTCACAACTTTATGAGTGATAACCCGACCAATGAGAATTCTTATCATGTGCAAGGCGAGGTGATGATAAACACAGTCAGATGTGTGGAACCTATGGTTAATTTCTGATGGAGAAATGATGTTAGGATATACAGAGTTTTCTAAGACTCTATCATGTTGGGTGTAAAATGATACCTACTCTAGCACTTTCAGTGGATGGGTTTGTGGATGGTTTGCGTACTTCCTACAAAAAAAACTACCCCAAGTGAAAGCATCTTCTTTATCAAATATTATTGAAAGACATGTTCTTTTTAAAAAAGAAGATGAGAGAGGGCATATTTGTCAGTGCTGAAAATTTATTTTTCGGGGACGTGAATGTGTGGCATCGCCTTTGTGCATTATGGAGTGCCAATCATAGTGCTACTTTAGGTCCGAATATCGTGCCTTCTGAGTTCACGTTATGGTCCTCCCAAGTTTTTGAAAAGGGCGATATATAGGTGAATATGGCCCTAATTCAATTCATTTGTGTCTGTTGAGTATTGAGAGGTCAGAGGCTTCTACGGAGTATTTATTGTCATTGCAGTCAGCCTAAGCACCACGTATTAGTGATATCATGCCCAGGTAAATTCCATAACATCCTGTACTTTAATTTTTTCAGTCTAAGGGTGACTGGGTCTGTATAAAAGTGGTTTGTATGGATTCTAAGCTATTTTTACCCTAGGTTGCACGAGTGGTCAAGGTAAGAGCATGTCTTCTACGCACTTGTGAGAAATACAGGTGCACATTTCATGTGCATGTTTGAGGGATAGTCACGCAAAAGGCCGAGGAAATTTTGCCCAATTTTTTGGACATTTTTGCCATTTTTTTGATGTTTTTATGCTGCTGATGTGCTCCTGTTTGGTTGATAGGATGTTGTGGAGGGAGCGGGATTGGCCTGAGCTCTATACCACTTTAGCCGTTGAAGGTCAGGAGCGCCAACATTTTGTGTAGTGGAGTCTCCTAAAATTTTTGGAGAATGACCTTCTTCGGTCATAAGACCGACTCTTGCATTACCTGATCGAGCATTGGAAGAGGCGGCGCAATGTGTTTGTGCTGTGTGGGTATGACCTTGCTATCCGTCCTGATATGGATATATACTTTGTGACTAATCTACTACCTTAGGGTGAGGTATTGCGGTATGCACTCCCTTCTGGGAGGGTGGATCTTGAGAGGTTCCGGATGCATCATTGTGGCAGGGTGCCCCTTATGGAGGGGTGCATAGCCATTGCCTCGGTGAAAAATTTGGCCGAGCGGTGCACCTTGGCAGCTATCGTACGACTCACAGGGTCATCAGCTCCACATCGGGCATCAGGCTCGTAGGTTGGAGTGTTGTGCCGGCTGAGGGCTGGGCACTTTTTCAACTTTTCCCATTTCTGATATGACAGGATGCTGGCGTAACTTTTCAAGATCCAGGATGGATCAAAACTATTTTCATATGCTAGTATTTTATGTAGCATTATGTATGTGCAGGTGGTGTTGCTGAGACCGGTCACATGAAGGTACCTGTTGGGGGGCCACGGGAGCCCCGTATGAGGAGGTGGGCTCCCGTGATACCTTGAGGAGGTGGGGGTAGGGTGGGGCGTTACTGGAATGCCACGACGGAGGCCTGGTTTGAGGCCAACCCCCAGATGTTTCTGCCATTCCCATATGCAGGGATGGACTTTCGGGGGGATCCAAAGAATGGTCTCCCTCCTAGCTACGCTTAGGGGCCAACAGGTATGTTTTTTGTGGTTTCTGCATTTATTCGATTATTTATGTTTATATGTGTTTTTATGGTGACAATGACATAATTTTGGTTACTCTTGCAAATTTTGGTGAGGTTGGTCGTGTTGTGGCTCGATTGGTCGGCCATGGTCCTCTTAGGAGACCTCGGGGAGCTCATGGGGGGCTGGGAGGAGATCCTGCACAACCTCAAGGTTGTAATGTTCCAAATTTTGCAATAAAGTATTTGGAACATTAATCTTGATTTTATATTAATAAAAGGAATAAAATGGGTGAGGGAACCCATGTAGAAATTTAATAAACACTCCTAAGGTGAAAAAAGTCACTTAAGTGGCTTAAGATAGCAGCCCCAAGTGTGAAAAGGACCAAAGGATAGTGAGCTAGACCATGGTTGACCAAAGTCAATAACGTACCCTAAGAGGGGAAGCTTGCACAAGAAGATTGCGTAGTTGGAGTGGAGGAAAAATTGAAATGAGAGAGACCCTAATGTGAGTGGGGTCCATGCATACATTGCATAAAAGGTGAAGGACAACCATTGTGGAGATCATTCTTGGAGATAGGATTTGAAGTTGAAGCTCTCTTCAACTTTGTGCTGCTTAGCACAAGAGGGATTCCTGTTTAGGAATTCCCTTCTCTTCCATGGGAGGCCATGGAGATATTTTTCTTCATATTCCTCACACCATGGCTTGAGGCCAAAGTAGTCATTTGCAGCTACTACATTATTCTCGCAGTAAGAGAATGTTGGAGTTGCTGGTGTTGCAGTGAGGGAACTTCATCACCACTTCCGGAGTTGGTTTGTACAGGGGAAGCTCATTCCTTCTCTAGGAGATCAACAAAGGACCATATCAGAGATTTATTGCATATTTGGCATCAGGCCATATGTGTTTCTCTCATGCCCAACACAGTCTCCTTCCCTTACAGCGTTATCTTCAGAGGTGGCTTGCACAAGGGATTCATTTTGTGCACTAGTGAGTGCAATATTTAGAAAGGGGATCAACCCCTTTACTTTGGAGATCATTGGAGGAGGTATCATGGTTTATTGCAGCATCTACTTCCTGCTCCTATGTTGTATTATATTTGAGTTGCAGCAGCTACACTGCAACTCTGGCATTTTACTGTTTTGTGTATTTTAGCCAATCCCTTGGAGGATTGATGCAATAATGTTTTCTGGGGTTGAGATCTTGCTCCCCCATATTTATTTGAGCATATATTGTTATATCATCTCATTTTTATCAGCTTTCATTCATTTTCCCTCATAGACTGCGCAGTGATAGAGTAGCTAGGTTTATGCAGCAATGTATTCTCTTATTTATGTACATTTTCCTTAGAGGTTGATTTGCACTCACCTTGAGAGGTCTTTTCGTCAAGGATCTTGTATAATATTTGCTGCTACACTTTATGTATCATATTTTTACTCTTCTAACATTATATTATTCATTCTTCACTATTGTTCATACTGAAGTTTTCATGTTGCTAAATATTCTCTCCATGAGAATTATTTTGGTATACTTATTGATGGGAGATCTGAATAACCTGCTTTAGGTTATTTCTTTGAGCTTATATTCTGCAGGAAGTTTTTATCAGATGTATTCCAAGGCATCCAAGCACTAGATTGCCTTATTTTCACATGGGCTTCCTTATACAACGTCCTCATGGACATCTGTTTCAGAAATTCCTTGAAGGGAATTATTAGCTCTTGACAAGTTCTATTGGCAGAGTCTGCTAATGGGCCAGGTAGCCTCTGGATCTCATCCTTCCTTGTGAAGATGAAATATCTAGTAAATTCCCCAGTAGTGATCTCTGAAATAGTTCAGTGTTGATTTTTAATACTCCCGAAGTTGGAAAATAGGAATATCTCTAGATATTCCCGACATTGCAGAAATTTCCCCATTTGGGATATTACAAAGGTGGGGGACGCGGTGGTGAGGCCGACCCTTCTAGGGATGGAAACATCTCAGCTACTACCAAGGTTGTAGCTGAGTGAGCTCATGCTGATGTAGTGGAGGCTCCTTCGAATGCGGCGAAGGCTTGTGCTACTGAGCTGACCATGCGGGTGTCAGTTGTGGAGGATGCCTGTGATAGAGTGGACCTATAATATTCCAAAATGGGGAAGCATCAATATATGAACACAATAATGGAAATAACATTGAATAAATCAACAAACCATGATATGATATAAATTTACAACCATATTATTAAACATATCAGCAAATAATAGGCACAAGATCTTGAGGATCAAGTCACTCAAACAACACCAAACAAGCCTCTACAAGAAAAATATACCATCACATGAGAAATAGCTGCCATACAAATGTCCTGAGCTAAGAAAAAATATTTTTAGGGCATAAAATACTGCATAAAGATATATAAACGTATATCTACTGTTATATATCTCAAATAATGCTAGGAGTGAAGATCGAACCTCCTAGACACCTTTATAAGAGAACCCATGAAGGGTTTCCAGAAATACACCCAAATACAAATGGTGATCTACAGCCCTAGGACTGAAGAGTCACTGTAGATTAAAGCTCATGAAAATAGAAGGATGAAATAATATAGATCTGAAGTAGATCTCCTCAAGGGTCTCCTCCAATGAAAGGCTAAACCCTCCACATACAGGAAAACACTTTAAAAGAGCTAATATATCCTCCTTTGAAACTTCCCTCCAGAATAACGCAATTCCCAACTAAAAATACACTGTAAATGATGGGAATAGGTTTTCCTGGTGCCAAATATCTGAAATGTGCTCAAAATACCTCCTTGCTGATCTCCCAAGAGAATTAATATTTCCTCCTATGAAAAACTAGCTTAGAAAGTGGGTTTCTCAACCCTCCACTGCAACACCCTACAACACAACATAATATTCTGCAAAAACTATGTTGTAGCTGAATAATGAATCTTGGCCATAATGCCGGATGCGTGGAAATGATAGATCAATACTCTCCCAAGAGGCCTCTTAAGGAAAGAGGTGGGATTCCAACTTGAAAACACACGTTGCTAAACAACACAGCAATCTCAACTAAACAGCTGAAGAATGCAAGAAGTCTAAACAAACATATCAAAATAATAATCATAAACATCCCCTCATATGGATTCCATCCTCTTCCTTATAAAAAATGTGAGCCTTCTCACCTTGGGTCCCACTCATTAGGGTTTCCATCATCATGCAATCAATCTACCTCCAAAACTACGTTGTCACATCATTAATGTCACTCCTCTATAGCAATGCTATTTGATTTGGTCAAAGTTGACCTATTCAACATGCTTCATCCCCTTTTCACACCTAAGGGTCTTCAATCTAGCTTTTATATGACCTCCATTCACATTAGGAGTGTCTTTTATTCCTTCTAAGGAGATTTATGGGTCTCCATACTCTCTTATTCCTCTATCTAAGAGAAAATTCAAAAATTAATATTCCAATTAGCTGTCTGCTAGTTTAGGAATATTACAGTCCTCCCCTCCCAAATGTTGCTTGTCCTCATGAAACTACAAGGATAGAACTAAAGAACCTCTCCTCTTCCTCCTATAGCATCCTCAACTAATAAGTTCCCTAAAAGAACAAGATTTTTTCTCATCAATATGTTCTCAAGTTGTTCCTCCCATGTGTATAAGTATGCCTTTGGTGAAAATTTCAAATGGCTCTCATCATGAAAAAGTGGGATATCCATGGAAGAAACTATATGTGGTCTAGAGGCCTTCTTGAGGCATGGAATCTGAAATATATTGGGAACCATCATCCCCATGTGAAGCCTCCATCCCCAAGCTATCATCCACAAAAATTGAGTCACCCTCCAACATGTTAACTCCTAAGACATCTCCTCCACCTTAGGCTCATGCAAAGAAGGTGGGCTGCATAGATGAATATGATGGATCACAATGTCCATCCCATGTCATATCTCTCTCCACTTATGATAAGTGTAGAGCTGCTATTGAATATGGGCTACAATAGTGTTGCCTTCATGGAGCAAAAAGGCAATAGTATCCTCAAATATCCACTCTTTGGTTTTTGCCCAAATCATCCCATAAAAAATGAATATGAAATTATCATCATATGGAATCAAAATAAGAGGAGTACTAAATATTTTACATATTTCTGGGAGGTACCAATAGTTTCTCAATTATTTACAGTGCAGTTTTACCAACTGCAATTTCAAAATATGATATGGCAAGTTGTCTCCAAACACATTGCTAGTTGTGCATGTCATCTCATCTACTAGTAAATAGTAAATGGCATTGTATATCAATTTAGAATCTAGGAAATAGTACAACACTTGCTCAAATCCATACAAGAAATGGCTATCTTCATCATAGATGTTGGTCTAAAAATTATCATGAAGCCCAAATATAGGCTTGCCCTCTTGTGGAGAAATGCAATGTATAGAGATGGTAAGAGAATGAAAATATTGTGTTAGATCATGATCAATAAATGAAAAAACATATTCTTACCATGTACTGAGAGTAAACTGATACAAAGACCCATGAATGAGCCCTCCATAGTGGTATTGGCATACTCCCATGAAGAGGAATGAACCATGTGCTGAATGCAGATCTTTCTTCTTATGCTTCGAAATCAAAGTCAAGAAGATCATATCATGGTAATAGATGTCTCCATCCACTACCCCTTCACTCCCATCTCCTACTTTTCCATCAAGTGCATCATATGTGAAGTGATCCTCGGAAAAATCCATCAACAAATCCAAGCTCCCAAGTGACATTGTTGTTGGCCTTTGTGACAAGGCTCCTATCATATCATAGCTCCATCCCTTGACATCCCATATGTCAAAGCCATCAATCATAATGATGCTATATATGGGATATTCCTTCCAAAGTGGAATTACCTCTGGATCCTCCAAGGCTAAGGAGTAGCCCCTTTGCACCATGACAATGCCATCTCCTACTCCCGCAACATCGTGTAAATTATGGGGGAAAATCAACCCATACTCTTTCAAGAACCTCCAAAGCAACAAAAAATCTTGTTATCTCCCCACATCATCACCATATAAATTATGGAGCAACAATATGATATTTGATATGAAATATATCACACCACCCCAATACATCAAAACTCCTTACTGCCATATGATGCAAGTGCCATGCCAAGGTCCATCCACCAACCTACTCTTTGAAATATAATGTGTTATATGATGACCAAAATCTTTCAAGAGTAACCAATGTAGCCTTGCCTCCTACTTCCATGTGTCATAGATATGCAAGTGGCTTCCCAGCCTCTTGCTCATCAACATCACCCATCTAACCAAAGGTGAGTGTCTATCAACATGTTCAAAATTGGCATCCCTCCAATGGAGAATACCATCCTCCCAAATCATATTTCTATATTTTCATTTCATGGGGTGTTGAAATGCAATCTCTTGGAGATATCCAAATGAAGACCACTCCTCAATGACCAAGTTGATCCCATAAGGATCCAAATATACTGAAGGCAAAATATTCTCATTGGGCAATGAAGTGCTCATCGAGGAATATCCATCATAACAATGGGAGATAAGATGTCTCTCATCAACCATCTGCCTATCCTCTGCTATTCATGTAAGAAGGTAATTGGACTGATCCAATAATGGTTGAGCTTCCAACTCATCGCTTCTGCTCAATGACAGCATTTCTGATCTCCATAATGGTGCATATGTTGTCTCAAAATCATGCTTAATGTTGAACACATAGTTTTGTATTGCATTGTTCAAGACAATACTCATCCCATCCTCCAAGAATCTACACTCCAACCCCTATGGTTGTGTGTAGCTCAAAAATGATACACTAGGATGACTGTATATCTTCTCCTTGAAAAAATCAAGGCTACTCAGCGTAGTGCTAGTCTACTGCTCCAAATTAGCAATGTACTTTGACCCTAGGTCATGCAATGGTACATTCCCACAATCCTCTATATGATGTGCTGAAGTAATAGAAAATGGAAACATGTGCATACCTTGGTAAAGCTTGGGAACATCTTGTACTACTACAAGGGTTCATCCTTCTGGTGTGATGGATTCCCCAACTATTGATGATGATGGCTACTCTTCCATGGCTACATCAGTGCTGGTACAAGTCTCCTCCTCCACATGCATCTCTAGAATAATGAATGGGATCCCAAATTTCAAGAGATCAAGACCACTTGGCAAAGATGCAAGGGTTCTTTCTCCTAATGTAAGTGCTCTTGCAACAAGTGGTGGTGAAGGCTCCTTCTCCTTTGATTTATTCTTTTAAAACTTCTTAATCAACCTTTGAGTAAAATTTTCATATGAAGTCACTTTTGCATGATTCAAATGGCTGAACCACCAAATGTTCGCTTCACCTTCAAGGTGCAACACTGAAATCTCAACAGCTTCTTTCTCTACTACTGGATGTAGTAGAAAAAATGCATCCAACTTCATTCCCCAAGCCCTTGATGTGCATGTGGATGAACCATCAAAGGTATAAAATAGAAATTTATTGCCCTCTTTCCTTCTATTGTTGCAAGGTCTCCTTTCTTCTTTGAATTGAATGAATTGTGGGAGAGTTAGATTCTCCTTGAAAGCTCTAGGTTGAGACTTATATTATGCAAGATACTCACTTATAATCTCATGATATAAGTTTCCTCCATCTTCATGCCTCTTTTTTTCAATAGAAAAGGGCATAGCATGTTTATTTGGAGCTATATGAAATACCAGATCTTCTTTTTGCTGACAGGAAGTACATGGACCTTCCTCATCTTGAAACCCTAATGTGGTTTCACTTCCTTTCTCCATTTTTCTTTTCTTGACCTCCTTGGTGATGTCCTTATTAGATCTGAAAAGAGATGAGATAAAAATTATTCTTTCCATCACTCTAATATCTTTCTCCTTCTTCTTATTCTTCTGATATCATAATGGCTGAGATCCACAAGCTGAGCCAAGATTATGCTCTGATACCACTGTAATATTTCCAAATGGGGAAGGAGCAATATATGAAAAAAATAATGGAAAGAACAGTGAATAAATAAACACGCCATGATATGAGACAAATTTACAACCATCTTATTAAACATATCAACAAATAATAGGCACAAGATCTTGAGGATCAAGTCACTCAATGTAATATCCCAAAATGGGATCTGCTAGCAAGGCATGACTGGAAAATGCATTTTCCAGGAATGGCTGCTACAAGATTTGAAACCAAGACCTGTATTCCTTATATTTGTGTACCTAAGTCCAAATCCAAGAGGAGGCTCAAAATAAATCCCTCTAGGTAGGTTAAACAGGTCTCCCACACCTAGTTGTCTTGAGAAAGGGCCCAATGATGGGACTGCAGCAAATGCAAGAACATATAATGGAGCACAGCATTATTTTTATAAGCCTGGATACATGAAGATGCAGATATCCAAAAAAAATTTACTATAGTAGCAATGGTATACAAATCCTTGAGGAAAGATTCACTCAAGCAAAGCAATGCAGCCTCGAAGGGACATGTACATGAAAATAGCTAAACACTACTAGACAAGAATTTTTGCAAGCTAAGAGGACGTATTTTATAAGAGACACTGCATAGTAATGAATAAAAATATAAATATATGACAATATATGGCTCAAGAAATAAGGGGGAGCAAGCTCTCAACACCTGGAAATAATAATACAACAATCCCTAGAAGGATTGGTTGAAATATACAAAAATGGAAAAATTTCGAAGTTGCTGGGTAGCAGCTGCAAATCAAAACTGGAAATGAATAGATAAATATGAAGATGATGAAAAATATAAAGTAGACCTCCTCCAATGGATTCTCCAAGTGAAGGCTGATCCTATCACTGGAAATCTCACCCTCCGACAATCACTGCAAACCCTCACTGCAGATGCACACTGAAAATAACGCAGATACTGAGGGAAACTGCGTTGTAGGTGGAATATAATGTGTTGGCCAAGTGCCAGGATCTGAAATGAGCTCTGAATCCTTCCTTACTGATCTCCCAAAGGAAAGGAGGATCCCTCCTCTGAAAAACAAGCCCAAAAGTGGTGTTGTGACCCCTCACTACAACACCCTGCAACACAACATTATTCTGCTGTAGAAATAATGTTGTACTGGAGGAGGATGCTTGGTCTCAATCCTGGATGTGAGGAAAATCAATAAAACTCCTTCAAGAGGCTTCTCAAGAAAGGATAAGGGTTCCTAAACATGAAATCCTTGTGCTAAGCAGCACTGCAACTCAGCTAAACAGTCGGAGACTACAAATATTCTAAGCAGACAAGAAATAAATAATCATATGCATGAGTAACAATGACTGCCTTGATCTCCTTTAAAAAAAATGAGAGCTCCCTCTCCATGGGTCACACTCTTTAGGGTTTCCTCCATCAAGGAAAATTCCCTCCTCTTTCACTGCGTTGTCCCACAAGATGCTCTCCACCTTCTACCACTGCGTTATTTGACTTGGTCAACTAGACTTTGTCCTCATGCAAAGGTCCCTTTTCACACTGGAAGGGATTTTATTCCTACTCATGGGTATCCTCACCCATTTAATTCATCTCCTAGATGACATAAACAAAATTAATGTTCCAATTAGCTTCATGCTAAATTTTGGAACATTACAGTCCTCCCCTTCTCAAAGATTGCTTGCCCTCAAGCAATTGCAAAGATAGAAATAAGGGGCCTTCTTGAGGCATGTGAATAAAGATGAATTGGGATCTTCCATCCCCATTTGAATCTCCCATCCCCCAAGCAATCATCCATACAAAGGGATTAACCTCCCAACATGGAAACTCATGGAAATCTCCTTCCATCCTGGTCTCCAGAAATGAAGGTGGGCTGAAAATATGAATATGGCAAGCATCATAGCCTACCCCATGTTGTCCTTCCCTCCAATCATGATGAGTGTAGACTTTTTGTTGATCCTGGGCTGTGAAATTATTTCCCTCAAGTGGAAAAATGAAGAACAATCCTCCAAGGATCTCTCCTCCAACATTGAAGAACAATCTGGCCCAAAACATCTCATCCATGATGAATAGGACATGGTAATCATAGAGTATCCCAATGAGAATTTTGTTTCAGGTTTTACATGATGATGTGTGATACAAAAAATATCTCAATAGGACACAACGCATTCTCATCCACTATAACTTCAGGAAATAGTATGGCAAGTAACATACAAAAATCATCACATCTACTAATGAATAGTAAATGGTTGAATGTGTCAACAGTACATGATCAAATAATTACCCATGGCTATACAATGGATGGCTATAAAACTCATGGCCCACCCAAAAAGGAAACAAATAGGTCGCTGTGGTGGCCATATCCCCTCCCATGCTCCCATTAGAACATGTAGTGCATAAAATGTGGGAATTCTCTCCCCTAAAGGACACACCCAACTCATGTGCCTCTCTCTCAATCATGCTTCCAATACAAATCAGATCCATATTAGCAAATGAAATCATGATCAGAAACAAAATGAGGAAAATGTTAGAGGTTTCATGTGGTGCAAGAAGTTACTAATAGTTTTCCCAATACTGACAACATAGTTTTCCAAATTGCTGCTTCAGAAAATTACATGGAAAAATGTTTTTTGATACATATTTAATCATGCATGTCATCATATGGAAAATAGTTGGATATAAAAATTGATCATACATGTAATGAGAAATTTTTTTTCCTAAGGCGATATAAAATATGGCTGCCTCCATCATATGGTTTAGCCCAACATTGAGCATGGAGCAATGTGAAAAGCTTTCCCTCCTATGGAGAAATACACTGCATAGTAGTGGTAAGAGTATGGAAGTCAATAAATGTAAAAACAAACTTATTACCATATTCCAGAAGTAAGATGGTACATGGATCCATGAGTGAGTCCTCCATAGTGTTTTGGCATTCTATGAAGAGGAATGAACCATGTGCTACCAGAAGATCCTCCTCCTCATACTTGGAACTCCAAGTCAAGAAGAATATGTCATAGTAATAGATGTCTCCATCCACTACTATATGACTCTCACCTCCTCCTTGTTCACCAATTTTATCCAATGTGAAGTGATCCTGGGGACACTCCATCCACAAGTCACTGCTCCAAAGTGATAGCGTTGTGAGCTCATGCAAATAGGCTCCTGTCAATACAAAGCTCTGTTCTTTGACATGCTCCTTGTCAAAGACTCCTTTAGTAATGTTGCTACAAATATGGAGTACCTCCCAAGATGGAAGTGCTTCCTGATCATCCAAAGCCAAGGAGTAGCCCCTTTTTACCATGAGAGTGCCCTCTTCTACTCCTGCAACATCACACAACAAGTGAGAGCAAATCTTCCCTTGCTCTCTCAAGTATAACTCAAGCAACCAAAGTGCTTGTTGTCTCCTTGTGCTCCCATCATACAACTTATGTGATGAAGACACAATGAATGATATGAATATCACATCAACACCATGCACCCATACTCCATGCTTCCCAATGATGCAAGCATCCTGCCATCTCTCCTCCATCCCCATTTTCTTAGGAATATGACACGCTAATTATTGGCCAAACTCCTTCAGGAGGAGCCAGCGCAGCCAAGCCTCTTGCTGCCCAGTGTCATATAATTGCAAGTAGCCTCTCAGCTCCTTTATCATCAACCAAATCCACTCAATCACTTGTGGATGTATTTTTATTCTCTTCCCCTTAGAAATCCTATCATGAGGGCTACCATTCTCCCAAACCAAATATCTCCCTTTACATTTCATGAAAGTTTGAATGCAGCTCTTTGGAGACTTCCTAGAAAAGATCTCTCACCCATGATTATGTTGAATCCACAAGGATCCAAATATGATGAAGGTAACATCTCTTATCCACCATTGTTTGACAATGTTGTTAATCCCTCCAAAGATGTAGTGGTTGTCTCATACTCCAACTCAAGGATGGTTTCATAGTTTTTCGTAGGAGTGTCATGGTTTGTTTCATCCTCCAAAAGTTCACACCCCAATCTCAAGGATTTTGTACAACTCAACAAAGGTGTATGAGGATGATGGTTCATCTCCTCCTTGAACCATTTGCATAGCGCAGTGCAATCATGTTGCTCTAGATTAACAATGAGATTTGACCCTTGGTCATGAAAAAGCAAATTTACACAACTATCAAAAGAATTTTCTGCAACAATAGATAGTGGAAATTCCTTCATACCTTGATGAGATTTGGGAATCTCTAGTAGGGCTGCAAGAGTTCCTTCTTCCAATGTGTTGGTTTCCCAAAATATTGATGCATGTGGCTACTCCTCCATAAGTGTGACAACGTTATGACAAAACTCCTCAAGTAGTGGTGAGGGTTCCTCCTCTTCTATTCTTCTATTGCCAAACTTCTTGATTAGTTTTTGAGAAAAATTAGCAAGAGTAGACACTCTTGCATGGCTCAAATGGCTGAACCACCAAATGTGGGCTTCACCTTCTAGGTGCAACACTGAGATCTCAATAGCCTCTTTCTCCACTACAGGATGTAGCAGAAAGAATGCTTCCATTTTCCTCACACAAGCTCTTGCTGTAGATGACCCATCAAATGTAGACAACAAAAATCTATTGCCTTTGATTTCTCTTTTGCTACATCATCTCTTCTCTTCTTTCAATTGGATGAATGGTGGAAAATATAGAGTCTCCTTGAAGGCTCTAGGTTGAGATATGTACTCAACAAGGTAATCACTTAGAATCTGATGATCCAAGTAACCTTCATGCTTGTCTCCTTTTTCTTCATGAGAATAGGAAGTGCATGGTCCTTCCTCTTCTTTTTGCTCTTCCTCTTTGGAGAGGGTCTTCTTAGGTCTGAACACTAATGAGAGTAATATCATATTCTTCATCATTCTAATATTCTTCTATCTTCTTGGGCTAATAATCATAGGCTAAGCCAAGAAATATGCTTTGATACCACTGTAATATCCCAAAATGGGATCTGCTAGCAAGGCATGACTAGAAATTTTTTTTTCCAGGAATTGCTGCTATAGGATTTGAAACCAAGACCTGGATTCCTTATATCTATGTACCTAAGTCCAAAATCCAAGATGAGGCTCAAAAGAAACCCCTCTAGGTGGGTTAAACAAGTCTCCCACACCTAGTTGTCTTGAAAGGGCCAAATGATGGGACTATAGCAAATGCAAGAACATATAATGGAGCACTTCATTATTTTTGAAAGCTTGGATACATGAATATGTAGATAAAAAAAAAAAAATTATTATAGAAGCAATGGTATACAAATCCTTGATGAAAGAGTCACTCAAGCAAAGCAATGTAGCCTCAAAGGGACATGTACATGAAAAATTCTAAACACTGCTACACAAGAATTTCTGCAGGCTAAGAGGACGCAGTTTATAAGAGACACTGCATCATACTGAATAAAAATAGAAATATATGACAATATATGGCTCAATAAATAAGGGGGAGCAAGCTCTCAACCTCTGGAAACAATAATACAACAATCCCTAGAAGGATTGGCTGAAATATACAAAAATGGAAAAATGTCGGAGTTTCTGGGTAGCAGCTACAACTCAAAACTAGAAATGAATAGAGAAGGCTGAAGATGATGAAAAATCTGAAGTATAACTCCTCCAATGGATTCTCCAAGTGAAGGCTGATCCTATCACTGGAAATCTCACCCTCCAACAATCACTGCAAACCCTCACTACAGATGCACACTGAAATAATACAGATACTGAGGGAAACTGTGTTGTAGGTGGAATAGAATGTGTTGGCCAAGTGCCAGGATCTGCAATGAGCTATGAATCCTTCCTTACTGATCTCCCAAAGGAAAGGAGGCTCCCTCCTCTGAAAAACAAGCTCAGAAGTGGTGTTGTGACCCCTCATTGCAACACCCTGGAACGCAACATTATTCTGCTGTAGAAATAACATTGTACTGGAGGAGGATGCTTGGCCTCAAGCCTGGATGTGAGGCAAATTATTACAAATCCTTCATGGGGCTTATCAAGAAAGGAGAATCCTAAACGGGAAATCCTTGTGCTAAGCAACACTGCAACTTATCTAAACAGCCGGAGATTGCAAATAGTCTAAGAAGAAAAGAAATCAATAATACCATGCATGAGTAACAATGGTTGCCTTGCCCTCCTTTTAAAAAAATGATAGCTCCCTCTCCATGGGTCCCACTCTTTAGGGTTTCCTCCATCAAGGAAAATTCCCTCCTCTTTCGCTGCGTTGTCCCACAAGATGCTCTCCACCTTCTACCACTGCATTGTTTGACTTGGTCAACTAGACCTTGTCCTCATACAAAGGTCCCTTTTCACACTGGAAGAGATTTTATTCCTAGTCATGGGTCTCCTCACCCATTTAATTCATCTCCTAGATGCCAGAAAGAAAATCAATGTTCCAATTAGCTTCATGCTAATTTTTGGAACATTACACTCAAACAATACCAAACAAGCCTCTACAAGCAAAATATGCCATCACATGAGAAACAACTGCCATACAAATGCCCTGAGCTAAGACAGCATAGTTTTAGGGCATAAAATACTGCATAAAGATAAATCATTTTAGATCACTATTATATAGCTCAAATAATGCTAGGAGTTAAGATGTAGCCTCGTAGACACATTTCCAAGGGAACATAGGAAGGGTTTCAGAAAATACACCCAAATAAAAATCGTTATCTACAACCCTAGGACTGAAGAGTCACTATAAAATGAAGCTCATGAAAATAGACAGCTGAAATAATATAGATATGATGTAGATCTACTCAAGGGTCTCCTCCAATGAAAGTTTGTACCCTCCACCTACAGGAAAACGCTTTAAAAGAGCCAATAGATCCTCCTCTGAAACTGCCCTCCAGAATAACACAATTCCCAGTTGAAACTACATTGTAAATGTGTAGAAATTATATGCACTAAGCATGCATATGTCCTAGATCCACCTAATCTCAAACTATTTAACTTTATGCAAGATATTGAATCTATTCCACTTGTTAATCTTTTTCAGAAAAATTAATTGCACACACATGTGAAGCATTAAAAAAAAATATTCAATCGCACATAACTCAATTTTTAACCAGGAAAGCTTGAATCTGAAAACCCCAACTATATATTGTGTAACATGGAGATCATATGAAAATCTCATACAAACATACAAATCTTATCACAAGCTCTCAGTACAATATAGTTGTCATACACTATACAAGCCTAATCTTGCAAATCCATGCACCGATCTTTGCCACCTACTAGCTTGCCTCCACTGCGCAATATTTGCTGAAGAATAGCTCTGAATGAATTCAAATCACTCTTGGATTGATTGCACAATCCTCATTGTCATCTCCACTTTGTGATGGATGTAATCAATGCATCACTAATAGTCACAACAGATTGTCTATGTTTCCCTTTCACCTATCTCTCCACTGGTCTCCACTGAAACTGCCATCCACTGTAGTTAAATGATGTATTGTTCAGTTGATTAATGAGTTATTATTTATGAATTAATTAACTAATTAATTCACTCCACTTTCACTAGTGTATCAATTAGTTAGACTAGATACAACTAGCTCAACCGAGTCTAACTGAGTTAAACTAAATACAACTCCATAACTACTTCTTCCAACTGTGTCATAACTCTGCCACTTGAGTTCTAACTAAGTCCTTCATGCATTAGCTCCAGTAAACCCTTAGGAATAGTGTAATTCCTTCTGTCAGCTACTATGCCACATCTGTGCACTGAACTGAAGTGCTCCAAGAGAATAAGTTGTTGTTTAGAGTCTGATTATTATTAAGAGCTAATAATAATCGACATGCATCTATTTTTAGATTGACGATCTATAAATAGACTTCGCCCAATATTCTAAAAATAGAATTTCATCTATTTTCCAACTTGATCAACCATCCACAAATAGCATCCTGCAACTTCTGAAATATGATCATCATGTCTAAAAATAGACTTGTGCTCTTCGATCATGGCCCACTTAGTGAAGGTGACCGATTTTAACTAAGCTCATCATCTTGTTGAATCTCAACACTCCCTCTCAACAAGATAGGGATTATCCTTCACCCCGATCCTGCCTCTATGGTATTCAAATTTTCTCCTGGTGAGCGCCTTCGTCATAATATCTACATCCTGATCCTCCATAGGAATGTACTGAAGCAACATGATCTTTCGCTGCATGATGCAGGGGAATCTGAATGATTCAAATTCCAGTCTGAATCTAAACCTAGGTATGCGAACAGTCATGAAAATGGGGCAATTTTTTTTTTAAAACCAATGTTGAAACTTATGTAATCAATCTGCCATGTGCGCCTGCCATGTGGGCATTCGAGAAGATGAAGGGTTGTTTGCGAGTGTGGATCTCAAACGATTCGAGCTCTTTTGTATTTGATATAAGAGAAAATCTGTAATGTGTGTGGGGGAGCAGCGCAATGTAACAGCGTAGGGATTTGTGCTGAGGCTGAAATGCCTTAGAGCATCTATACTGTTTGTATATAATAAAATTGTTGGTTATTTGGCTTTTCTGTGTTGAGTTGCGTGTTTTATAGTTTAATTTTATGAGTTGATTGTCGTAGTATCAGACTTTCATGATCGGTCATCGATCACGGAAGGATCGATGGTGATCTGGTAAGAATACGATGTGGTTTTATGAGTTGTTGTGTAACTGGCAAATTAATACCTATTTCAAGGTAGAACGATGCATTTAATGAAATGCCATAGATTTTGGTCGAGGTGTTAAGAGCTTGCATACATCGTGAAAATGGAATGTTGTAGAGGTTTTAATTATGCTTTTCATTGTGTAATCACAGTCCTTTAACATGAGCGGTGGTTTTACATATCCGCGATTGAGCTGAGACGAATAGGGTAGATTAATTTTATTTGAGTCTGTGTATAAATTGAATGCGATTTGATCCTGTGCGTTTGACTTGCACCGAATTCTATTGGCCTGAATTGATACCGGACCGGGATCGATTCCAAGCTTTAACGCAAGGGGAGATGCGCTATATAGGAACGATTTGACTCTGCGTTATATACGTATAGAGCAGAATTCGTATATGGTGGTTTTCAAGTCCCTTTACAATGCCAAGTTACATAAGTCCATCGAATGAAATTGAATGTGAGGTCGAACTTCACGACTTCCGTTAAATGTAAGGTCGTTCCAAATTCAAGCGGGGAAGGCAAGGTTAAGGTGAGTTATAACCAGTTAAGTATTGCTACTTGAAAAACACTTATTGACGGGGTCTACATATAACAGGAATTAAACCTTCTCTATAATGTTATGTGATGAGGCTTTTCAATTATCACCCATGGGGTTAAGCCGTAAGTCGTAGTTTGGTTAATTTGTTTCAAAGGTTTTGAAATCTCGAGTCCTTGCATTTGATACTACATTGCCGTAAATCAAAAGAGATGGCTCGTGATGGGAAAAATACTGAGAGGGGGGGGTGAATTAGTATTTACTGCATAATCAAATCTTTTTGATTTTTCATTCCTTAAAACCCATACGCTACTTTACTTCAGTAAACTAGCGTATATACGCGGATCCCCTTTATGAAACTAGCGTATACACAGAGATCTAGATATGTCATTAAATCTTCACTCCTATTATTCCATCATTCATTCATCAGATGTTTAATAAACAGTAAACATATGCAGTAAGAACAGAATAAGACATCACACAAAGCATCACACATGAACACCCAGATTTTTAGGTGGAAACCCAAATCGGGAGAAAACCACCGCTGCAGTTGCTCAGCCTTCAATATTTGATTATAGTGAAAACATCTTACAACATATGTGCTGCAGACTTGAACAAAGACAGCACCAACTCATTGCTTACTGCCTCTCCCCGAAGGGGAGCTTTTACGACTGATTTGCCATCAAATTTCTCCCCGGAAGGGAGCTACGATCCCCCGATCTCGTTTACCAGCCTCACCTGGAAGGGAGCTACGACCCCCTGACTGAAGGCTACAACCCTCAGCACCACCTTGGACCACGTTTCATCAATTTTCACACCGGATCCAACAACTTCAATAGAACACCACTTGCAGGCCACATTTCATCATATTTTCAAACTGAACCCTTTCCATACTTTCAAGCACAAACATACATCACCAACAGATACTTATCAATACAGATCAGATAGCAAAAACACAGCATAACAGATCAGATATTTCATACCCCTTACTTCAGCAAACCCTAGTTTGCATACGCGCTTTCCCTTTACTGATGTCGCGTATATACGCGCTTCCGTCCACACAAACCAGCGTATACCTCAGTGTATATTTCCTTGCGCATATGCGCTTTTACTTCAGCGAAGCCGTGTATATACGCGCTTCCTCCGCGGCGAAGTAGCGTATAGATATTCAATCATTACAGAGCAGCATACTTCATCAGATCAGATGTTCAATTCATATTTACCCTTTTCCTTCAGACAGATGTTCGCCTAGATGTTCGCCTCATCACAGATCTAAGCCTTCCATAAACAGATCTAGCAAATATAGATACATTTCAGATCTAGATATCCCGCTTCATCATTTCTTCATAGGTGCATCATAGATTCAGATCTATCATCAAACCTTTACCCTTTCCATACAGATATACTTCATAGAGAAGTATTCATTCAAGCTCAGACATCTTGCTCCCACACTCATAATTTGCACAATGAAATTCTTCTCCTTATATAGGTTTTCCCTTTTTCAATACCATGAGCCCCTTTTTCAATACCATGAGCCAAACCAATACCATGAGCCCAAAACTACATTAGACGGGGTCAATTAGGCAGATCATTACCCAATACAATGGGTCAATACCATGGTGATTACCCCTGGTTTTGCACTTTTAGAGCGCTTTAGCCCATACGCGACTTGGCACTTCTTTTCCGCGTGCATACGCGACTTCCCTTAGACAGATCCGCGTATACATAGAGACATACTCTTTTCATCATAGATTTAGCACATGACTTCTTTTCTTCACTGCCTTCTGTACACACTGTAGATACATCATATTTAGCTCATCAAGAACATATTCTAACAAGCACAACTTCACCAAGTAAGTTGTCATCATCTTCACTAAGTGGGTTGCCTTTTAAGGACAACACTCAGCACCATATTGCTAACAAACATCGTATCACATCAGATTTACATCATTTACCAAGTTCATCAGGTCAAGACTATCTTCATCAGGTGGATTGCCATCAAGGACAACACATGTCAACAGTCGCATGTCTTCATCTTCATTCAGTGGGTTGCCATCAAGGACAACACTCTACATCATATTTCCAACAATCTCCCCCTTTGGACTTGATGGCAACCACGATGGTGTTTGGTTACCACAACAGATAAGTATATTGACACCATGTCACTCTCCCAATTCTTTGACACCATTATCTGCATTCAAACACCATGTCATTCTCCCCCTTTGACATCAAGGGCAAAGGGCGGATCAAAACCAACGGATCAAGACCAACACACTCTCCCCCTTTGACATCAAGGGCAACGGGCGGATCAAAACCAGCATACTCTCCCCCTTTGACATCAAGGGCAATGCGCGGATCAAAACCAACACACTCACCCCTTTTCTCCTCATGTAGAAGAAACATTCTGCAGATCTGATATGTGCTGAAGTGACTAAGCTCCCCCTGAGTTCATGCTGAATCTTCAAACATATTTTCAATGAAGTACATGACTCTATGATCTTCCTATCACCAATGACTCATACTTATATCAAATATCCAACCAAGTGGATTTACATATGAGACTCAAGTACCCAACCAAGTGGGTTTACACATTTAAATTTAGCTACCCAACCAAGTGGGTTTACAAAATTTGACACGCCCACCCAACCAAGTGGCCCATAATAGAGGTTTCAGCTACCCAACCAAGTGAGTTTACAAAATTTGACTCAGCTACCCAACCAAGTGGGTTTACAGATTTTGACAAGTCCTTACATGACTGAATATTACAAATTTTACATCATGGGTCTTAACAAGACCTTTTCATCAAACTACCAATATAACTTTAAGACCACCACCAGAAAGTCCTCAAGAAAGAGAACATATTTCAGAACCATCATAATGCCAACAATGCATTATACTCAGCAGAGCTAATGCTCCCCCTGAATCCGTGCATCCAAGCATCCTTTCCATATGACTAAGGCTCCCCCTTAGTTTGTGCATCCTGAACATTTTCACCAACAAATCATCAAGGCATCTTTATCAAAACATTAGAAATAGAATTATGAGAACTGGAACACCACCAAAGATACCAAATAGTATCAGAGATACCAAACAGCACTGCAGCTGTGCTGAAGAGAGCTGACCCCAAACAGAAATTTGTCAGCAATCAGACATACGCGGTTTTATGTGCATGAACTCGCGTATATACGCGACTGTGTTTCAGGAAACCCACGTATCCAATACCATCTTCTAAATTTTAACCAGATCTGATCCTCTGTGAGAAAAAGACAGTGTTCAGCTTCTTTCTGAGATATTTGAATGCTTCCCTGTAGTGCAGATAGATAGAACAGTGTAGTTGTGTCTTCAAGCGTCATCCAACGGTTGTAGCATAAGCACATTAGTAACCAAGCCTTCAGATTCTTTGCAGCATCAATACAATCTTTCCAAGAGAGATTATCATACCAGAACAACATCTTCAAATATGAGTCAAACAATCATCCATGTGGTCCAATATCATCAAGATCTTCAAGATTTAACATGAAGTAACATATGTAGGCAAAAGATCTCAACCATAGTAACAAACTATGCATGATCTATTCTTATTTCTGAATCAAACGACATCCAACTCATCCATGTGTGAGCACAAAAGATACTTATCAGCAACCAGGGCTCAAAATCTCATCATAATAAACCATGTACCAAGTCATCATCATATGAGTATCACAAAAACCAAAGAATAAGCAGTCATATTGCCAACAATGCAATCATTAGTATTCAACCTGCTGCTCCCCCTAAACCAGTGCTCTTCCTTAACTTGTGCAATCTGAAACACCTTCAACAAGACCATCGGGCAACAATCTTCGCATGATCCTGGCTCATCTCCGACTATAAGACTTTCATCTCAACAATTAATGACCTTCATCAAATAAGCAATCCGGGCTCATCCATAATCTTCAACATAAGAAACCATGTATTATTTCATTAGCATGAGTATAACCAGAATAATGCTAACAGTACAATCATTAGCAGTCAGACTGATGCTCCCCCTGAACCTCTGCTCCTGATCTTCAGCTGTCATCCCAATTCTCTTATCATCAATGCATACGCGACCGTGTCTCGTTTAAACTCACGTGTATATGCCACTTTTGTTGTTGTAACTGTTTATGAAAGGTGAAGCATAGAAATTTTCACATTCCTTCATCTCCTCCTGAGCTTGTACCTACTGTACCTATCCTTTCCACATCAGAAGCGCTGTCAGAAGTAAACATAACGAGAATAATCAAATCAACCTTGAGAGTCATCATACATTTCTCCCCCTATGACGATACATTACTAATCTCCATAATGTATCTCACATCACTCCTGCAGTCAATCAGATAAGTAAGCTTCAGAAGTGGATGACTGCAGTAGGGTCATGATTCCCTACGTTTCTGATCGGTCCTCCTTCTTTCTCCAGATTTGTTTGAACTTTCTATTTGTGTGCTGGAAGTTATCCAATTTCTCATGTCTGTTCAACATGCATCCCTTTTCTACATGTCCATACTTGTTACAAGAATAACATCTCATGTGACCAGAGAAATAAGCATAAGAATCATAATGAGTATTTCTAATCTTCCTCCTTTTTACAATCGCTTTATGTCCATACATGTTACATGAGAAACAATATCCCCCGAAGAAGCTAGAGTACCCCTTCTCCGAGTAGAACCTCGCGTTTTTGTTTGTGGCTGAAATGATGAGGCCTCGCAATTTGCTGCAACATGCCCATAATCATGACACTTTAAATCATTCAACCCTTACCGTATACTTCTCTTTGAGATTTCATCATTGTTGGTTGACCTTTTTGCTTCTTTCAACTCTCTTCGTACTATGATAATGACTTTGGAATTCAGCATTCCTCAGAACTAGACTCTCCTTTGAGAATGTTTACCTCAACCTCCAGGGCTTGACATTGCTTTGTCATGCTTTCTTCTTTCCTTCTTCCATCTTCTACTTGATCCTTCAGATTTAGAATCTCTTCTTTCAGCCAATTTTCGTTTTCTTCACATGTTTGTTCCAGCTCTTCATTCTTCTTCTTTGATTTTTCCAGATCTTCTTTGAGAGAGATGATTTCTGCTTCAAGGCCCTTATTCTTCTTATTTGATTTATTCAAGTCTTCTTTGAGGGAAATGATTTCTGCTTCAAGTCCTTCCTTTTCAAATGATGGTAGATGTTCCTCACTCTTCTTGCTTGATGCTTCAAGTTTTGCTTGTAGAGAGATGATTCCAGCTTCAAGACCTTCATTCTTCCTTTTTGATTTTTCCAGATCTGCTTTTAGAGAAACGTTTTCTGCTTCAAGTCCTTCATTCTTCTCATTTGATTCTTCAAGTTCTGTTTGCAGAGAGATGATTCCAGCTTGATATCCTTTACTTCGATTGTATACATCATCGAACATCCTTTTCAGTCTAAAACACAAAGCTTTGTTAGCAGATTCCCTCTCATTAAATTTTCTTTGTTGATCTTTGATAACTTCTTCTAGATCCACAATTTTTCTCTCCCTATCTTCATCATTGTTTGTACCACTAAGATCTTTCAAAGGATGACCCCAATCACTATCAGATTCATCTTTGTCAATTTCAGCTATCTCCTTACTTTGTGTAGCCTTCTTCTTTGCCATGAGCACTTCTAGCGCTTGGTCAGAATCTTCTTCATCTTCACTTTCACTATCATAATCTTTGCATATACAGTTAAGTAAAATACAAGAACAACGATCAATACCTGTTTCATCTCCTTCAATTTCTGCTATACATGATTTCTGAGGCATCTTCTTTCTTTGAGTAACCTTCTTCTTTTGCTTCTTTCCCATTGCGACGGATCTCCTTCAAGCGATCAAGCTTCTGCAGAAGGACCACGCTCTGATTCCAATTGTTGGGAAAAATACTGAGAGGGGGGGTGAATCAGTATTTACTGCATATTCAAAACTTTTACTTTTTCTTGCTTCTAAAACCCATACGCTACTTTCCTGAAACAGACTCGCGTATATACGCAGATACCCTTTATGAAACTCGCGTATACACAGATATCTAATTATGTTATTAGATCTTCACTTAAATCATTCCATCATTCATTCATCAGATGTTTAATAAACAGTAAACATGAACAGTAAGAGCAGAGTAAACCATCACACAAAGCATCACACACGAACACCAGGATTTTTAGGTGGAAACCCAAGTCGGGAGAAAACCACCGCTGTAGTTGCTCAGCCTTCAATATTTTATTATAGTGAAAACATCTTACAACATATGTGCTGGTGCAGACTCTACCAGCACGCAGGCACCCACCTGCGCTCGTTTACCAGCCTCTCCTGGAAGGGAGCTCCAACCCCCTGACTCGTTTACCAGCCTCTCCTGGAAGGGAGCTACGACCCCCTGATCTCGTTTACCAGCCTCACTTGGAAGGGAGCTACGACCCCCTGACTGAAGGCTACAACCCTCAGCACCACCTTGGACCACGTTTCATCAATTTTCACACTGGATCCAACAACTTCAATAGAAAAACACTTGCAGGCCACATTTCATCATATTTCCAGACTGGACCCTTTCCAAACTTTTAAGCACAAACATACATCACCAACAGATACTTAACAACACAGATCAGATAGCAGAAACACAGCAGAACGGATCAGATATTTCATACCCTTTGCTTCAGCAAACCCTAGTTTGCATACGCGCTTTCACTTCACTGATGTCGCGTATATACGCGCTTCCGTCCACACAAATCAGCGTATACCTCTGTATGTATTTCATTGCGCATACGTGCTTTATCTTCTGCGAAGCCGCATATATACGCGCTTCCTCTGCGGCGAAGTAGCGTATAGATATTCAATCATTATAGAGCAGCATACTTCTTCAGATCAGATATTCAGTTCAGATTTACCCTTTTACTTCAGACAGATGTTCGCCTAGATGTTCGCCTCATCACAGATCTTAGCCTTCCATAAGCAGATCTAGTAGATACAAGTACATTTCAGATCTAGATCCCCTTCTTCATCATTGGTGCATCATACATTCAGATTTATCATTCAAGTGTAACCCTTTCCATTCAGATATACTTCAGAGAGAAGTATTCATTCAAGCTCAGACATCTTGCACCCACACTCATATCCTTTACATAATGAAATTCTTCTCCTTATATAGGTTTTCCCTTTTTCAATACCATGAGCCCCTTTTTCAATACCATGAGCCAAACCAATACCATGAGCCCAAAACTACATTAGACGGGGTCAATTAGGCAGATCATTACCCAATACAATGGGTCAATACCATGGTGATTACCCCTGGTTTTGCACTTTTAGAGCGCTTTAGCCCATACGCGACTTGGCACTTCTTTTCCGCGTGCATACGCGACTTCCCTTAGACAGATCCGCGTATACATAGAGACATACTCTTTTCATCATAGATTTAGCACATGACTTCTTTTCTTCACTGCCTTCTGTACACACTGTAGATACATCATATTTAGCTCATCAAGAACATATTCTAACAAGCACAACTTCACCAAGTAAGTTGTCATCATCTTCATTAAGTGGGTTGCCTTTTAAGGACAACACTCAGCACCATATTGCTAACAAACATCGTATCACATCAGATTTACATCATTTACCAAGTTCATCAGGTCAAGACTATCTTCATCAGGTGGATTGCCATCAAGGACAACACATGTCAACAGTCGCATGTCTTCATCTTCATTCAGTGGGTTGCCATCAAGGACAACACTCTACATCATATTTCCAAGCTCGCGATACACCCATAGATTGTATGTGTCCTCAATTGGCGCAGCGCAAGCAGAGTGGGCCCATAACCCATGGGTCCCAAGATCGAAAGTTTAGTTTTATGAATCTGCCCGAATAGAATTTTTGAGGTGAATTGGTTGTAGCAGGAATGGCTCTTCATCAAGTGGTATCAGAGCAGGGAAATGATTTCCTGCGGAGAAGAAGTTTGCGTACAGAGGAAGAAGAGGTACAGTTTGTGAAATTTTGTAAGCTGGTGATTTCCTTTTGTAGCAGCAGAGGAAGGTGAGAAGATGCAGCAACCTAGAGCAGGAGTGCTCAATGGTTCCACAGGAGTGAACCAAAGAGATGCCAAAAGCCGGAGCTCAGGAGAGAAGCTTGGTGAGGTATCTAGTAGCAGGGAGGACTTGCTATTGCAGAGGTTTTGTTGCAGCTCATAGAGGACAATTCTGTAGAAGATGCGGGTGAGAATTGTTCAGGAGATGTTGCTACCGGAAGATCACAAGGAGCAGTTCCATAGACGACGTGGTTAGAACTACTGATAGCTAGAGAATACATATGACTAGGAGGTCATAAATTTTTGTGCCTTGAGAGTCTAATGCAGAGACATCTGAACGATTCAAATTCCAGTCCAAATCTAAACCTAGGTATTCAAACAGTCATGAAAATGGGGTGAATTTTGTTTTAAAACCAATGTTGAAACTTATGTAATCAATCTGCCATGTGCGCCTGCCATGTGGGCATTCAAGAAAATGAAGGGTTGTTTGAGAGTGTGGATCTCAAATGATTCGAGCTCTTTTGTATTTTATATAAGAGCGAATCTGTAATGTGTGTGAAGGAGCAGCACAATGTAACAGCGTATGGATTTGTGCTGAGGCTGAAATGCCTTAGAGCATATGTAATGTTTGTATATAATAAATTTGCTAGTTATTTGGCTTTTCTGTGTTGATTTGCGTGTTTTATAGTTTAATTTTATGATTTGATTGTCGTAGTATCAGACTTTCCTGATCGGTCATCGATCACGGAAGGATCGATGGTGATCTGGTAAGAATACGATGTGGTTTTATGAGTTGTTGTGTAACTGGAAAATTAATACCGATTTCAAGGTAGAACGATGCATTTAATGAAGTGCCATATATTTTGGTCAAGGTGTAAAGAGCCTGCATACATCGTGAAAATGGAATATTGTAGAGGTTTTAATTATGATTTTCATTGTGTAATCATAGTCCCTTAACATGAGCGGTGGCTTTACATATCCGCGATTGAGATGAGACGGATAGGGCAGATTAATTTTATTTAAGTCTGTGTATAAATTTAATGTGATTTGATCCTGTGCGTTTGACATGCACCGAATTCTGTTGGCCTGAATTGATACCGGACCGAGATCGATCCCAATCTTTAACGCAAGGGGAGATGCGCTATAGAGGAGCGATTTGACTCTGCGTTATATACGTATAGAGAAGCATTCTCGTATGGTGGTTTTCAAGTCCCTTTAAAATTTTGAGGTACATAATTCCGTCGAATGAAATTGAATGTGAGGTCGAACTTCACAACTTCTGTTAAATGTAAGGTCGTTCCAAATTCAAGTGGGAAAGGCAAGGTTAAGGTGAGTTATAACAAGCGTTCTTGCCATTTGCAAACGATTATTGACATCGGGGTCTAAATATGTGGCTGAGGAATTAAACCTTGACTATAATGTTATGTGATGGAGGTTTAATTACTCACTCCATGGGGTTAAGCCGTAAGCCTAAAGTTTGGTTACTTGGTTTCAAAGTTTTTGAAACTTCGAGTCCTTGCATTTTGATACTACATTGCCGAGAAATCAAAAGAGATGGCTCGCGATACACCCATAGATTGTATGTGTCCTTAATTGGCGCAACGCAAGCAGAGTGGGCCCATAACCCATGGGTCCCAAGATCTAAAGTTCAGTTTTATGAATCTGCCCGAATAGAATTTTTGAGGTGAATTGGTTGTAGCGGGAATGGATCTTCATCACTGCACACAATCTCTGATATAATGATACCGAATATCAATATGTTTAGATCTATCATGAAAGAGAGGATTAACTGAGAGTTTAATGCAACTTTGATTATCACAATGAATCACCGTGGGATCTAAATGTGAACTGAACAAACCAACTAGAATATTCCTCATCCAGATAACCTGACATGTAGCTAAACTTGCTGCCAGGTATTCTGCTTCTGTTGAACTGAATGCCATGGATCTTTGTTTCCTGCTATACCAAGAAACTACCATATATCTGATACTAAAAATCCCTCCTGATGTGCTCTTTCTGTCTGTTGGGTTTCCTGCCCAATCTGCATCTGTGAAGCCATGCAACTTCACCTCATCCATCTATCTGTACCATAAACCATACTCATATGTGCCTTTGAGATATCTTAGGACATGCTTTCCTGCCTTCCAAAAGAGCTTGGTAGGCTTAACCATCGCTTGTGAAAGCTAGTTCACCACATAGAATATGTCCGGTCTTGTATTGACTAAATACATGAGCGAACCCACCAACTGTCGATAAATAGTGGCATCCACTACCTCTGCTGATGTGGCATCCTCTTTCTTCCAATTTCCTGGAAGAGGAGTGTCAATAGGCTTGCAGCCTTGCATGTGAAACTTCTCTAGTATCTCTCGGGCATACTTTCCTTGAGACACAAATAGTTCACCTTCTCGCTGTCATATTTCCAATCCAAGGAAATAATGAAGGAGGCCCAAATCCTTCATCTCAAACTCCTTTGCAAGATCAGCCTTACATGAGTGTATCAGCTGCTCATCACCTGTTAGTATCAAATCATCAACATAAAGTACAATGATTAAAATCTTAACCTCAACCACAATCTGGTACAAGTTTGCATCTGCCTCACTCTTGGTGAATCCAAGTCTAGTGATATAGCTTTCGATCAGAGTGTACCAAGCACGGGGTGCTTGTTTCAACCCATACAACGCTCTTTTGAGCCTGCACACATGCGACTCATTGCTAAAGATCTCAAATCCTTCAGGATGCTCAATTTACACCTCTTCCTCAATGATCCCATTGAAAAATGCAGTCTTCACATCCATCTAATGAATGTGCCAACCCATCTGCGCTGAGAGAGCAAGGATGGTCCGTATGGAAGAATATCGTGCGACAGGTGAAAAGGTTTCTTCATAGTCAATCCCCTCAATCTCTGAGAAGCCCCGAGAAAAAAATATTGCCTTATACTTCTCGAAACTCCCATCAGCAGCTTGCTTTACCTTGTAGATCCATCTTGATCCTACAACTGATTTCTCCACCGACCTTGGAACAATCTCCCAAGCACTGTTTCTGACAATGGAGTCATACTCCTCCACCATGGCATCTACCCATGTGGGCTCCTGCACTGCTTCTTCAAAAGAAGATGGCTCTGTCAGAATACACTTGCTCATAAGAGCCATGTATCTAGTATATTGGTTAGGTGACTATCTCTGTCTGCACTGTGATGTAGGAACTCCTACATTCTGTGTCACATCCACCTTCAATGTCTCAGCTTCTGTGGTATGCTTTCCGCCTTGTCTGATATTTGGTTATGCATGAGTGGACTATTCCACTCCATGAATCTCCTCCTGTGGCTGTTCCACATCCAGAGGCTCATATTTGGGAACAATAAGTTCCTCTTACACATGCAAGTGTAGCTCCCTCTCAAGCGACAACTGCATGGCTTTCACCTCATTGAATTTTATATCCCATCGTATAAAAGTCATCCAACTGTTTGGAAAATACACACGATAGTTATGGGGTGTTTCTATGTACCCCAAAAATATCCCAACTTCTACAGTCGGCTCCAGCTTCTTCCTAGTGTCCTTCATCACATGAATGTAAATAGGTGAGCCAAAAATATTCAAATGAGAAATATCAGGCTTCTTACCAGTGAAATATTCCTCGGGTGTACTCATTCCAAGTACTCTATGAGGACAACGATTTTGCACATAAACCACAGTGTTTCATGCTTCTGCCCATAAGTGCATCAATAGGCCCTGATCATGCAGCATCGCTCGTGCAGAACCCACGATCGTTCTATTCTTTCTCTCTGTGACCCCATTCTGTTGTGGGTTATGAGGTGCTATGAGTTCTCTTCGAATTACTTCTTTGCTACAGAAGTATTTGAATTCGCCTGAGATGTATTCACCACCATTATCTCTCCTTAGAGCTTTCACCTACTTCCCTAACTCCTTCTCCACCAATGCCTTGAACTCACAGAACTTTGAGAATATTTCACTCTTCTTTTGCATGAAGAAGATCCAACATCTACGAGAAAAGTCATCAACAAATATCACATAATACATGTGTTTCGCTATTGAAGAAACCGAGAATGGTCCACACACATCTGTGTGAATTCTCTCCAGTATCACCGAAGCATGGTTCTCCTTCTCATGAAAGGTGGTCTTCACAAACTTACCCATTGTACATCCTTTGCACTGATCTGACTGCGCAAGAGTACCCTTGGGAAGTCTAGTAGAAATTTGCTGCAAAATTTTCAAAGCGCCATGGTGAAGATGGCCCAATCTCCTATGCCATAATTTTCCCTCATCCTGGCTCACCACTTCTTCTGCTTTGCCCACCATTGCAGCACAACCATCTACCTCTAGCTTGTAGAGATTATTAATTCAAACCCCTATCTTCTTGGTTTGACCCATTGTTTTATGTCGAAGGAAAGCTTTTCCCTCACTGAAAACAAAATCATAACCCCTGTCTTCCAGCATTACGACCGAGACCAAGTTCTTCTTTAGACCTGGAACATGCATGAAATTATTCAACAAGAATTGATTACTGGACTCCCTGTCAAAGGTAATGGTCCCAATGTCTGTTGCATTGTACCGACCATCATCGCCCATCTCTATATGCATCTGGAGGTCCTTCTCCTCCAAGTCACTAAACAACTCTTTGTCTCCCGTCATATGGAAAGATGCACTACTGTCAAGATACCACACCGATCCCATGCAGCTTGAAACCAAGCATGCGATCAAGGAAAAATCTAGCTCAAATTGTGAGGCTAAGGCCTCTCCAGCTGCAGATCCAGCAACCTGCTTATTCTTCTTCTTCTATGGATAGTTAGTGGCGAAATGTCCATGCTCGTGACAGTGAAAACACTTCACTTTGGACAAGTCCTGCTTCTTGCCTTTCACACTGGATTTAGAAGGATTTTTCTTCCCATTCCCTTTCCTTGCTTTGGCAGCCAAAGAGAAATTCTCTTCATCTTCATTCTTTGATGAAGATCCATCCCTGGTACCTCACCTTATCTCCTCCTGCACAAGATCCAACCAAAGTCGCTCCCATCCATTGACAGAGTCTTCTAGCTATGCCAACTCTTCGGAAGCCCAAGGAGAGCCAATCTCACCAAGTCTTATTCATCAATAGTAACCCCAAAACTTCCCAGTTCATCCTTGCAGTGGACAAACTTTGTGAGGTAATTTGGAATACTGTTTCCTTTCTCCATTTTTATTTTTCTAAGATTGTCTTTAAGCGCCAACTTCCTCTGGTCACTTCTGCTTTGGAACAAGTCTGTCAAAGCCTTCCACATTAAGAATGGACTGGCTTTCTCATGAAGGTTGGATACAATATGGTCCTTCACACCTTCCAATAGAATCCTCCTTGTCTTTGCAGTCTTATTTTGCCATGCATCAAGTAATGCAACATCACTAGATCCCGGCTTAAGAACATCGCTGTCAATGAACTACTTCAGTGCATTATCCTCCATCACCGCCTCCATCATGTTCTTCCAGGCTATGTAATTCGAGCTCCCATCAAGGGCATACTCCAATCTCAACTCGTTGAAATACATTTCAATGTATACTCGATTTCTGCACCAAGAATCTTCTGTAGCAAATTCGAATTGTCCACCAGCACAAACTCACTTCACAATTGCAATCTTCAATCAACAATGCTCTGATACCTTGTAGAAATTGTATGCACTAAGCAAGCATATTTCCTAGATCCACCTGATCTCACACTATTTAACTTTATGCAAGATACTGAATCTATTCAACTTGTTAATCTTTTGCGGAAAAATTAATTGCGCACACATGTGAAGCATAAACAAAAATATTCAATCACACATAACACAATTTTTAACTGGGAAAGCTTGAAGCTAAAAACCCCAACTATATATTATGTAACATTGATATCATATGACAATCTAATACAAACATACAAATATTATCACAAGCTCTCAGTACAGTACAATCGTCTTACACTATACAGGCCTAATCTTGCAAATCCATGCACCGATCTTTGCCACCTGCTATCTTGCCTCCACTACGCAATATCTACTGAAGAATAGCTATGAATGAATTTGAATTACTCTTGGATTGACTGCACAATCCTCATTGAAATCTCCACTGTGTGTTGGATGCAATCAATGCATCACTAATAGTCACAACAGATAGTCTATGTTGCCCTTTCACCTATCTCTCCACTGGTCTCCACTGAAACTGCCATGCATTGTAGTTAATTGATGTATTGTTCAGTTGATTAATTAGTTATTATTTATGAATTAATTAACTAATTAATTCACTCCACTCTCACTAGTCTATCAATCAGTTAGACTAGATACAACTAGCTCAACTGAGTCTAACTGAGTCAAATTGAATACAACTCCATAACTACTTCTTCCAACTGTGTCATAACTCTGCCACTTGAGTTCTAATTGAGTCCTTCATGCATTAGCTCCAGTAAACCCTTAGGAATAGCGTAATTCCTTCTGTCAGCTACTGTGCCACATCTGTGAACTAAACTGAAGTGCTCCAAGAGAATAAGTTGTTGTTTAGAGTCTAATTATTACTAAGAGCTAATAATAATCAACATACATCTATTTTTAGATTGACGATATATCAATAGAATTCACCCGATATTCTAAAAAATAGAATTTCATCTATTTTTCCAACTCGATCAACCATCCACAAATAGCATCCTACAACTTCTGAAATATGATCGACATGTCTAAAAATAGACTTGCGCTAAAAATAGCCTGCGGCCCACTTAGTGAAGGCGACTCTTTTCACTAAGCTCATCATCTTGTTGAATCTCAACAAAATTATGGGAATAGGTTGGCCTAGTGTGAAATTTTTGAAATGTGCTCATAATCCCTCCTTGATGATCTCCCAAGAGAAGGAATCTTTCCTCCTATGAAAAACTAGCTCAGAAAGTGGGTTTCTCAACTCTCCACTGCGACACCCTACCACACAACACAATATTATGAAGAAAATGTGTGGTAGTTGAAGACTAAAGCTTGGCTAGAATGTCAGATGTGTGGAAATTATAGATAAATACTCTCCCAAGAGGCCTCTCAAAAAAAGAGATGGGATTCTCGCTCGAAAACACCCGGCGCTAAACATCACAACAATCCCAACTAAACAGCTGAAGAATGCAAGAAGTCTAAACAGACATATCAAAATAATAATCATAAACATCCCCTCATATGGCTTCCATCCTCTTCCTTATAAAAAATTGGGCCTTCTCACCTTGGGTCCTACTCATTAGGGTTTCCATCATCATGTAATCAATCTCCCTCCAAAACTACATTGTCCCATCATTAATTCTACTCCTCCATAACATCGTTGTTTGATTTTGTCAAGGTTGACCTATTCAACATGCTTCAACCCCTTTTCACACCTAAGGGTCTCCAATCCAACTTTTATATGACTTCCTTTCAGACTAGGAGTGTTTTTTATTCCTTCTAAGGAGATTTATGGGTCTCCATATCCTGTTATTCCTCTATCTAAGAGAAAAATAAAAATTAATATTCCAATTAGATGTCTGCTGATTTAGGAATATTATAGGACCGCTTGACCCAGGGGATGCCATGTCGAGACTTTTTGGATGACCTCAAGGAGGCGTGGATGGAGACCTCATGGCCCAAGAGAGGGACTATCTGCTAGTTTTATGTTGGGTGGCAGTATCAGTGTTGATGTTGGCTCTAGTAGTGGTATAGGGAGTGGTAGTGGGTCCAGGTGCTCCGCCTGCGGGAGCACCACCCTAGAGTTCCTTTTTGTACACGGGGAAATAGCCCATTGTGAGGATGCTTCCCCTATTTTTGACGACTTATATGTGTATCTTTTTCGGTTGACCGATGGGTTAGGGACACTATTTTTGTACTCAGACACATACATTTGAGATATATATGAGAGCCATTTTTTATGGCTCTACATGGTGTGCCCCATGTTTCTTCTTATGGATTATGTTATGCTGATGGATGTCTATGTTTTTTGTTTTTTGTGTATGATGGTTTATTCGAGTTGCATTCAATTTTAGAATATTGTTAGTTATGCGATCAGCTATTTGGTTTTGACTCCTTGGTACATGTGCGAATGTAATGTAGTCAAATTGTCTGCTTAATCTTTTTTCACACAAATATTTTCTAAATAGATATGAATCATGTACCTCAAATTTTTTTTTTAACTGTGATACTACTAACTGGGAATCGAGGTAGATATCCATATGGTGTATGCCTTGATGGAGGGCATCACACAAAAGTCCAGTAACGGCGTCATATTCTGCCAGATTGTTTGTTGTTGAACTGATGCACAGTCCATTGGTACAGAGTGGTGATTGGTTAGGGTGATAGATGACTCATGCTGTTTCTGCTAAACTTTGAGACGATCGTGATGCTCCTTTGGAAAATACGAAGTAAGGTGTGGGTTGGTAATCCATTGTGACACTCAAGAAAATTTTGTAAAAAGCATTTTGGTCAAAAAAAAATTAAACGGTTGGGTTTGTGCACATTGACCCTAGGGTAGGGCCTGCATGGCCCTTAAGGATAGAATTTCTTGAGGTAAAGGCTGTTGATGGGGTTATCGATGTATGTCCCGTCCGGTTCCATCAATATGTATGCCCCCTTGAGGAGGCAATGTTTTACGATGTAGGGTCCTTTCCACAAGGTTTCGAACTTTCCTAGCCCTAGGGCTTCTTTTGCGACATCATAGCGGAGGACTAATTCTCCTTTAGTGAATGAGAAAGGGTTTATGTGGCAGTCAAATTATGATTTTACCCATTTCTTGTGGGCCTTGTTATGTTGAAGTGACTGTCGTCGAATTTCGTCAACAAGCTCTAGTTGTACTAGATGTTGATCTAGAGTTTGGGTATCATCAAGGATTTTGATGGTGGCATGAAAATTTGGGATCTTGCATTCTATGGGAATCACTGCTTCAACGCCTTATACCAAATAGAAGGGAGTGTAACCAATGGATGTCTTGCTAACCATGCAGTATGCCCACAGGGCAAAGAAGAGCATATGGTGCCAGTTGGTTTTATGGATATAATTTTTTTTTGAGGACTTTGTTTACAACTTCTACCTGTCCATTGGATTAGGGGTAGTATGGTGAAGCGAATGCCTGGTTGAATCTGAGGTGGTGAGATATCTCCTCAAAAACTTCATTCTCGAAGTGTTTCCCATGGTTGAAGACTAACTCTTTGGGAACGCCGAACTGGGTGATCACATGGTTAAACAGAAATTGAGTGGTGGTTTCTATGGTGTTTTCGTATGTGGGCATGGCCTCTGCCCACTTGGTGAAATAATTGACAGCCCCTATGATGTATTTATGATTTCCAGATGATGTTGGGTTGCAAGTAATGACTTGATTCCCCATTTACAAAAGGGGTCAATGATGATGACAGGGTGGAGAGGAGCGGGATGGACCGTTTCCTTATGAGTGAAGCGTTGGCATCACTTGCATCTCTTGACTGTTGTAATGCAATCGTGAAACAAGGACGGAAAAATTATCCTTCTTGTAGGATTTTTTGGGTGGTGGCCATTCCAGATAGGTGGCCGCTGCAAGCACCTCCGTGGCAGTCATTGAGGGATTTTTCCACTTGTTCGTGGGTGAGGCATCAATGTAAAATTGTGTCGATGCCCGTCGGTACAAGACATATCCCATGAGGAGATCTCGGGGGGACTGTTAGTGTATGTGCCGACGATCGTCTTGAGTGAGATGAGGTCTGGAATTTTGAGTTCGTAGGAAGAGGAGAATGTCTCTGTACCATGGGTAGTCAGTTGCTACAAATAAGAGATGCTCGTCTGGTAGCGAATCATTTACTAGTGATCCCTTGGTATCTCTTGGGAGGTTCGTAATGAAATCTGCTAAGATAAGAGCCTTTTTTCTTTTAGGGGAGCGAAACTGTAAGCTGTATTATTAGAGAATGAATATCCAGTGGGCATACTTATGGTTCATTAGGTGGTGTGTGAGTAGGTATTTGATGGGATTAATATCTGCTATAACTGTAGTGGTTTTTAAGATGACATAGTGGCAAAGTTTCTGGACTGCATGTATTAATGTTAGGATAGTATTTTCTTTAGCCTCATATCTTAATGTTGTGCCCGATAAGGTTTTACTGACGTAATAAATTACATGCTCCTTCCCATATGGGCCTTCCTGGATTAAAACTCCAGCCAAGGTGGACTCGGATTCGATAGATACAAGATGTAGTCTTTGTTATAGTCTGGGGGACTGTTGAGTGGTGTTGAAGATGATGTTTCTTTTAGTGCATCGAACGCTTTTTTGGTGTGATAATCCCATTTAAATGGGATTTCTTGGTGTAGGAGGCATAGTAAATATTGAGCACAAGTGGCATAATCTGGGATGAAGCATCTCAAAAAATTGGCCTTCCCCTGCAGGCTTTGCAGTTGCCTGACGGTTCAAGGTGGAGGTACCTCTTTGATAGCTTGGACCTTGAGGGGGTCCACACGAATCCCTTGTTGGGACACAATAAAACATAAGATTCTTCCTACGCTGACGCATAAGACAAACTTGAGGGGTTTCAGGCATAGGTTGTATTGACGGCATCATTGGAATACCAATCGAAGATCCTTGAGATGGTCTAAGTGCTTCTTGGAGCGGACAATCAGGTCATCCAAGTAGGCGAGGATAAGGTGTGCCAAGTCATGAAATATATAATTCATGGCCATTTGGAAGGTGGCTCTGGATTTTTTTAGGCCAAATGGCATTTCCTTGTATGCGAACGTGCCCCAGGGGGTGGTGAACGTGGTTTTGTATCGGTCTGTATGGCGTATTTGAATTTGGTTGTACCTAGGAAATCCATCCATAAAGGAGAGAGCCTCGTACCCTACACAAGAATTAATGACTTGGTCGATGAATGGGGTGGGGTAATTTTCCTTAGGACAAGCTTTATTCAAATCCCAAAAATCGGTGCAAACGCGTATGGTGACTTGTTTTTTCATGACGGGAACAGGGTTGGAAACCCAAGATGTGTAAGCGATGGGGTAGATAAACTTGACTTTGTGAAGCTTATTAATTTCTCATTTTATTTCTTCTACCTTTGATGGGTGCATTTGACACTATTTTTGGCACACTGGAGGTACATCAGGCCAAGTGTCAATATGGTGCTCTACGATAGTGGGACTAAGCCTAGGCATTTCTGAGTAGTCCCACGCAAATATATATTAATAATCTTTTAGAAATTGGGTATAAGAGGTTATTTATTCTAGATATCATGCTGCTCCCAGTGATATTTCTTCGACCTTTGTAGGTTTTTTGAATGTGTTCACCTTGACATTAGGTGAGATGTTTGACATATTTCCTTCCTCGAATGCATCGGGCGTCGGGATGGGATTTTTGAACCAATCAAATTTTCCTAATGGGAGGAAATATTTTGATTAGATCACATAGACCTCTTGTTCTTTTTTCTTGTCAAGACTAAACATGTGCTTGGAGAGAAAAAGTAAATGGTGATGCATTACATCACATGGGTAATCTTGATCTGTCATTACCTCTAGGATGTACTCATCCAAATGAAACAGGGATCCTAAGGGGGATTCATCCTGAGTAAGATTATGTTGAATAGGTTAAATCCTCATGGATATGGTTGCAAGACATGAGAAGGATTCCATCATCGATGTGGTGGAATCAGATGCAGTCAATAGAGTGTAGACAGACTGGGTCTGCACTGTCGTAGGAACAACTACTTTCGTAGTTGCAGCGGACTCGACATCTATGGCAGATGAGCAGACAGCTCGAGTCATAGTTCCAATACATGATGATATGAATCGTATATGGTGTATCATGTCATCAGCGTTTGATGGGGGAAGAATCTCTGTGATGGGATTTAGTGCAAGGTTGGGTCCCTCGCTTAGATGGTCAATTTCCTAGTGATGGAAATTGTGCCTGGTGCAGATGCGCCTGAATGTTTCCATTAGAAGGCATGCCTCTAGTTTGTAGTTATGGCTAGTGTAGATGGTGCATGGTACCACTGTGCCAACTGGAAGTCTTGTTGGAAATATTGTCATTGATGGCAAAGGAGGCAGCACTCAGGCAAAAGAGGCAGTGTTGTAGCAAAGGAAGGCAAAAGAGGCAGAGCGAAAGCAATAGAGGCAGCAAGAAGAAATTCAAAATGTAACATTCATAGAAGCACAGTGAAGAACCGTTATCGGGAGATAGAGACAGAGGCAGAGTGACAGAAGCAGAGACAAAGGCAGAGAGCAGTTACAAAATTCTGGAAATCACACTCTCCAACCGGCGGAGCAGAGGCAGAGACAGAGGCAGAGAGCTGTTATAATTCCGAGAATCGCCCAACCCGGAGGACAGATATAAAATTCCGAGAATCGCCCAAGCCGGCAGATATAGTCGTATGTATAATTCCGAGAATCGCCCAACCCGGAGGACAGATATAAAATTCCGAGAATCGCCCAAGCCGGCAGATACAGTTGTATGTATAATTCCAAGAATCATTACCCGATGGGCATTACATATAACATATAAACCATATTCCGGGAATCTCTTAACCCTTTGGAAAAGTATACATATATGTCTGTTATATTATGGAGCGCACAAAAAAAAGTTTGATAAGGTGGGACCCCTCCCCAATCGCAATCGGAGATCGCAAGGGCAGCGGAACATCGCAATAGAAAGTTGCGATTGCGATTGAAATGGCGGACCCGATCGTGTTATAAGCGGATGTGGTGGAACCGGATGCGGTCGACAGGGTGCAGATGGATTGTGTTTGCACCATTGTTGGTACAACTACTCTATTAGTTGTAACTGACTCGACACCTATGGCAGATGAGAAGAAAACTTGAGTCTTAGTTTCGATACATGATGATATGAATCATATATGGTGTATTGTGTTGTCGGAGTTTGGTGGGGGAAGCATCTCTGTGATGGGAGTTTGCAGGAGCGCAAGGTTGGGTCCCCTGTTAGGATGGTCAACTTCTTGTTGGTGGAAATTGTGCCTAGTGCAGAGGTGCCTGAATGCTTCCATTAATGTACATGCCTCCGATTCGTGGTTATGGCCAGTGCAAATGGTGCATGGTCTTGTTGGAAATATTGTCATTGATGGCCAAGGAGCGGCCTCAAGCAAAGGAGAGGCGGCCTCTCGAGTTAAAAGAGCGGTGTTGTAGCAAAAGAAGGCAAAAGAGGCACGACGAAAGCAATAGAGGCGACGAAGAAAAGTCCAAAATGTAACGATCATAGAAGCACAATGAAGAACCGTTATCGGACGATAGAGACAGAGGCAGAGTGATAGAAGCAGAGACAGAGGCAGAGAGAAGTTACAAAATTATGGGAATCGCACTCTCCAACCGGCGGAGCAGAGGCAGAGACAGAGGCAGAGAGCTGTTATAATTCCGAGAATTGCCCAACCCGGAGGACAAATATAAAATTCCGAGAATCGCCCAAGCCGGCAGATACAGTCGTATGTATAATTCCGAGAATCGCCCAACCCGGAGGACAAATATAAAATTCCGAGAATCGCCCAAGCCGGCAGATACAGTCGTATGTATAATTCCGAGAATCATTACACGATGGGCGTTACATATAACATATAAACCATATTCCGGGAATCGCTTAACCCTTTGGCAAAGTATACATATATCACTGTTATATTATGGAGCGCACAAAACGAAGTTTTAGATGGTGGGACCCCTCCCCAATCGCAATCGGAGAAAAGGTTCAATCGGCGGAGTTTTGTTATGTGCTCCGATTAAAGGCCGGACCCGATTGAGCTATATGCCACAGTTTATTGCTAATCGCATCCGAGTTCCCAATCGCATCGGCAAAATACAATGAACAGTGGTCAATCGCAACACATATTAAAAGACTTGCGATTGCGATTAAGAGTTCGGACCCGATGGGTGTATTAACGATGGTGTATATATATTTGAATTCGGCTAATCGCATCGGAACTTTCCGATTGATCGCAAGTCCTTTGTAATATGCTCCGATCAAGTGGCGGACCCGATGACATTATACGATGGATTTAATAGGTTCAATCGCATCTGGAATCTCAATCGCAATCAGAACTCTCTGATTGATCGCACGACTTTGTAAAATGCTGCGATTGAAGTGGCGAACCCAATCCAGTTATAAGCGGGAGTTGATATATGCAAATCGCATCCGTGTTCTGATCGCAATCGAAACTTTTCTATTATGCGCCTCGATTGCATTTGATTGAAGCCCGGACCCGATGGGCTTATTAACTATGATTAACAAGTGTTTGAGTTCCAGTTCTAATCGCAAACGGAAATTTGTGAAGGCGCTGTTATATATAAATATATATATAAAAAGTTGTTGCGATTGTATTGAAAAGTGCCGCGTGGTCTGTGGACCCACGGGCCTCGGCTTAAGGTGAAGGGCGATTGTTTATATAAAATAATTGCTGTGAGATATATAAAACATGGTTTCGGTTGTATTAAAACATGCCGCGTGGTCTGTGGACCCACGGGCCTCAGCTTAACGGGAGGGCGATTATTAATGTAATACAATTGTAATATATGTATGTTCCAGCCTGCGAAACTCGCCACATCAACAAGACACTTGCTGCGTGTAAAGGATTGAATTACAGTCAGCAGATTCATTTATATATAAAGAGCTGGTATAAAAATAAAATAAAAATGCAGTTCATAAATTCAGGAGTTACGCAGCAGCCATAAACAGAAAGGCATACAGAGAAGAGAAAGGGACAAAGAGACAGTTAGAGAAAAGACAAATGCGCAGCAAGCCAAGAGACAAAATGAGTGAGCTGGAGTTCTCATTTAAATTTGAATGTAAATGTTTTATTTAAATTTATATTGTTGTGATGCATTGGCAAGTCTCCGAGAGAAAACAAACTCCCACTGTAATGTTAAAATTGACACTTACAGTTATAATTTCTGAGTAAGCTGATAAAAGGAGTGAGAAGGCAGAAGGCAAAGAGACATGACTTTCCATTTCGAATTCCAAGCAGAATACAAACAGTCATGTGAGGAAATCTATAAATAATATCATCTTGATATACAGAGAGAGTTTTTTTTTAAATGAAGAGAGAGTAAATCGAGAGAAGGCAGAATATAGAAGAGTAAGACAGAGAAGATTAAGAAAAGCAGAACAAAAGGAGAAGCTACAGAACAGGGTTGATATCTGAGGTAAATCAGCAAACTTTCAGTTTGATAAATTGAGGAAGTTGGAGCTTCCCTATCAAGTTGCGGCTTGATAGTCGTCAGTTGTAGCTGACTGAGGTTGGAGCCTCCTGTAGGTTGGTGCCTGCAGAAAACTGAAGGGAGTTGGTGCTTCCTTGCAAGTTGTAGCTTGCAGAATTGAGGTAGGAGCCTCCTGTAGGTTGGTGCCTGCAGAAAAAAAGTGGTGAGAGGGAGTTGGAGCTTTCCTTTGCATCACAACAATAATAAGATGTGGTTTTCTCCCTTTATGGGTTTCCACTTATATCTGGTGTCTCTGTGCATGATATTTATGTATTGATGTGATATGTATCATTTGCTTAATACCTGCTGCTCTCAAATTAAGTCTACTGCTCTATTAAACTAATACTTTCAGATTACATTCTAAGATTACTCTCACATCAAATAGAGTTTGAAATGAAGGTGTAAATAAGTTTATTGAAAAGTTTAAAAGATCAAGAATGTATTAAACTAATTCACCCCCCCCTCTCAGTTTAATTAGAGATTCAACAATTGGTATCAGAGCCAGTTCCTTTGTACAAGTCTAACAACTGAAAGGAGATCCTAGGTTCTCAAGATGGCTAGTAAAGAAGGATGCTCAACCAATAAAGCCCCTTTCTTCACTGGTGAAAATTATGCTTTCTGGAAAATCAGAATGAAGACATACATAATGTCACTAGGAGTAGAAGTCTGGGCTGTTGTGAAATTAGGATATGCCCCGAAGTCAACTGATACAGAGAAAGAAGCTAAAGAAAGCTTTGTAGCTAATGCAAAAGCCATGAATGCCATCCTGAATGGATTATGTGAAGCAGAGTTTATTAAAGTAATGCACAAAGACACTGCCAAGAAAATATGGGATACTCTTGAAGACATACATGAGGAAGACCAGAAAGTAAAAACTGCCAAACTTCAAGTATATAGAGCCCAGTTTGAAAACTTAAAAATGAATGATGATGAAGATGTTGGCAGCTTCTTCTTAAAAGTTGCAGAAATTGTTAACAATATGAAAGCTCTTGGAGAAACCATACCGGAAAGTATAGTTGTGCAAAAGATTCTAAGATCACTCCCACCCAGATTTAATCCCAAGGTATCTGCAATAGAAGAGACAGCGGATTGGGAGACTTTGACCATGAACCGGATACTTGGAAATCTAACAGCCTATGAAATGAGGCTCCCACAGAAGAAGCCAAGTACAAGGGAAGCAGCATTCAAAACAGAAAAGAAGAAAGAAGAAAAGGAAGAAATATGTTCTTGCTCTGATGAAGAAGAAGCTAAATTTGTCAAGAAATTGGATAGAGGCTCAAGTAGATACAAAGGTAAACTTCCCTTCAAATGCTTTAACTGTGGAAGATTTGGACATTATGCTGCTAAATGTCCTCACAAGAAAGTAAGAAATCAAGCTCAAGAATCAGAGAAAGACACATCAAAGTTCTGGCAGAAAGGAAAGAAATTCAGCAGAAAATCCTTCTATGCTCAGCAAGACAACAGTGCATCTGAAGACTCGGATGAACCCTCAAGTGAAGAAGGAACCTCAGAATTTTTATTGATGGCCATAAAAGATCTTGAAGGACTCCTACTAGAAGATGAAGAAGAAGAAGGGGAAGTAGACCTTGAGGGGGAGCTAAGAAGTGCTCTGGAGGAGATTGACAGACTCAAACTAAAATGCAGAAAACAAAAAGAGATTCTCCTAAAATGTGTGAAAGAAGAAAAAAATTCAGAAGTCCTCATGCAGCTGAAGGTAAATCTTGAAGAAGCCAAGAAGATAGAAGATATGTTACTTCAGCAAATCAAAGATAAATCTCGAGAACAAGAGAAGCTGGAAGAAGAAATTATGTGTCTGAGAAAGAAATTAGAAAATGCTCAACAGAAAGTGTCTATATACCCTTCTCAAACAACAAGCTCTATTAAATTGAATGAAATTTTGGTTGCTCAAAGATCCCCTATGATAAAGACTGGAATAGGCTACGAAGGAGAATCAAGTAAAGGAAAAGAAAAGGTTGACAGAGAGATTACTTTTGTAAAAGCAAAGAAGGATGAGGAAGTAGCTCAAATAATTCCTACAAAAGAAGATATCTGCAATAAGAGAGACAGAGAGCAAAAGAAACCTCTAGTAACAAAGAATATAATGAATACTAAGATGGCAGAAAAAGAATCATATGCCCCTAAGTATATCAAATTTGGAAGTCATCAGAGGAAATTCTTCCCTCCTATGAAGAATGCCACCTGCTATGTCTGCCACAAGCCAGGACACATTGTTGCATATTGTTATGCAAGGAAGAGTAATTCAGACCTGCAAAAGATGCAAACAGTGAAGAGGCTATCTCAAACAAACAAATGGAGAAAACAACCTTACATCGGGTATGCAAATAATTTCTATGGTTATTGTTTTTATTGTAAGGAATTTGGCCATAAAATTATTGAATGTAGAAAGTATAGACAAAGACTGATGTTCAATACCTCAAGGAGGTTGATGAGTCAAAGCAATTTTTTTCATGCTCACAATTCTGCAAAAACTATAATAAAATGTTCAAAAGGGGGCCTCCAGTGGATAAAGAAGGTGAATAACTGTGACCTGGCTCTAACTGCTCAAGATCTGAAAAGCCAGTGGTACTTGGACAGTGGCTGCTCCAAACACATGACTGGAGACCGAAGCAAGTTTATAACTCTTGATGAAAAGAAATCTGGCAATGTTATTTTTGGTAATGATAAATCAGGAAAGATCAAGGGAAAAGGCTCAGTCAGCATAGACAATGGCAGAGGAAAAGCCCAAGAGGTACTATTTGTGGATGGACTGAAAGCAAATTTACTGAGTGTCAGTCAGATGTGTGACAAAGGCTATGAAGTTCTTTTTAGAGCACAAGATTGTGTAGTCAAGTCAAGCACAACAGGAAAGACTCTGCTCAAAGGTGTTCGAACAGAGAACAATGTATACATAGTGAAAGAGGAAGATGAAGCCTGCCATCTTAGCAAACTTGAGGAGTCATGGTTGTGGCATAGGATATTGGGACATCTCAACTTTGACCATATCATCAAATTGAGCAAGAAGAAAACTGTCAAAGACATGCCAGAAATAAAAAGGCCTTCAAGTACTATATGCAAATCTTGTCAATTGGGGAAACAGACTCGCACATCCTTTAAATCTAAAGAGGAGTTGTCAACAAGAAGACCACTCCAGCTTGTGCACATGGACCTGTGTGGACCTGCTAGAACTAGAACACCAAGTGGAGAATCATATTTCATGCTGATAATAGATGACTTCTCCAGAATGACATGGGTTGCCTTTCTCAAAAATAAATCAGAAGCATTGGAAAAATTTAAGATATTCAGAGCATTAGCAGAAAATCAAACTGGATGCAAGCTGAAATGTATCAGATCAGATCGAGGAGGAGAATTCACAGATTATGACTTTGCAGACCTATGTAATGAACATGGAATAAAGAAACAATTTACTATTGCAGGGACACCTCAGCAGAATGGAGTAGCAGAGAGACAAAACAGGTCTGTACAACAAATAGCCAGAGCTATGATGTAAGAGAATAATATTGCTCAAACCTTCTGGGCAGAAGCAGTACACACAGTAGTACATATCCTTAATAAAGCTCACTTAAGTCCAAGCAGTGACAAGACTCCATATGAACTATGGCATGGAAAGCCAGCTTCAATAAAACATTTCAGAGTCTTTGGTAGCAAGTGTTACATAAAGAATAATGATTAAAACCTTGGGAAATTTGATGCAAGAGCAGATGAAGGGATTTTTCTAGGATATGCTTCCAAAAGTAAAGGATACAGATGCTACAACAAGACTCTTCGGAAAATAGTTGAAATTATTGATGTGAGATTTGATGAAGAATTTCCAAACAATACAAGAAATACAGATTGCTGCAGTCCATCAGTTAATCATGAAGAAGAAGACCGGAATGATGAAGAAACTAGCAAGACAATAGAAGATGCAGAGCTGAGCTCAAAAACCCCCTCAAGATACACTCAGAAGAATCATCTTGAAGATCAGATCATAGGAGACAAGAAAGCAGGAGTCCAGACAAGAAGGCAGCTAACAGAACAAACAGAAAAAGTATACATAGCCATGTTATCACAAATAGAGCCAAAGAAATTTGAAGAAGCCAGCAAGGACAAGTATTGGATAAAAGCAATGAATGAAGAATTGGACCAAATTGAGAAGAACAATACTTGGGAACTAGTTCCTAGACCTATTGAGAAAAATATCATTGGTTCAAAATGGGTATTCAAAAACAAAATGAATGAGCAAGGACAAGTAATTAGGAATAAAGCAAGGCTGGTCTGCAAAGGATACTCACAAATAGAAGGACTTGATTATGATGAAACATTTGCCCCTATAGCTAGAATGGAAGCTATCAGAATGTTCCTGGCATTTGCATGCTATCAAGACTTCAAGGTATATCAAATGGATATAAAGTCTGCTTTTCTTAATGGAGATCTAGAAGAAGAAGTGTACATGGAACAACCAGAAGGCTTCTCATTGACAGACAAAGAAGACTATGTGTGCAGACTGAATAAGGCCCTATATGGACTGAAACAGGCTCCTCATGCTTGGTACTCAAGACTGGACAAATATTTGCAAAAACAGGGTTTTAAGAGAGGTGGAGTAGATAGCAATCTATACATAAAAGCGCATGAAAATGAACTCCTAATTGTTGTTGTATATGTTGATGACATTATGTTTGGAAGCAACAAAGATGAACTAGCAAAAGGGTTTGCTGATGAGATGAAAACAGAGTTTGAAATGTCTATGATTGGAGAACTCAGTTTCTACTTGGGAATGCAAATTCAGCAAAAGAACACAGGCACATTCATTTCTCAAGAAAAATACATAAAAGAAATGCTGAAAAAATTCAAAATGGAGGACTGCAAACCAATGACAACCCCCATGATCACGGGATGCAAGCTGTGTGCTGATGATAGGTCTGCAGATGTAGATCAAAAACTCTACGGATCCATGATAGGAAGCCTGCTGTACTTGACAGCTTCAAGACCAGACATCATGCTAGCAGTAGGACTAGTGGCAAGATATCAAGCAGCACCTAAACAAAACCATCTTCTGGCAGTAAAAATAATACTCAGATATCTACAAGGAACCGCACAATATGGGCTTTGGTATCCTAAAGGCAAAAGCTTCACCTTAACAGCATACACAGATGCAAATTGGGCCAGCTGTGTGGATGACAGGAAGAGTACAAGTGGAGGTGCATTCTATCTAGGAGAAAGTCTGGTGGCATGGCTAAGCAAGAAACAAACATCCATCTCTTTGTCTACAGCTGAAGCAGAATATATAGCAGCAGCAGCATGTTGTACACAAGTCATGTGGATGAAGCAAACTCTTCAAGACATGAAGGTAAGCATTAATGAACCTATCTCAATCAAATGTGATAATAAAAGTGCTATAAGTATATCTAAAAATCCCGTGCTTCATTCAAAAACTAAACATATACCAATCAAGTGTCATTTTCTCCGAGAACAAGTGGCTCAGAAGATAGTTAAACTGGACTATGTATCAACGAAAGAACAGATAGCAGATATATTTACCAAACCACTTGCCAGAGAACCATTCGAATACTTGAGAGACAAACTAGGGTAGTATCTGTAGATACTATTCTCTAATATGAAGAGAAAGTACAGTCTCAGGGGGAGAACAAAATGAAGATATCATTCCAGGGGGAGAACAGCCAGCAAGATAAGCATAAAACAAGTCCATAGGATCAGCATTATCAATATTATCAGCATTCAGAAGCAACAAGAACCTTTCGATCGTAAAATGCATCATCTCTGTCTGCAATCTAGCACATATTACAGGCACTACAAATGAAACACAGCATAGTCCAATTTCAGCAGAAGAGGACCTAAACGTAACTCAGAGAAAGGAAATACAACGACAGAACCCATACGGAGGGATGAGGAGTCATCCTTTGCCATTGATGTCAAAGGGGGAGGAAGAACAAATAGCAAACAGGAAGAGAAAGCAACAAGAGAAAGAGAAAGCAAACAGAGAAAGTGGATTGCCATCAATGCCAAAGGGGGAGACTGTTGAAAATATTGTCATTGATGGCAAAGGAGGCAGCATTCAGGCAAAGGCGGCAGCACTCAGGCAAAAGAGGCAGCGCTGTAGCAAAGGAAGGCAAAAGAGGCACAGTGAAAGCAATAGAGGCAGCAAGAAGAAAGTCAAAATGTAACAGTCATAGAAGCACAGTGAAGAACCGTTATCGGAAGATAGAGACAGAGGCAGAGTGACAGAAGCAGAGACAGAGGCAGAGAGCAGTTACAAAATTTCGGGAATCGCACTCTCCAACCGGCGGAGCAGAGGCAGAGACAGAGGCAGAGAGCTGTTATAATTCCGAGAATCGCCCAACCCGGAGGACAGATATAAAATTTCGAGAATCGCCCAAGCCGGCAGATACAGTCGTATGTATAATTCTGAGAATCGCCCAACCCGGAGGACAGATATAAAATTCTGAGAATCGCCCAAGCCGACAGATACAGTCGTATGTATAATTCCGAGAATCATTACCCGATGGGCGTTACATATAACATATAAACCATATTCCGGGAATCGCTTAACCCTTTGACAAAGTATACATATATGTCTGTTATATTATGGAGCGCACAAAACGAAGTTTTAGATGGTGGGACCTCTCCCCAATTGCAATCGGAGATCGCAAGGGCAGCAGAACATCGCAACAGAAAGTTGGATTGCGATTGGAAGTCCGGACCCAATGGAGGTATGAATTATAATTCAAACATGTTTGAAGTCCTGTCCCAATCGCATCGGCAAAATACAATGAACAGTGGTCAATCACAACACATATTAAAAGACTTGCGATTGCGATTAAGAGTTCGGACCTGATGGGTATATTAATGATGGTGTATATATATTTGAATTCCGGCTAATCACATCGGAACTTTCCGATTGATCGCAAGTCCTTTGTAATATGCTCCGATCAAGTGGCAGACCCAATGGCATTATACGATGGATTTAATAGGTTCAATCGCATCCGGAATCTCAATCGCAATCGGAAGTCTCCGATTGATCGCAAGACTTTGTAAAACGCTGTGATTGAAGTAGCGGACCCGATCCAGTTATAAGCGGGAGTTGATATATGCAAATCGCATCGGTGTTCTGATCGCAATCAGAACTTTTCTATTATGCGCCCTGATTGCATTTGATTGAAGCCCGAACCCGATGTGCTTATTAACTATGATTAACAAGTGTTTGAGTTCCAGTTCTAATCGCAAACGGAAATTTGTGAAGGCGCTGTTATATATAAATATATATATATACAAAAAGTTGTTGCGATTGTATTGAAAAGTGCCGCGTGGTCTGTGGACCCACGGGCCTCGGCTGAAGGTGGAGGGCGATTGTTTATATAAAATAATTGCTGTTAGATATATAAAACATGGTTGCGGTTGTATTAAAACATGTCGTGTGGTCTGTAGACCCACGGGCCTCAGCTTAACGGGAGGGCGATTATTAATGTAATACAATTGTAATATATGTATGTTCCGGGCTACGGAACTCGCCACATCAACAAGACACTTGCTGCGTGTAAAGGATTGAATTACAATCAGCAGATTCATTTATATATAAAGCGCTGGTATAAAAATAAAATAAAAATGCGGTTCATAAATTCAGGAGTTACACAGCAGCCATAAACAGAAAGGCATACAGAGAAGAGAAAGGGACAAAGAGACAGTTAGAGAAAAGACAAATGCGCGGCAAACTAAGAGACAAAATGAGTGAGATGGAGTTCATTGTAATTCGAATGTAAATGTTTTAATTGTTTTTATTGTTTGTGATGCATTGGCAAGTCTCCGGGAAAAACAAACTCCCACTGTAATGTTAAAATTGACACCTACAGTTATAATTTCTGAGTAAGTTGATAAAAGGAGTGAGAAGGCAGAAGGCAAAGAGACATGACTTTCCATTTCGAATTCCAAGCAGAATAAAAACAGTCATGTGAAGAAATATATAAATAATATCATCTTGATATTCAAGATAGAGAAGTGAGAGTAAATCGAGAGAAGGCAGAATATAGAAGAGTAAGACAGAGAAGATTAAGAAAAGCAGAACAGAAGGAGAAGCTACTGAACAGGGCTGATATCTGAGGTAAATCAGCAAACTTTCAGTTTGATAAATTGAGGAAGTTGGAGCTTCCCTATCAAGTTGTAGCTTGATAGTCGTCAGTTGTAGCTGACTGAGGTTGGAGCCTCTGTGGGTTGGTGCACTGCCAGGAAAGGCGAAGGAGTTGGTGCTTCCTTGCAAGTTGTAGCTTGCGGAGGTCGAGATATTGAGCCTCCACAGCAGGTTGGTGCTGCGGCTTGATGGTGAGAGGGAGTTGGAGCTTGCCTTTGGATCACAACAATAATAAGATGTGTTTTTCTCCCTTTATGGGTTTCCACTTATATCTGGTGTCTCTGTGCATGATATTTATGTATTGATCTGATATGTATCATTTGCTTAATACCTCCTGCTCTCAAATTAAGTCTATTGCTCTATTAAACTAATACTTTCAGATTACATTCTAAGATTACTCTCACATTAAATAGAGTTTGAAATGAAGGTGTAAATAAGTTTATTGAAAAGTTTAAAAGATCAGGAATGTATTAAACTGATTCACCCCCCCCCCTCTCGGTTTAATTAGAGATTCAGTGCCTGCTTGTGCCAACTGAGTAGATTGTGTGGGAATTAACAATACTCTTTGTCCCAGATGTGGATGCTTGGAAAGGATCTGTGGTAGAAGATGAGGTATTTTTCTTCCATTTCCATGTTGTTTTCTTGGGCGTGTCTAAATTTTTGGGGGAGTGTAGACTTAATACTGCTCTTACTGCTCTTAGCTTGGGGAAACTCTTACATTTAATTGTATGATGAAAGTGTGAACAAAACCGTTAATAAGTACGTGTGATCTTCTCTTAGTTACAGAGAAGTCTCTGTGGTAGAGAAGGGACTGTGTGAAGACTGTTTGCGAGCGGATTCAGTTCTTTGCACTAATTGACTTGGTGGTCAATCCGGTCACACAATCAACATGTTATCCTAGGTTTGGCCTCGGTCATGCTTGGTTGGTGAGCCATCCCACGTTTCCCATCATGCTGATGTGGGTGTGGGGTTGCTGGCCTGGGGGTGATGTAATTTTTATATCGTTTAAGGAGATCGTCCCATTTCTTCTCTATTGTGTGAATCATATCAATGAGAGGACGAAATTGTGGGATATAGGTACAACACTATCCACAGTGATTGCCCTGACATACTGGGAAAAATAGCCTAGATATGGGGGTCCTGTCGTGCTCAGTTTGTGGTCTGATGGGGTACCAGCATCGTAACGCTACTAAATCAAGGCAAGTTACGACCACATGATTGGGTGTTTTACATAACACACATGTTGGTCTTCTTTGTAGAGAGTGATTGGGGGTAACTAAGGGTTCCCTGATTGGTCGCTTTTCAGCTGACAGGAAGAGGATGGATCTACTCATCACATATTCTTGGGTTGTCAATTTTTTCATTGATTTTGAGTCTGTGTCATCTTCTTGGGAGAGGCGGACTATAGTTGATCGCATACAAGCTAGTGCTACATGAAATCTAGGTATGTAGTTACAATGATGCACTGGGTAATTGTCACCACATATCTTACATGAATACTGGATGTCCATGTTATTGCGATATACTATATGAACTAGGTACCATCGCTGGAACATTTCCAGAGCTGGGAAATCAATGATGAAATGATCGAGCTCATCACAAAGTACACAACTCTCGATGCAAAGAGGGGGGATGACTGCAAGTCTTTCTGGTGACTGTCGTTCCTCCTGCAGTTACAAGATGGTATGAGTTTCATCTCGAGATGATTGGATAGAGGGATCCTCCTAATAGGATTACTTGATGGCATGTAGGGCATCCCTATATCATGATATTTTTGGGAAATGATGGGTATAGTGCCCATAATTGTTGCAGATAGTGCATGCGTGATTGGTATGCAATGCTTTGCCTTTTACTTTGATGCCAAGTTCCTTTTTTTCGGGAATGTGGTGTTGCAATGTCAGCCTCAGAGCCAAGGACTGGTTTTAGTTTGTCCATCTCTTGACAGATATGGTAGGGTGACCTACTACATCACACATGGCACATCTAGGTGATTCTCGTTGTGTGACGAGAGTCTCCACCCTCTTTCCTCTCTTGGTTTTCTTAGCCGTAATCATCATTTTTGCAATGGGAATTTACTTTGCGGGTATTTTTTCGACAGTTTCCTGTATGGGTGGAGCCTCCTTGGGAATTAGGGGCTTTAACCCTGTGGCAGTGACTTGTGTGGCTGTTGTCCCAGTAGGGAAAATGAGGTACCAAACTAGTATCATGAAAGATATGTTTGGTAACACTACCATTGCCAAAACCTGTTGGGATAAGAAAGCAGCTAGGGGGTAGAGGAAAGGGGTTTGGGAAGCAGCGTAAGCTAGAGAGGTCACCATGGCCAAGGACTCGGAATCACTCTACTTGCGTCCGTGTCCTGACTAGCTTTAGATCTTGATGTGGACATCATGCACACCAGATCCCCTGTGACATCAGGTGATGACTCAGGTATTATAGGGGGATCTCCTAGGAATGATCCTAGGATGGACGAGGGTTTGAATTGGCCAAGGCCATGTTATTGGTACCGTAAAAGCGTGTCCACAGATGTACCTGTTAGCTCCCTATGAATTGTTTGACAAGCAAACAGGGGGCTAAATTGTTTTTGAGCCTTCAAGGAATGCATTTCCTTTGAAAACACATCATCCTTGAAGCCTCCTTATGCCCTTGTCCTTTGATAAGGCCCCACTACTATTTCTAGTTATAAAGCCTCTCTGTTTGTGACGAAATGCCCAAAAGGCCTCCTTTTTCCCTTTATATCATCCCTTCTAAACCTCTGTTTTCATCCCCTTGTCTCCCCTTCTAGTTCCCCTCTTACCCTCTAAAGCCTCCCAAAATCCCCTTTAAATCCTTCAAATACCCCTTGTTTGGCCTATTTTCCCCTTTTTCCCTCTATCGTTGCCCTTTCCTAGCCTTAAAATGCATTAAAATGGGCCAAAAACCCACTTTCCACCTTATAATAAGGCCCAGCTCCTTTCAGCTAGCCCCTTAACCACTTCCCCCCATACGCCCATGCCCAGGACCAAGGGCTTAAGCCCCGGGCACTAATCGCAATCACACCGTCGAGCGAGCGCATCTCTGTGTTTTACGAAAAAAATCCGATGCGATTGGAGTGTTGTTCTATCGGCTCCCGCCACAATGTGGGTTGTCGATTCACAGTCCAATCCAATGGTCCAGTGCTGATCACATCGCGCTCGTTGCCCCTGCCCTTTCACCCCTCCGATCACATTTTAACCGTCTATCTTCCTGCCAGATCCGACGGCTGGCACTTAATCGCGTCATTGCAATCGCAAAGTTTAAAAGTGTCACCCACGTGCCCCGATTGCGATCCGCCAATTCGATCTTGGCCGTCCATTTCTTCAGATCCGACAGCTGGGATCTAATCACGCCCCCCCATCAGTTTTCTTCATCGGAGCCCCTATTAACTTCAACTTCCAATCTTCTTCGTCGATCTCCTCCTGAGATCCGATGGTCCTAAATGAATTTCTCTTCGCCATGACCAAGTCCCACCACCCATGGTCTATTTCATATGTTTTTCGTTGCATTTTCCCATTTTATTTGTGTGTTGCCCAACTTCCAAAGGTCATCTTGTTCATCAATCCCCACCATTGATCATTGCCTCCAAAACCGATCGGACGGCCCACATTCGTTCTGCCATCAAAACTCCATTTCATTTCATTTTCACCTATTTCCTCCACGACCGCCATTTCTACAGTTCCGCCACCATTCCTCCAAGCTTTCAAAGAATTCTTCGACCACCACCCTCGGATTTTATAAAAAAATTATTCCATTTTGCAGGGTTTATAAAGTGAGAAATTCATTCCATCTCCATGATCACAGTCGCTGTGATTCAGAGTGCAGAGAGGTCATTTCAGCATCGGCCAGCGAATCAGCAGCAGGGATTAAAGGGGTTAATGCCAATTATTGAAATTTTAACGCTTAACCCTGTGTTCAAAGGGAAAGGACACAGTTTGAAGACTAAGCGCGTGGAACAGCCATATCTTTGTTTAACGTCAACAGAGCATCGGTTCTCCAAAAGAACACCTTCCTACAGCAGTATCCATGCCTCCTCGAGCCCAGAAACAGTTAATTACTTTGACAGAAACTTCTTAAAGACTGTCAGGACTACAGTTATGGAAGCATGGAGACCTGAAGACCTTTCAGTCACCTTACTTGCTTCATAAGATAGAACAGAGGGCCTTACAGCCAGAAGGACTTCAAGAAACATCCGAGGTCAATATTGGCCTGACAGAGTCTCCCAAACCATACCAAAGTACTTACAGCGATGCAGATTGCCATTAAGCGGAGTGGGCATGAAATTTTTCTCCACTCTGCCTTAATGAGATGCATTTAATGAATATCATCTACTCCTGTTATTCTCTTCTCCTATAAGAATTCCTAAGAACACATCGTAAAGGTTGTTGTTCAGTTGTTGTCGATTGTAGTTAGAGGGATTCAGTTTTGACTGTCAGAACAGTTTGGGAGAGATTAGCAGAGTAGTTTTTATGTAGTAGGCTGGGAGGAGAAAGTCTGGACTGTATTAGCCATTGAGCTCAGTGTATGTGACTGGTTTTTCATCAATTAATCAAGCAAATTTCACAAGATCCTGGTCTATTACTATTGGTGATGTTTTTCTAACATTGTTTATTACATTTTCATACTGTTTCATTTTCTACTGGCTCGCATCAGAAAATTGGCATAGGATCTACCCTTGTTAGGTACCCTATGTTTCTGCTCTCCTTGCCTTTAATGTTTTCTGCTGATAGTGAATCTAAGAGTAAATTCATGTGGTTTAACCAGTGTAGTCGATGTTATTGCCTGCTAGCTGATGTATGAATTCAGGGTTTGCTGCTTAGTTGTTCTTGTTGGGTTTAAGTTGGAAGATTTGGGAACATTGGGGATTAGAGTTAGCTCTGTCCACTAGGATCCTTGTGCGACCAGCTGGCCTTTCTAAGATCTCTTTCTGGTGTCAAAGCATTGAAGGTTCAAGGTCCTTCTCTGATCTATAGACCTTGGCTCTGTTAAACTTATCTCTATTTTCCCTTTGAGCATGCTAAAGCAGGTCTGGAGTTAAATGACCTCTGACCTGATATATAGACAGAAATTGGGTGTCTTTCCTTCTTTCACCTTCTTTCCTTAATGTTCCATCCCACCATCTATCTAAAAATATCCTTTAGTGTAGATGACTTGCCCTTTGAAAGCCTTGGCTAGTTGTTTGCATGTAATTACCTTTCATGACTCCATAGCCCAATGGATGGCACTGTCTTGACTCATCCTCTTTTGCTGAAACGTCCTGCTATTTTTCTCCTTTCCTCCTATTACCTTCTCAGTCTATGATCTCATGACTCAACCTAGCAACCAACCAACCAAATCATTCTAAACCCCCTTTGTGCTTCATACCTAGCCTAATATCTCATTCTGAGCTTTAAAAGATATATCATTCTTTGCTTTATTGGAGAGATCCCTCTTCGGGTCCAGGAGGTCTAGATCCTAGGGCCCCAAAGTGGTTCTGATGTTGTCTCATCTTTGGTCTTGCCAATCTGGCCAAAACATGGGAACCCCAACATAATGGCGACTCCGCTGGGGAAATGACCACTTAGCCTAGATTGGCTTTAAATTGCTGATGGTGGACAACATCCTGCTTCAAACATTCATATACATCCACCTGGCGACTCCACACTCCCTATGATCCAAAGACCTGATGACTCCACTGGTGGAGGACTCTGAACTGGTTGAGAAGAAGCAGTAGCCTTCTTTGCATAAATATGGATCTAGACATGGACAGGGATACAAAGTATGATGCTTTGTATGATAAATTAAATGAATTAACATAAAAGTTTGGTAAAGTGCTGGAAATGTACATGGCTAATCTGAATGCAAATGATGATTATTTAGAACAGCCCATGCCTCTTCTAGAACAAGAACAAACTCAAGACCGAGAATATGAGAAAGACATGTATGATGCTCAGGAGTCTATAGAAGACGAAGAGGAAGGTGATCAAGAACTGCCTGATTGCTTACCTATGTCTTGTGTTACACTGACTAGAGAATATTAGGACCTAATAGAAAAATCTAATAGGGAACGCTGCTTTGAGGAAACAAGAGAAAACTTGGAGGAGGTAGAATCTGATGTGGAAGAAGAGGCTCAAGTAAACATCCCACCTCCAAATCAGCTAACACAAGAGAAAGAGGACTGTTGTTCTTCTGTCCATGATGAGAGGGAAACCCCTCTTTTGACAGAAGAGGAGATTGATCAGATATTAAATCAGTAGTCCACCTCTAAAATATTTTGTAGAACACACGCTCCTTCTCATTCATATCTTGAGTTTGATGATTCAGATCTAGAAAACTCCTCTGTGGATCAGGATGAATAAAGACCTGCTGAGAATCCGACAGGTTTGATTGGTGACATTTCTTATGATTATGACTTTCTTAGTTATGATATATTTGATGATGATTGTTTCCAGAGAGAAGTTGAGCTTGTAGAACCATCATCAGTAGACCCATGGGAAGAAATCCAAGGCCAACAACTCTAGAGAAGCAGTGAACCCAGTCAGCCTATCTATGACACTGATGGGGAAAGTTATGAAAGCATCAGTGATGAGTGTAATGAGAATGGAGGATAGCAGTATTTATTTTTAGAGGAGGAGGAGGAAAACAAAGAAGAGATTCTTGAGCAAGATGAAAATAACGAGCCTTCTCTTGAAAAAGAGGAAGTAATGGAACAAGCCCCTGCTCAAGAATACATAGACCTTTTCACAAAGCTCAGCGCAGTAGAGCCGAATATATCAGAGCTCCGAGAGGACTCAGCTGTTATATACGATGAGTCCTCCAGTTTAGAAGACGAAGGAGACACTATTTCTCAAAAGAGTATTCTTCTCAATCTAGCATGCTCAAAGAGTTGAGCAAGAAATACCACTCATGGGATCACTTGATGGACTGGTTGCATTGGAAGACAAAGTTTGTAAGCTAGACTTGTAAATAGTCCAGTTAGAGTAGGGTAGGTAGGAAAAGCTCAATAAAGCTCAGTCTATGAGAATGTAGTTAGTTGTTTTTAATTTCTGCAAAGTCCAGCAAGTCAGACAGTCTAATATTGGCTTGATTGTTTTCAATTTCTATCCTAGAATGTAGAGAAGAAATCTGCTAGACAGTTTAATCCTAGCAGATATTAGATTAGGTAGAGAAACTATGAGACCAACAGTTTAATATTGTCTCATGGAGTAATAAGGGTAGAAGTAGAATAGGTTTATTTTCCTGTTTGTAAAAAATTGATAATGTAAATGGTTTGCAAGTCCAAATGCACCCAGAAGAAAAAATGTTAGGACTATAGTGTGGGTAGGTAGTTGTTTGGGATAATTTTACTGCTAATATGATGTCTTCATGATTTGTGGCAGTTGATCCAGAAAGAAAGGAATGAGTCAAGTACCAGGCATCTAGCCTACTCCAAAGATCATCTTCTGAATTCTTGACTCCTTCAAGAAGAAGCCATCCCCATGTGGAGCCACTGTTAGCCCCCTATGAATTTTTTGATAAGAAAACAAGGGGCTAAATTGTTTTTGAGCCTTCAAGGAATGCATTTCCTCTGAAAACACATCATCCTTGAAGCCTCCTTATGCCCTTGTCCTTTTATAAATCCCCACTACTGTTTCCAGTTATAAAGCCTCTCTATTTGTGAAGAAATTCCCAAAAGGCCTCCTTTTGCCCTTTATATCATCCCTTCTAAACCTTTGTTTTCATCCCCTTATGTACCCTTCTATTTCCCCTCTTACCCTCTAAAGCCTCCCAAAATCCCCTTTAAATCCTTCAAATACCCCTTGTTTGGCCTATTTTCCCCTTTTTCCCTCTATCGTTGCCCTCTCCTAGCCTTAAAATGCATTAAAATGGGCCAAAAACCCACTTTCCACCTTATGCTAAGGCCTAGCTCCTTTCAGCTAGCCCCTTAACCACTTCCCCCCATACACCCACACCCAGGACTAAGGGCTTAAGCCCTGGGTGCTAATCGCAATCGCACCGTCAGGCGGGCGCATCTCTGTGTTTTACGAAAAAACTTCGATGCGATTGGAGTGTTGTTCTATCAGCTCCCGCCGCAATGTGGGTCGTTAATTCACAGTCTGATCCAACGGTCCAGCGTTGATCGCATTGCACTCGTCGCCCCTCCCCTTTCACCCCTCCGATCACATTTGAACCATCGATCTTCTAGCCAGATCCAACGGCTGGTGCTTAATTGCGCCATCGCAATCACAAAGTTTAAAAGTGTCACCCCCCGTGCCCTGATTGCGATCCACTGATTCGATCTTGGCCGTCCATTTCTTCAGATCTGACAGCTGGGATCTAATCGTGTCCCCCCATCAGTTTTCTTCATCAGAGCCCCTATTAAATTCAACTTTCAATCTCTGCCGTCGATCTCCTCCTAAGATCCGACGGTCCTAAATGAATCGCCCTCCGCCATGAACAGGTCCCACCACCCATGGTCCATTTCATATGTTTTTTGTTGAATTTTCCCATTTTCTTTGTGTGTCGCCCAACTTCCAAAGATCATCCTGTTCATTAATCCCCACCGTTGATCATCGCCTCCAAAACCGATTGGATGACCTGTTATCACTCAAGTTTTCCTTTAAGTTGTGGAAAAGGAAAGTATACCCGAGGTAACCACAAACAAAACTTCAGATACAGAATCTAGCCAATCTGTATCCAGAGAGGGCTCTCTCTTTATGATTTAGCTTTGTTCTTAGAAAATATTAGGCTAGTTATAAGTCCAAGAGTTTGTTTGAAAATGGTGGAATCCGCCAACTAAGGGAATGATTGAGTATTTCAGGCCATTGGGCTATGGAGTCGAAAGGATGGCTTTACTGGATTAAGTTTCTACACACAAGATGGCTTTACAGGGCAAGATAGCCAAACAGAGAGAACGATTTATAGATTTGAGGCTTATGCGATGAGCATTTTGTGTAGATAAGTTTTCCGGTTTAATCGCATCCATTCTTGTTGATTTCGACGTTTCGAACCCAGCCAACGAGGTTCATCATCAGGAAAAGATCCATAGGTTCATCATCAGGAAAAGATCCATAGGTAAGAACTGATCTCACATTTGAGGTATAAATAGTGATGGAAGATGAGAGTGGAAACAAGGGAGGCCGACATAAATTGTTATTTAATTTAAATCAATTTATTTATTTGTTAATTAATTAATTAATTAATTTATTATATTTAATATTATTTTAATAAATAAAAAGTTGATAATGTAATTCCAATTCAAATGAATATTTTTATTTTAATTAATTTTTAATTTTTAATTAATTTCTAAGAAATAATAATGATATATGAATCATTATTATGATGTTAACTAAGACACATATGATTATAAAAAGTATTAATTATAAAAAAAATTATAGAGATTTTTGTGTAGTTTAATTTGAATTATTTTTATTTTTATTATAAATTGCTATATGAGTATTTATATATTAATTCAACTCTTAACATTGTTATTAGGCTTAGGATAAGAGACAAATTAAAGAAAATGGAGGGTGAAGGTAATATCCAAATAAGATGATTGTGAGAAGGAAGAGATAACGGGGTACCAAATATAGGGGAGGGAGAGATATTGGAAAATGATGAGAAGGGAGGGGGGCGTGTGGTGGGGGCCAAGAGAGAGGTGAAACAGGGCTAAGGAGAGAGATGAAAGAGAGGGAAGGGACATAAATTAGGTATTGGAGTGAGTATTCATTAAGGTAGGAATCCAATTATCACTAATTTTCCATCCATCATCACGGTTGAGGTTATCAAGGTGCTTCCTAATTTCAATGGCTTCTCTAAATTTCCTGTGGAAATAGTGATCGATTTTAGCCAAAACCTGGGAATTTTCAATACAAATGTGATGATTGGTTTTGTCAGAATGTTCAGCTAACGCAGATGCTTTGAGGCGGTTATGTTTGATGTCCGCAGCATGTTCTTGGATTCTGGTTAAGATGGATCGCCCAGTCTCTCCAATGTATGGTTTGCCACATGAACACGGGATTAAGTAAACCCCTTTGTGGCATCTAGGATCAATTGGATCTTTGACTGATTTGAGATAATGGTGGATGGTGTTTAATGGTTTAAAAGAAGTTCTGATGTTGTTTTTTCTTAGAATATGAGATATTTTGTCTGTGATGCCAGCTATGTAGGGTAAGTGAACCTTGCTCATTGTATCATCTATTTTTGACTTATTTTTAGGATATTTTTCAGCGTTGTTGAAGGCTTTGATTATTTGGTTTCTCTTATATCCATTGTTCTCAAAAACTCTCATGAGATGGTTTTTCTCCTGTTCAAAGTGATCTTGATCTGATATGCGTACAGCTCTGGTTGCCAAAGTGTTGAGAACCCCTAGTTTTTGAGATGGATGATGATGGGAGTTGGCATGCAGGTATTGTTCAGTGTGGGTTTTCTTACGATAGACTTGGTGTGAAATAGAGCCATCCTGCTTTCTGGTGATAAGAATGTCAAGAAAAGGAATGCTGTTATTTTCTTCTATCTCCATGGTAAACTTGATAGAGTCAAAAGAAAATAGAAGAAGCGGAAAATAACGACATTCCTTTTCTTGACATTCTTATTACCAGAAACGAGGATGGCTCTATTTCACACATATTCTACATCATATTCTACCTCCTTAAATTTTTTACATTTTTTAATTTTTTTGATTTTTAGAATATGGAAAACCTTCTATGAAAAAGTATGAACATATTACATAACTCATCCGAAATTCAAAGATCTGAAAAATGACACCTATTGGTATAGGAGTCTAACACTGGCTCCACTTGGGGATGGCTTTCCTGGTGAAAAGTCAAGAACAGCAGGTCAGTTGTCCTCATCCATTGACCTTGGTGAACCAGTAAATGTCTTCTGTCTTCTGCAAACTGAAATCTAATCTGAAACTAAAACAACACACAAAAATTTTCAAACCAACTTAATGAAAAACTAGCTGAAAATTGAAAACTAAAAAAAAAAAATGCTCAAAATTCTGAGCTTATTAGCACTCATCTACCTACTCAATCTACTGTTCAACTGCTAGTTAGGTAAAATGAAATAGCCAATGAAACCATTCAAGCATTATGTACTTTGATAGATTTTGTTGCATTTTCTTGTTGATTATCAAAAATGTACTTCTGTAACCTATTAGAAACTTGTCAACAAATGAGAGGATAAGGAAACACTTGATTTCCTTTGTTGACTCTAGAAACTGTACAAAAGGATCTTCTAAAATATATACACTGATGTTTAACTGATCTGAACAACTATACATCTGTTCTGGATGGCCTCCATACCATGAATATGAAATGTTATTTTCATCTTTATCTCCCTGTAAACTTTCAGATAAGATTTGTGATGATATTCCTACTGATTGTAATGTTTGAGCGTTGAATCCTTTATCATCTTGATTCTGAAAATCATAGTTAGTTAACAGAGGAATTCTTTGAATGCCTTCAATATTCAACATATCTGCTATTGGATCCTGAAAAACTTGGGAAAATGGTTGCAACCTATAGCATATAGGTTTCCATGAGACTTCATAAACTTCACCAAGTTTCTCATCCTTTTCATTAAATATGTTATACCAAATTTCCTTTAAACATTGAAATGATTCAAAAAATAATGGTATGGAACTTTCTTGTGTCATTTGATCATTTATTTCAATGGGAACTGATAACTGCAATTGTGAAATTGAAAAATCTTGATCAATAGTTTCATTATCTTCTTTGTTGTCAATCACAATTCCTAAAGATTGTTGATTATTGATGGCATGATAGTTGTCTCTAATGAACTGAAATGAAGCAAAACAAAGAGGTAAAGAATCTTCACTTATTTCCACATTTTCTGCTCTTTCTTCCTCCTTCTCATGGTTGATCTGTACTGGCTGATCACTGTCTTCAATCTGCTGAAACTGAGTTTCTTCATCCCACAAACTAGCTTCTGATTGCTTTGTAAAGTTAGCTTGATTTTGGAGAACATAACTATCATCATAATGATCATATTTAGGAAAATCATCAAAAGAAGGAATGTCATCAAACATACACATTAGATCAACAAATTCTTCTTCCTCATATTGATTTGTAAATTCATTTTCTGATCTATGATAATTGGAATTAGCAGGAATTTGTTCATGGCTATCAACCTCTTCTATTTCTTCATGGTGATTTTGAATAAAAAATTCTTCTTTCATAGTGATCTCTTGTGTTATTTCATCTAGTTTTCTTACCAAAAGGTTGAGTTTTACCTCTGCAATGTTTTTCCTTTCCTCTTCTTCTACTTTCAACTTTTCCTGTTTGATTTGGAGATTAACTTCCACATCAACTGCAATATTTTGCATCTGTAAAAGTGTTTTTGGATCTCTTTCTCTTAACCGAAATTCTATTTCTGAATCAAAGGCACTTGGATAATGCAAGAGAGCTGAATCATGAGGAGGTCTAATATTTTCTGGCAATGAATAATAAACTTGATTAAATCTGTCAGAAAATTGTTGTATTGTTTCATTTGGATGTATTTTTAATTGATTATATTCTTCCGTGATCACAAAATGATTAACTTTGACTATCCATCTATCAAGGAAAAGTTTGATAAAATGCTGGAAATTTGAGATACTAGAATTAGGCAGATTTTTGAACCAAATATTTATTCTATTTTGCAAAGAAAGAGAAAAAAGTCTGATTTTAACATCATCTTCATCAATCTCAAATAAATACAAATAATTCTCAAAACCTTGAATATGTTTTTGGGCAATGATACCATTCTCTCCATCAAATCTAGGAAGATACTTGTAGTATTTTTTAACAAAATCATGGAGTAAAGGAGGTATAATAAGGGGCTTATATCTATCTAGAACTTTATATGGCACAGGGATATGTACCGGGACTGTAAGATTAGTCTTGATTATTTCAGGCTTCTTAATTGTAAAATGATCATCATTAGATTCATAAGAAAGCTGCTCAAAGAGATTAGGAGAATTATTACTTGCAATCTTCAAAGGAAAATAGCTAAAAACTAATCTAAGATCTTCTATAAAATACAATATCCATTGAAAAAATTTCTTATTGAGAAAGAACATAATGTCTGTGATTAAGATCCAAGTTGAAAGCCTGATCTTTCCATATTGTTCTTTTAGGTTCATTCCTCCAGTGGAGTCTTGATTGTGAAATTGATTTGGAGTCGCCAAGTGGATGATTTTAACCTTTGTGTGTCTGATCACTGTCCAACATCATAGATCAGATCTAAACCTGTAAAAAAATTTTGAAGAAAAATTTAGTTCTTCAGGAAACCAAACTTTGAGTATTTTATGATTATTTTGTTTTTTAATGAATTTTCAAAACAACTTCTATAATTTCTTTAAGAGGTTTCAGATATTGGATTTAAATTTTCTTAAAGATTTATTGAACTAGAGAAACTGATTGAATGTTTGAAACCAAAGTTCAGTTTATAAGCTAGACCAGAGATAGACTGAAGTAGCATTTATTTACTATGCAATTGTAGAGCAAAAGCAGTCCAAAGGCTACCTGGATGATCTTCAGGCTCTGTCTGTAGCTTATAAGAAAACAATAGTAACAATTAAAATGATTCAGTTCCCCAGTATGGTCGGCACTATGTTATCACTCAGGTTTTCCTTGAAGTTGTGGAAAAGGAAAGTATACCCGAGGTAACCACAAACCAACCTTCGGATACAGAATCTAGCCAATCTGTATCCAGAGAGGGCTCTCTCTTTATGATTTAACTTTATTCTTAGAAACTTTTAGGCTAGTTATAAGTCCAAGAGTTTGTTTGAAAATGGTGGAATCCGCCAACTAAGGGCAAGGTTGAATATTTTCAGGCCATTGGGCTATGGAGTCAAAAGGATGGCTTTACTGGATTAAGTTTCTACACACAAGATGGCTTTGCAGGGCAAGATAGCCAAACAGAGAACAATTTTTAGGAATTAAAGTGGATGGAATGGATTTTGAAGGGATGAAAGGAAATCAAGAATCTTTCAACATATTCAAAGAAAGAAAATGAATGATTACAAATAAAGAGCAGTTAAGAATTCTTTACTATAGTAATCAAAATGTTCAAACCAGCGAAACAAGAGCAATTAAGAATTCGTTGCTTATAACCAGTTTGGAAGAAAACATTTGGAATAACCGCAATTGAAAATCAGAGTACACTTAAGTAAGTTCTGATTTATTCTTTTATGTCAATTATTCAGAAATGGAACATAGTGATATTATAAACAGATATAAAACTTAAAACATAGGATAGAAAAGACTTATTGAACTGTAGTCTGACACATGAATCCTGCAAAAAGTCTTGAGCTTCAAATCATCATCCAGCAAGCCACAAAGAAGTTTCTCCAAAACACTAATATTCCAAAAAGTCAATGTTACAGCAAATTAGAAGAATCCACCCTCAATACTCCAATTGAGGGAGTATTTATACAAATTCTAAACTAAAATATCTTGAAAAAAATATCAAAATTAGTTCACAAATATCTCCAACTATTTTACATAAATAGAACTTAAGTAAAGGAAACTCAAACTAATTCATCTATTTGGAACCATTTCTTATGGATAGGTGATGAAAAAGAGGATAATTTGAATTTTATCCAACTCTTAGTTGATGATGAGGCATCCAAGTCACTAACTGCTTCCTTTCTTTGTGCATTCTGCTCCAACAATTCTGCAAACTTGGGGTCCAATGATATCTTTTTATTTCTCAATCCATAATATATATGTCAATAGTGAAAGAGGTTATTGTGGATTAATATGTTTGTGAGATAAAACTCTTTCAGTTTCCTAAATTTCCTCTCCAGCTGTGCACAATAGGCTCTGTAAAAATATGTGTAAAACAGAGTTTTACAGAGTCTAAAAAATAGCCTCTAAAGATGTGCATGTATCTCTCATTCTGAAATTACTGTGCAAAAATTGAGATAGGTTTTTGTATATGAGTATCTTAGGAACAAAAAAATCCTTCAGTTTTGTATGATGTATTTTTTATTTACCACAATCTTATTTGCAAAATGATGACTTAACTGGTATTTTCTGCAAAAAGTGCTTTCCAACATTGTTTAATATTTCCAAAACCATAATAGCTGTTAGAAAAGTGAGAGAGGTTTTTGTATATGGTCCTCTTAATAACATCAACCTCCTTAAGTTTTGAAAAATTCATCTTGGATTGATCACAATAGTTTCTACAAAACAATGACTAAAACATTAAATTTCTGCAAAAATGTTCCTTCTTGTTGTGTTTTTCATCTTTTCACTTTTTTGTTCTTTTAACTGTTTTACTTTCACTTTAGATAAACTTAAATGTTGGTGAAAGTATTTTCATCTCTTTTTACCATTTTACTGCCTCTGTAATTACTTTTACTATTTTACCTTTGACTGCTCTGTAACTTCATTTTAACTTTCACTCTGACTTTTACCTGATACACTTTAACCACTGATACTCTTTAACTGTTCTTTACTGTGTCATTTTACCTTCAATGTGTAGTTTAGGTTTTTACTGTCTGTTTCAATAGTAAATCGTTTAATATCCTGTTTCCTTTGCTTGTCTTTCAACTTTATGTTTTATCTTCCATTTCTGTTTGAATAGATTTGATAACACTCTTGGAGTAAACAAGTCTTATGACTAGTATTAAGACTGTTTATCCAAGGATGTGGTCTTCTAATCACCTGTAAAAAAAAACAAATTGTCAAGAAAGCATTGGTTTGCAGGGGAGGTCGAAAAGGTTCCATTTGATTTTGAGAGGTCTGTGGAGTGAATCTAGAATGATTTTTGGGAGGTAAACCATGCTCGAATTGGTTAACAGAGGCTTCAGGTGGCACAACTAGGTTACAAAGGGTTTTATTGCACAATCAAGTGAAAATGAGCAACACTAGGGTGTTTGAACAGTGATTAAATAGGTACTGGTTATAGCAGATGAATTCTTGAACACTGGACTGCAATTTTCTTCAGCAAAGTAACGGTCAATAGTCTACAATGGTTAATTTTTGAATTTTGCATGGGAGACTGTCTTGCGCACAGAACAATGAAAAAGACGCATACGTAATGTGTTTTATTTACAAAGTCGAAAGGGTGGCGGGTTTTAATTAACGACGTCAGCATGTACGATGGACGCATCACAGTGGGGGAAGATGGTTTACGGTTTTTTCCACACTGCTTTTAGAGGAGGGTGGTTTTGGGTGGAATAGCAGCGAATCGATACAGCAAGTGACGCATGGCCACGACATTATTCAAAAACCACTTTTATTTCACGCGTTAACTTTCAGATGGGGGATGGCCAGCGGAATTGATGCGAGCCGTTGATCTTGGGCGGATCGATCCAACGGTTGACGGGATATGGAATTGACGGAGGTTTAACAAGCGCGGGCTAGTTGTAATTAACAGTTAATTAATCATTTCGGGAGGTGTTTGATTCGTGAGGAGGTTATTAATTAACCATATGGATTAACTAATCCCTTTTGTATGGTCGGAAATGAAAAGTGCGCGGGGATGGATTATTTCAAAGTTTGATTTTAATTAAACTTTGGGTTTATTTTTTTGTTTTAAACATATATACATATGTTTAAACCTTTTCATATATTTTTATTATATAGTAAAAAAATCAAAGTGATTTACTTACCATAGGGGGCGGGAATAGAATTAATGTTATATTTTAGCCAAAAAGGGGCATATGGTGGGTTTTTTATTTGAATAAGTGGGAATAAAATACTTTTGGCTAAAAATTCATAATATAAGGGTTTTGGGGATATTAGTACAAAAGGATTTATATATAATAGGAAAAGGTGATTTTCATAGGGAGTTAATATATAAATTAGAGTTAATATGACAAAGGGACAATGTAAACTCAAAATACTTAAATATAACCAAGAAAGTGAAGATTCAAAAGTAAATGGCTTTATTATACTTTCATCACTTAGACTTAGAATAAAAGTGATTTTGAGGGCTTTTCATGAAATATTGAAGGATTTTCCTAAGTAAAAATGGGATTTTACTTAGGAAAAGGTTTTTAAGAGGTGAATGAATGTGATAATGGATGATTTCAAGTACTTAGGTTTTTTCAATTATTGGGCCGAGGGTCCGGTCCCTCCAAAAGTCAAGGAAATGCCTTGAGCCCCTTTAATCTTCAAATACCTTAGTGCTTAGGGAAATTAGTATAATCTTTGGGGAAAATGAGAGGGGAAATTAATGATTTTGACCTTGCTTTGCTTTGAAATTCTGCCAATTTAGTGTTCTGCCTTTGCACTTGTGATGAAAGTAAATTCTTAACACATTTTAACACCATCATTCACCACATGAAAATTTGCAACATCATCTACCTACCCTATCTACTTTACTCTACCATTTTTTCTCCTTTATTAGGGTGCACTTAGACTGGCAAACCCTTATCACACTTTTCTTTTTCTTTTACATGGCAAGCCTACCTAAGTCTACACTTATTACATCCAAGGGCTCAGATTAAACTATTGAGCTCCTTTTATTAACTCTACCTACCTACTTATCTGCCAAGATTAAAATGTTTGGCCAGATATTTATTCTCTATTTCTAAAACATAAAATTGAAAAATGAATAAGTCAAGTTTAAATAGTTTGACTCTTCATAAATTGTGGCAAACGTTTGACAAGCTGCACACAATTTTGTTTATTACATCAGAGCAAAAGGTAGTGGCATTTAGACTTGCACACTTTCCTTGGCATTTCTTTTGATGGGGTTCATTTTCTTTCACTTTTTTGGCCAATTTTATTTTTTCACCCTTTGATTTTATTTGAGGGCGTGCCCTCTTTACATTTTTTAAATTTTTTGATTTTTTAGAATATGAAAAACCTTTGCAATAAGAAAAGGTATGAACATATTACATAGCTCACCAAGTCAATCATGAAATATGACACCTATTGGTATAGGAGTCTAACACGACCCACATTTGTTCTCCCATAAAAACTCCATTTCATTGCATTTTCACCTGTTTCCTCCATGACCATCATTTCTACAGTTACGCCACCATTCCTCCAGGATTTCAAAGCATTCTTCCACCACCACCCTGGGATTTTATAACAAATTTATTCCATTTTTGCAGGGTTTAGAAAGTGAGAAATTAATTCTGTCTCCATGATCACAGTCGCTGTGATTCAGAGTGCAGAGAGGCCCTTTCAGCATCGGCCAGCAGATTAGCAGCAGGGATTAAAGGGGTTAATGCTAATTATTGAAAGTTTAACACTTAACCCCGTGTTCAAATGGAAAGGATGCAGTTTGAAGACTAAGCACGTGGAACAACCATATATGTGTTTAACGTCAGCAGAGCACCGGTTCTCCAAAAGGACACCTTCCTACAATGGTCTCCATGCCTCCTTGAGCCCATAAACAGTTAATTACTTTGACAGAAACTCCTTAAAGACTGTCAGGACTGCAGTTATGGAAGCATGGAGACCTGAAGACCTTTCAGTCACCTTACTTGCTTCAGAAGACAAAACAGAGGGCCTTACAGCCAGAAGGACTTCACGAAAAATCCGAGGTCAATATTGGCCTGACAGAGTCTCCCAGACCATACCAAAGTACTTACAGCGATGCAGATTTCCATTAAGCATAGTGGGCATGAAATTTTTCTCCACTCTGCCTTAATGAGATGCATTTAATGAATATCATCTACTCCTGTTATTCTCTTCTCCTATAAGAATTCCTGAGAACACATTGTAAAGGTTGTTGTTCGGTTGTTCCCGATTTTAGTTAGAGGGATTTAGTTTTGACTGTTAGAATAGTTTGGGAGAGATTAACAGAGTAGTTGTTATGTAGTAGGTTGGGAGGAGAAAGTCTGGACTGTATTAGCCATTGAGCTTAGTGTATGTGACTGGTTTTGCATCAATTAATCAAGAAAATTTCACAGGATCCTAGTCTATTACTATTGGTGATGTTTTTCTAACACTGTTTATTACATTTTCATACTGTTTCATTTTCTACTGGCTCGCATCAGAATATTGGCATAGGATCTACCCTTGTTAGGTACCCTATGTTTCTGCTCTCCTTGCCTTTAATGTTTTCTGCTGATAGTGAATCTAAGAGTAAATTCATGTGGTTTAACCAGTGTAGCATATGTTATTTCCTACTAGCTGATGTATGAATTCGGGGTTTGATGCGTAGTTGTTCTTGTTGGGTTTAAGCTGGAAGATTTGGGAACACTGGGGATTAGAGTTAGCCCTGTCCACTAGGATCCTTGTGCGACCAACTGGCCTTTATAAGATCTCTTACTGGTGTTGGGCTGTGAATACAACCACTTTTTAACACTTATTTCATCCATTTTTACTCTTCTTTATCATGTCATTTATTATAATTTATCATATAAATCCATCTTATAATGATTTATTCTCTTATGGATGAATATTATTTATTCTCCTTTATTTTTAATAAATTGATGATTATTATGCATAATTTTATCAATGATGGTTTATTAATATATTTTGTAACAAAACTCACCATTTTAGCCTCCAAGATATTTCCTAAATTGCAGATTTGATCTCCAAATCATCATCAAATATTCCAACTCTGAAATTCACTGGAATAAGAAGTGATAGTTTTGCGGTTGAGATTATGGGAAAATAAAGAAGCATTTGGAAAATCTGGAACATGGGTTTTGTCCATAACGGGCCCAATTAACTTGTTCAAAGAATGGTTTGCCCAAATTTGGCCTGTATTGAGAGAAAACAGGGTTATTTGAGCATGATTTTCTCAGATTTGTTGTTTCGGTCGTCTTCCAAATCTCAGCTGCAAAGCCAAATTCAACTTGCTCTTGTTGAAAGATAGATGGAAATATATTTTCTTATTGATCAATTGGTTGGAAACAATCCAATTTTTTTATGAGAGATCCTATTTACTATTTAATTTCTCCTCTCTTTGGTTATAAAAGGAGACGTTTGTAAAAGAGAGGGGATGGATCATAGTTGTTGGTTTTGTGAATTGTAAACTTAATCAAAAGTTGTGTTATTGAAAACATGATTCCATTGTAATGCTACCCTATTTTAATGATTAATTGAAGTTTTTGTTCCATTCGCATCATCTGAAGTAGCTTGAGCAGTCCCTGCTGGTGGTTAAGGGCCTGACCCCTGGCAGCGTGAACTGCTCCTCTGTGTTATATTTCCAATTCCTACAGTGTGTGATCGATTTGCTACATGCACGTTACTATGAGTTTATTTCATTATTTTTTTTATCATTTTACTGTCTTTATGTATTACGCGCTCTGTTTATGAGTTATTTCATTATCGTATGATCTGAATCATATTTCTTACAACGCGGGTTAATTGAGACAACATATTGCCTTACTTAGAACATCCTTGGATTCACAGAAGTGATGTTGGTTCTATCTTAATTAATTCATAACTCTGTGTTTAATAGTTTACTGTTTTATTATAATGGATTGCGTTGCCGTTCCTTCTCAATTTAACAAGAGTCTTAATCCTCAAATTACTTATCTTGTTATGCTTCACTGTTCGGCATTTGATGTTCCATTCCATTTGTTGTTTCATTTAACTGCTGTTCATTTCAGAGTGTAGATACAAAGCTTCGCTATTCAGTTTGATGTTCAATAGGATTTTCCGTTTAATAGAGTTTTTTTGTTCAATTATTTTAATTTCATTTTTTTGTCCATTTACATTACTGTTCATTTCATATTAATTAGTTTACAAGAGTTTTCTTTCATTTCGATTACTTTAAGATCACCAACTGTAGAGGACACTGGTTATTGCTTCCAAGTTCCCAGATTGGTTATCTTGCATCGATTTCTAAGGGAAGGAATTATTGCTACTATATCCCTAATCGATGTTTTGCAGATTAGTTTAATTAATATTTCAGAGCATTTGATTTTATGTTGTTGTAGTTAGATTTCATTTTCAAGCATCCATTTACTCTTGTATTTCGAACACTGTACTACATATTGCAAGGCATTACTCTTGGATAAGTTGCTGCCTCAGACTGAGTACACTCTTGAAATAAAAAGTCGCTCCCTGATTGATAATTAATGTAGGATAAATAGGTGTTAAAAATACACCTTTTATGCCTCGACATTTTGGCGCCGTTGCCGAGGAGAGTGTATGCCATTTAGAAAGAGTGATGCATATTTAATTTTTTCTGCTTGGGAAGAATTGGGTATTAAAGACGAAAGGTAAGAACCTGCGCACTAAGCAAGAAAAACACTTGTTCACTGTACCGCTTCACAGCAAAATTGAGTGAAAGCTTAAGGTAGAAATGAATTCTTGCGTTTTCTTGAATTTTAGAGGTAGAATTTTTGAAAAAAAATCTTCTAATTCCACTCGAGTGGTGATGTAAGCACCACCCATTTCACTAACCAATTGACAGGAACATTTTAAGGAGGATCCTCAAAGAAACACTTGAAGAACATCTTCTATTATGGTAAGAAATGGATCACATTGCAACTTTTGAATTCCCCATCAAAGATTTAGGAGGAGTGACACAAATGCACATAATTCCCCCATTGTCCCTACCAAATTTTCATGGTTTGAAAAATGAAGATCCAGATACATTCTTATTTGAGTTTGAAATACTTTGTAGAGGATATCATTATTGTACTAATGATCAAAGTTTGAAAGTGTTTCCTCTTACTTTAAAAGGAGCAGCTCTCCGATGGTTCATGAGCCTAGGTGGGAACTACATCCAAACATGGGAGGACATGAAGAACATATTCTTGACGAAGTACCAAGACTACTGCAAATCCAATGAAGATATTTTCGTTATGATACAAGGGGAAGATGAAATCTTGGAGGACTATGTAGAGCGATTTCGATATAACCTTAAAAAATCAAAGCATAAGCATTTGGAAAAAGAGATCTTGAAAACACTCCTTCTTAAAGGAATCAAAGATAAATTTTTAGAACTCTTAAATCTGATAGGAAAAGGTGATGTTTTTCAGTTATCATATGATGATTTTTGTGATTTGTGCATAAGGTATTCAAGAGGAGTTTCCAAGGCTGGTAGGAATTCTAGAGAAGTTTCTTCTTTCATTTCCAAATTTACTACAAGAATAAGAGACATAAGAGCTGAAATCAAGGTTTTATTTGAAAATTTTAAATATGATTTTATTAGCTCTCTAAATTCACAATTGAATGTTTTGCAGGTTCGGAAAAATCAAGAATTCGATAAAGTGTTTTTCCCTCATTACCAAAAGGAGCATCCCATAGATAGTTGTTCTTCCTTATCTAATTTGGAAGTGGCATATCAAAGAGATGGGGAAGCTGCAACAAGGTTAATAGGTATGGTTCAAAACACTTTCTCTTCATTCCCTTACTTGCATAATCCATTATGGAATATTCATATGTTAGGGAAGCCATGCCAATCTCAATATAACCACTACCAATCTTGTCTACAAGATTGGCATGGTTCATCTTATGATTGTATGACTACTCTCCCTCATCTTGTAGCACAAACACATCTTCTAGCCCTTCCACAATATCTTGCTTGCCCATCAAAATCATCCACTCAACACAATCAACTACATCATCAAGAGGCTCCATTCCCCACACAATCTCCTGCTCAACTCATTCCACAACTTCACCATAATAAACCAGTACAACATGCTTACAGTGTTGAGCTGCAAAATTTACCCACCCTTCCCACCCATTCTATCTCACATGCACTATTGGAGAAAACTTACACTGAGACTCAGAATGAATCAAATCCAAAAATTGTAGAAGTTATGAAAGAAAATGAGGTTTCTTCTAGTTTGTACTTGTTGGCCACCTATAAAATTTGTTCTACCAAAAGGTGGCCAAAACATTGTTTAGTCTTCAAGGAACAGTTTCATTGCAGAAAGTGTATCTCTTGAAGCCTCTAGAAGACATCATTTCCTTGTTTCAATCTTCATTATTGTTCCCATTTCAAGCTCAGAAAAATTTGCTGAATTCCATGAGAAAGACTGCTGCAAAATCCCCTTTTTTCCCCTTCCTGCACTCAGAAACTAACCTTCATTTTTACTCTCTTGTTCCCCATCAAGATCCCTCATTCTCATAATTTTTCCATCTCCCCTTCATCAAAATCCCTTTCATAAGGTTTTAAGATCCTCTTTGGCCTTATCGAAACCCCAAAAACCCTTTGAAAACCATTGAAGATCCATGAAAAAAATCACATTTTCATATTAAGGGTTTAAGCCCCCTTGGGCTAAGTCCCTAACTCTATAACCCCCGGTCATATGCTTCTCCATGCGCCCACAGGCCCCGCAATTAGGCGCCAAGCCATTTTGAATAAATATTTCTGCCCAAAGTTTAAAACTTTTGGTTATATATTAAATTTGTCGGATTTACTATGAAAAAAAATTTCCGCTGGTGCAAAATTCCAAATTAATCTCTGCCATCGATCTGATCCGCCGATCGACAGTGCAGAACTTATCGTGGTCGGTGGTCCCCGCCGTGCCAAACACTGTGCAGAAACCGGCGGTATCCATTGCACCGCCTTCTGAGGGCTGGCGGTATTTTTCATTTCGGAGTGATTCCATACAATGGTTGATGCGTGGCACTAGCACTATTTTAAAACCGCCCCCCCCATCACACGTTAACTTTCATCCACCGATCCGGCGCAATATTGTTGTGCACCGTCCGATCTGGGGCGGGCCATCCGACAATAGTCGCTCCTCGAAGATGCGCGGGAGTTAACCTAGGCAAACAGTGCCCCTGGCCCACCATCCGTCGCCCTCCGACACGTCCCCAACCATCGATCTCCTCCTGAGATCGACGATCTAGATTTGATTGCATGCCCCGCCATTGCCTGGTCCTAGCGCCACATCAACATCCACACGACAGATTTCTATTGGGCGGGTCTCCGTGTTTTCCTCGTCCAGTCAACATTTCCGGACCCGAGAACTTTACTTAACATGATTTAATTGGATTTTTGATGTCCGGGTGTATTTTCTAAAGTTTATTGGCGCCCAATCTCCACCATTGATCGTGTGGGCCGATGATCTGAAATTGTGTGAACAAAATATTTCTTATACAGAGATAGATAGTAGGGGCTTTTACTGGTTATCTCACCTTTACTAGAAAGGATGAAACCAGAAGCTTCTGGCCCTCTTACTGGCTCTGCCTAAAGAAATATAAGGTAAACACTAAATCGATTTGTCAATGAAATTATTTGTTTATGTTTGCAAATTATTCATTAACCAAATTTTATGTGTGAATAAGCAAGTTCAAGTATTCTGCAATGGAATTAATGTGGTTTGAAGTGAAACTAATGAGTTTTGATCACTGTATAAGTCTCATTGGAAAAAGTGGACTTATTAAAAATTACTATTTAATGCAATAAAATCTGGAATATAGCAGCAAAAATGCACAGTATAACAGTAAGCATTTGTTTAAGCAGTTCACCCCTCTCTTGGGCTACCTCTGTTGGGTCCAAAAGCCTTCAAATAGGCTTATCCCTCTTTCATTAATGCTAAAAATAATTATTACACTATGAAGAAAGCCTCAAAAGGCTAAAATAGCTGCAAATTTAGAAACAGAGGACTGAAAACAGTAAAAATCGACTATTCATTCACCTCAAATGGATGAGTATAGTCCAATACAGCTGATCTTTCACCAAGCCCTAGTGGCTCCACAAGAAAATTCGCTGATAAAATCATAGGCAGAGTGCCCTAATGGCTTTGAAGCCTGTCCCAACAGCTCCAAAATGCTTCAAGACCCCCAAATAAAAAAAAAATCGCTTCAAAAGGCTTTTCCTAGCCAAAGTTATGGCTAACTGAAGTTTGCCCAGTGTCCCCTTGAAAAGCTCCACTAAATGTGGAGAAACTGCTAGATATCCCCGAAGAATATGGAGCCAGTGTTAAAATTGGCACCTCCGCCATAACTCTGCAAAAATTGAGGGCTGACGTATAGTGCCATGTGACTGCACCGAACGGATTGTATTAAATAAACATTGAGTTTAATTCGGCATTGGATAAGGTTCAAACTGCACCTACCGCCGGTCCGATGTGACCACGTCCCAAACATTGTGCACCGTTTGAAATAAATTCCAAGTTTAAATACAACTTCACGCAGATTTTTATTAAGAAATGCTGCAGTGACCCAACGGTTGGGCCTCTCCATTGCCATCGCCCCGACACGGGGTCAAACCTGTCCACAACCAACAAATTTTAAAACACAAATTTCATTCCACCTTAGGGCCATGTGGTGGCCTCCAAGCTGGCCATGTGGTGCCCTGTGATTGGCTTATTGGAGAATATTCCACAAAATATTCTGTGGAATATCTTTTTTTTAATAAAATTTTTATAAAGTCAATTTTGGCCATTTTTTAACTAAAATTGGCAAACTTCAAAGCTGAATAACTTTCTCATACAACGTCGGTTTTTAGTGTCGTTCACGTCTACAGGATCATTTTTCTGAGCTCTTTCCAGTCGTTTTGGTTTGGACCAATTCTGAGCAACTTCATTTTTTAGCATTTTTCTACAAGAGACTTGATCTCCTCATAAGCTGATCTCATCCGACCGCCCATGATCATCCCGAACCCCACACACTATTTTTCGCCGAAACAAAATTTTTTTAACTGATTTTCTCCAAAAACTGACTCCTCCATGTTATTTTTCGCCTCCACTTCCCACCGTCGATCTCTGCGCGATCGACGATTCTGATTTAAACTTTTCTTCCACCGTCTCTTTGACTTTTCCCGATCAATCTCGACCATTGGATGATGCCATCCAATGGCCACGCTCTCTCCACATGCCTTCTGAAGAAGACAGCCTATATATGCAGGATTTTTTAATAGTTTTTCGTATTTTTGCAAGATTTAAGTGGTTTTTTCTGCCATGCTGAAGAAAAATTCACAGGTCGAGGGTGACAATCCTCCCACCTGCGATTCACCACAAAATCACTTGCAAGGTTTTAAATTCACATTTTATCAATGAATTCATGAGACATTGATGCCATTCGACCCCTGTACAGCCCTGCACACCAGAAAACACAGTTAATTGAGCATCGATCAAAGAGTATCAGTGTCGAAGACAGAACACACAAGAAAAAGGATATTGAAGTCATAAAACACAGTTCTCAAGTAAATTAAAGGTGTTTTATGGAAATACGAAGACATCTGTTGAGCTAAGAAGCCCTCCGCCACCATAAGTAGAGGCCAATTGAACCCTCTCCAGCTCCTAAAGACACCTGCAGCCTCACAGAAATCAAAGGAAGCTTAGTCATTACCTGAACAAGAGGTGTTTACCTGAAGACAGCTGAACAATTAATACAAATCAAAGAATCTTATCTCTAATTGTCGGCAGAACCATTTTAGAAGATTAAGAACAGTTTAGAAGCACATCTTTCGATCATTATGCCTCGAAAGGTAGGAACAGATGTTACGGAGTAGAGTTAGAAATGATTACATAATTAATGATATTTGATCCTTGGGAAATCCTCCCACTTCCTCATTTCTCTATAAATACCTCTGTAGAACATAAGAAAATGTTGGTCTCTAGACATATGAATGCAAGTAATGGTTTTCTGAAGCTACTGATGCACTGTGTGCAATTTGAAGATAAATAAGCTGATATGAGAAGTTTGAAGTTGTAGAGACCCTCCGGGCTTGCTGATTGTAACTGGTTTGAACATCAAATACAAGCTGTTGATTTATGGGATCCTGATTTGTGTCAATGGTGATGTGTTCCTCACTGTCAATTATTATTTTCTTTAAGGTTTCACACTGTTCATTTTCTCTTATAAGGAACGACAAACATAGAGCTAGGACTTACTCTCAGTAGTACCCTACTCTTATTGAAAGCTTTATTTTCTATGTTTTTCTCTTATTAATACTGAGTATATTAAAGTAGGTTGGTTTCAAAGCACTTGCCTGATCTAGATTTCTCATTATGATGATCATTAGTGTTTTCCTTTAGAATATGCTGAAAGCAGGTTGGTTTTAAAGTACTCACCTGATCTTAAGCTGTTCTAACTGTTTTTGAATGTTTTTTGACTGAAAGTACTTCAAAGCAGGCTAGTTTAAAAGCACTTACCTGATCTCAGAATGCTTTTATATTTTGTTTCTCTAAACTCAAAGTACTTCAATGCAGGCTAGTTTAAAATTACTTACCTGATCATAGAATTATTTTATGTTTTGTCTCTCTAAGCACATGTTGAAAGCAATATAGTTTAAAAGCACTTACTTGATCTTAGACTGTGCATTGTTCTTCATTTTGTTTTGTTCTCCACTTCCTATCTATTTCACTCCATAAATCACCTTAAGAGATCCTTTGACATAAGTGACTTGCCCCATGGATCCTTCTTGAACCTTGCTGTCCAATTAAAATCCTCCTATGACTCCATAGCCCAATGGGTTAAGACTATCTTTGCCTTTTTCTATCAGCCAAATCATTCCTTCACCTGCAGACATCTTCACCCTTTATTTTGAACTGCCTTCACCTTCATCATGTCTTTTCCCAACCAAAACAAACAAAACAAAACCCATGCTCTTCATAACTAGCCTAATATCACATTTCAGGCTTTAAAGATCACATCTTTAAACTCATTTATAGAGAGATCCCTCTTTGGATTCAGGAGGGCTAGATCCTTGAATCCCAAAGCGGTTTGATGTTACCCCTGTAGTTGGACTTTTTCCAACCTTGCTAATTACAGAGACCCTAACATAATGGCGACTCCAGTGGGGAATTTTTGAGTTCATAGTTGCTTGGCCAGCTTTTATGGACTCTTTAGCTTTCCATACAACCACAGAAACTAAGAAAATAACCTAAAAATATTTTAGGTTGGTATTCAATAAACATGGTAGTGGACCATTAAACCTTTTACCTCCAAAACAGCTAAAAACTTCCACTTGGTGACTCCACAATCCTTAACAGACCTTAATAATCCATTGGGAAGAACCCTATCATTGTAATATCATTCAAACTCAGTTAGAGGACTATAGGATTAAAATTTGTATAAACAGATTAGTTGACCTTTTAAATATTTTCATATCTGGTTAAACTATTTTTGTTTAAGTTGGATATGAAAAACACAGCATACTGTCTCCTAGAAAGATTTAAACTAGAGCCTATCCTGACCCTGGCCCACCTGAGATAATTGATAACCCAAAAAGTATCCTTAGGAGTTCTCGTAGGATTAAACTCTCAACTATTTTCATATCACCCTTGAGAGCTAATTCAGTCCTTGAAAATATTTCAGCTCTACCACAATCACAAGCTGACTTAGTAAATCCATTTAGAACTAGGTCTCTTAGTGACTTAGGTCAGTCAAATTCTGAGTCTTCACTTTCATCTCCTGAAACAAGTGAACATCCTGTTAGCAGAGAAACAACACCTCCTGATTCACATTTTCTTCACAACTCAGGTGTCTCTCATCCAAGATCAACCCAACAATATATTCTTGGTCCATCCATTTCTTTTCATCCTACATCCACTGTTCAAACCACCCCACTTCATCCCAGTTTCCTTCCTGTGAATCCACCCCCACCACATATCATGGCAACATGGTATGCTCCCTTAGTTCTTCCTGTACCATTAGTCAATATTCCACAGGACTATCAGTCTAAAATTCCATTGTATATGCTAGAAATGCTACAACTGCATTACAACATGTGGATAAGATGAATGACTACTTTGACAGAAATGAAATTGAGAATGATTCTGTCAAGCTTAGATTATTTTCTTAGAGCTTAGGGGGAGAAGCAAGAAAATGGTTTAAAGGTTTAACCCCCCATAGTATTAATGATCTCCAAGCCTTCCATCAAACATTCTTAAACAAATGGGAAGTAAAGAAAAACCCTCTCCAAGTCCTTTCTGACTATAAGAATCTCCATAGAGACACTGGGGAAAGTGTGCAAGCTTATTGCACTAGATTCAATAGTGCATATAATGCACTTTCCCCAGAACTAAAACCTCCACAGGGCTCAGCTTTAAATAATTTTCCTGAAGGGTTTGACCCTGAGTTGGCCTATTAGCTAAGAGAGAGAGATTTTGCAACTCTTGAAGATATGCAAAAGGGTGCTCTTTCTATGGAAGTCAACTTGATGGAGAAGAGAGCAAGAATTAAAATTGAAAAGAGAGTGTCCTTTAGAGAGGAAAATGCACCTTCTACTTCCAACTCAAAGATGGAAAAAATGATGGAGGAGATGATGAAGAAAATGAGCATCCTTGAGAGAGCACAAGCAAGTCAAAACCAAACTGCTCCTCAAAACAAAAACTAGAACCAAAATCAGAATTTTAGAAGGAACCAACCTCCAAACAGACCTAGGGAAGATGATCAACTGATCACTCCTCCTTTTCATCAAAACTATATAAGTGAGGTTGAGGAAACAGATGGGATAATAGAGGAAGATGATATCAATATGCTGGGAGTAGATAATGATGACTTTGATATTCATTATGATAGAAAACAAGGTCCTTATACCCCTTATGATGAAAACAGAGATGATGATGAAATTTATCTTCAAGACATGGAAAATTTCATCATAGAGTCCCAAAAATAATATGACCTTAGAAGAAAAACCAGTCAACAAACTATCAACACCAAAACCTCTGACAAATCTTCACAAAAAAGCACTACAACCAAGCCTAAAATTGTCAAACAAAAGGATAAAACAGTGACTGTAAATTCTAATAAAAGTAGAGAGAAGGGCACTCAAAACAATGAAAAATAGAGTGCAGACATTAGTAGTACTACCACTTCAGTTAGTAATCTTGTTAAGACCATTTTGTCAAATACTAATAGAACAAATCAGCAAGCTGATGTTGCTGATAGACTGGCAGCTAGTGAGGTTGAGACAAGTCCTTCAAAGAGCCAAATTCCTTTCAGCCTTGAGCAGGAAATTTCAAAGATCAGAATCTCTGTTCCCCTAACTGAGTTAGCTGCCCAAAGTGTATGTAGGACCCAAATTTTGAAGGATTTAAATATTGAGGACAATAATGATACAGTCAATCTTAATGATGACCAGCCAAAGCTCATTTTTGGTCCTAATATTGAAGGTATATATCAAGAGGGGCCTGTACCTCCCTTTTATGTGAGTTTAAAAGTTCATGACAATATCTTGCATAATGCTATGCATGACTCTGGAGCCTCGCACAACCTTATGCCAAAGGTGATAATGGAAAGGCTAGGACTAGAAATAACCAGACCTTACAAGGATTTATATTCTTTTGATTCCAACAGAGTGAAGTGCCTTGGTCTAATCAAAGACCTTTGCGTGAGTTTGACCCAAATCCTAGCCAAGTGCATGGTGATGGATGTTGTGGTGGCTGATGTGCCTCCTAAGTATGGCATGTTGTCGTCAAGATCATGGGGTGCCAAGCTACAAGGTACCATACAGATGGATGGGACATATGCCACTATCCCTATCTTTAGCCAGCTCAGAAGACTATACAGAGAGTCACGCATGAAATTCATGGTCAGTAGCCCAGAAAAGCCTAAAAATTCTCCCATTTATTCTGTCCATACTGACCTGGATTCATTTATCTTTTACAATAATGAATCCACAAAGCAGTCAGAGCCAGAACACAGTGGCTCAGATAACTAGTTAGAGGCCCCTAATCTAGAAATGATGGTAGTTCTAGATATGGAAGAAAACGAGAGAGAAATTGTTGAACAGTGCGCTGAAACAACAGACCAGAGTGAACAAAGCCAAGATGGTAAACAACAGACTACCCCTCACGCTCAACTCCACGAAAATCTTGAGGAATCAAAACAAATACAACTAAGTGCCGAGATTTCACAAAAACCCTTGAGCACGTTGGTTGAAGGAGACAATAACCAAGACAAAACCGAAAATAGTCCTCTGTGGAGTACGTATTTTGATGGGTCATGCACTAAGAACAGTGTTGGTGCAGGTGTTTGGATTACCAACACTGAAAACAACCACAAAGAAAGCATTTCTTGCAAATTAAACTTTCAGTTTTCCAATAACATAGCAGAATATGAATCCCTTCTCTTAGGCTTACATCTATTAAAAAAGTTAGGAGCCACAAGAATTAATGTGTATGGAGATTTAGAACTAGTCATTAAGCAAGTCAATGGGGAATATAATGCAAATCATCCCAGACTTAGAGCTTACTGAAACGATGTCATGGACCTTTTGAAAACTTTCGAGGAGTCCAAATTGATTTTTGTTCCAAGAAAAAGAAATATTGCCGCCCACAATTTAGCCTTTGCAGCTAAAACATGCTTAATTCCAATTGAAACCAAAGACTGTACAACTCAAATTAAGTTTAGACCAGCTGTGCCAAATAGTGAAAAATATTGGCAGGTCTTTGAGGGCGACAAGCAGATAGAGGATTTCCTGCTTGGCAGGAAAGATTTTGAATTATTTGATTCAGATTCTAAATCTGATGAAAATTGCCTCAACAAAGAGTCCCTTAAAGGAGATAAACTATCTGGTCCCGTAAAAATCAACATGTTAACTAAAAAACTTGAAGCTCACACTGAAGAATACAAGGACACAGAAGACGAAGACATTGAGGTATTGTCGTCAAAGGACAAGAACATACCTTGGGGGCTAGCACCTTTAGAAGACATGTTTGATTTTAACGGCGTAGCAAAGAAACCCACTATAGAATACACAGATTCTGATGTCGAGGAATGCAACATAGGCACCAAAGATTAGCCTAAAATGATTAAATTAGCTAGCTCCTTGCCAGCTAACATGAAAAAGAAATACATTGACTTATTTAAAGAGTTTGTTGATGTGTTTTCCTGGAGCTATGAAGACTTAAAAGCCTATGATACACAAATCATCCAGCACAAGATCCCATTGAAAGAAAACCAAAAACCCTTTAGGCAAAAACTGCGTCGAATTAATCCAATACAATTGCCTCTAGTAGAAAAGGAAATCAAGAAAATGTATGAGGCAGGAATCATAGTGTCTGTGAGGTTTTCAGATTGGGTTTCTAACCTTGTAGTTGTGAGGAAAAAGACAGGAGAAATCAGATTGTGCATTGATTTCAGAAACCTTAACAGAGCCTCCCTAAAGGACAATTACCCTTTACCCAAAATGGAACACATTCTACAAAGGGTAGTTGGTTCAAAGAGGATTTCTCTGTTAGATGGTTTTTTAGGGTATAACCAAGTTTTATTACTCCTAGAAGACCAACTCAAGACAACTTTCACCACTCCTTGGTGCACTTTCATGTATGTGAAAATTCCTTTTGGGTTAATGAACGTTGGGGCCACTTTCCAAAGGACCATGGACATTGCATTTTCAGAGGAGATAGGGCACTTCATTGTAATTTACCTTGATGACATAACAGTTTATTCCAAATATAATGAAGAGCACCTGAAACATTTAAGAAAGGTCCTTGAAAAGTGCAGAAGGTTTGGGTTATCTTTAAATCCCAAAAAGACAGTGTTTGGCTTCAGGAAGGTAAACTCCTTGGCCATATCATATTAGAAGAAGGGATTAAAATAGATCCAAAGAGAGTTGAGGGAATACTACAGATTAGCCAACCAAGGAACATAAAGGAATTGCAGTCCTTTATTGGAAAGATTAAATTTTTGAGGAGGTTCATTCCCAACTTGGCAGATCTCCTTAGAAACATAACTAATATGCTCAAGAAAGAAGTAGGAGTGAAGTGGACTGTAGAAGCCAAAAAATCCTTCGAATTGGTAAAACATGCACTCACCCAGGCACCAGTCCTGATCAGCCCTGACTTTTCAAAGGATTTCCTTATTTTCTCCTTCACCTCAGAGCATACTGTGGCTGCAGTCTTGTTGCAGAAAAACCCAGAGGGACAAGAATAGCTTATTGCTTTTTTCAGCAAGGCTTTAAGGGATGCACCCTTGAAATATAACATAATGGAAAAACAGGCCTATGCTTTGGTAAAATCCTTAAAGGACTTTAGGGTGTATATTCCGCATTCTCACATCATTTCCTATGTCCCTAATATAGTGGTAAAGGACATCTTGTCACAAGACCCAGATGGAAAGAGGGGCAAATGGATTGCTGCTATATTAGAGTATGATTTAGAAATCAATCCCACCAAAATTATTAAAGGTCAGGGCTTGACTCAATTAATGGATGAATCTAATCTACAAGCCCTTGGCATTAACATGGTAGATGCCTTGGATGAACAAGAAGAATTACCTGCTCCCATTGTTGAAGAGCAGTTCCAAAACTCACCTTGGTATGCTGACATCTTGTATGTACTGACAAATCTTAATGCTCCTCCTGATTTATCAAAAACAAAGGCAAGTTTTTTAAAGTTGAAAGATAGGAACTATTGCATTTTAAATGAATGTTTATATTAGAAAAATACTAATGGCTTATTGCTTAAATGTTTTCCTGAAGTTGATGCAGAGAGGATCAAGCATGAATTCCATGAAGGAGAATGTGGAGGTCATCTCTAATGGAAAACCACATCCAATAAAATCCTTAGAGCTGGCTATTACTGGCCCACCCTCTTCCAATATGTTCATAAAATGATAGTAGCTTGCCACAAATGCCAAGTTTTTGAAGGCAAAAGAAAACTCCTCCCTTTACCCTTACAACCTATCACTGGTGAAGCTCCTTTTCAACAATGGGGCCTAGATTTCATAGGAGAAATCCATCCTGCTTCATTTTCCCAACACAAATGGATTCTCATAGCCACTGACTACTTCACCAAATGGATAGAGGCCATAACTTCTAGGAATGCCACAAATTATATCATTATAAAAGATCTTGAAGATCATATCCTGTCTAGATTTGACTGTCCTAGGAAGATTATTACTGATAATGCCGCTACTTTTGGTTCCAGAAAGATGATTGATTTTTGTCACAGGTATCAGATTACACTTGGTCATTCTACTGCTTATTACCCTCAAGGCAATGGGTTAGTTGAATCATCAAATAAAAGTTTGGTGACCATCATCAAGAAGCTACTTGAAGAGAATAAAAAATCATGGCATAATATTTGGTGCATGCTTTATGGGAAGATAGGTTGACCACAAAGAAGTCCATTGGAATGTCCCCATACCAGCTTGTTTATGGAGCAGATGTAGTGTTTACTACCAACCTAGGTGTACCAGTGATAAAGTTAGTCCAAGAAATATAGTCAAAAGAGGACAACATGATAAGAAGGATTAATCAGACAATACATCTCCAGTAGATAAGGGAAGAGGTTTACAATAGAGCTCAGAAGTTGCAAGAGAATATAAAGAAGTTGTTTGACAAAAGACAAAAGCTTGTGACTTCAACATTGGAGACAAGGTACTCAAGTGGGACTCTAGAAGAGAGGATAAGGGTAAACATGGCAAATTTGACTGTTTGTGGCAAGGTCCTTACATTATTCAGTCGACCATTGGTCCAAATGCCTTTTTTCTGCAAGAGTTATATGGCACAGATCTGTTTGGGGATCCTGTTAATGGCAGGGTTCTTAAGCATTACTACTGCTAAGTTCAATTTTGAAGCTTTAATTTCCAATGTAAATACCATTGCTTTGTTCAGTATCACAAAGGGAAAAAATACAAAAACAATAAAAAATAAAAGAAAAGAGGGCAGATCCAAAAATAAAAATAAAAAAAATAAAGGTATAGCCCCATACCAAAAAGATAAACAAATCTGAAAGTGTGCAAGCTCAAATGTCACTCCTGAAAAACACACTCCTAGTTAGTCAAATAGCCTAATATTGACTAATTAGTTTTAAATTTACTGCTGATAGGATAGTGAATTTGATTGCCAAACTATTTAAACTTGGTTTTTCAGTAGATAGATTAGGCTAGAAATTAAAGGTTCAAACCTGCTCAAAACCTGAACCTAAGTTTCCAAGCAAGAATTGACTCCAAACTATGTTTTATTCTGAGTTAAAACAGAGGTAAATCTGGTTCTAATCAACTCAAAATCTGAACCAGAGAAAAAGAAAGAACAACTCAATCAAGAGGCAATCAGAGCTGTAGAAGGGTCAAGGAAGTGCTTCGCAAAGTCAGATATTAAGCCTTCCAATTTTATTTTAAATTTTTCTGCAAAATAAATATCTATGTGCAACTTTTTTTTTATGACATAGATCACAACAAGCCAAACTGCCTAATCTTGACTTGACTGTTTTTAAATTTCTGTTGTAGAATTTAGAGAATAAAATCTGTTGGACAGTTTAATCCCAACAGACAGTAGATTAGGTAGAGAATCATATGGACTCAACTATTTAATCTGAGTCCATGGAGAAATAAGGAGTAGAAATAGATTAGAGTTCCTATTTACAAAAGAAATAAAATGTTGTAAAGAGTTTGTCAGTTCAAGTGCACTCTAAAATGAAGAAAAAATGTTAGATCAGTAGGATTGGGTAGGTAGAAAGCTTGTTGATGAAGATCCATTGTTTTCCATAGCTGCTAATATGTTTTCAGGAAAAAGAAGAGAATCCAAGCAAAGAAGGTAGCCCAATGGATAAGGCACTGATCAGCCCCCCAGAGAATGCAAGTCTGAAGTTCTTGATGCCTTTAGGAAGGCACCATCCCCAAGTGGAGCCACTGTTGGCCACCTATAAAATTTGTTCTATCAAAAGGTGGCCAAAACATTGTTTAGTCTTCAAGGAACAGTTTCATTGCAGAAAGTGTATCTCTTGAAGCCTTTGGAAGACATCATGTCCTTGTTTCAATCTTCATTTTTGTTCCCATTTCAAGCTCAGAAAATTATGTTGAATTCCATGAGAAAGACTGCTGCAAAATCCCCTTTTTTCCCCTTCCTGCACTCAGAAACTAACCTTCATTTTTACTCTCTTGTTCCCCATCAAGATCCCTCATTCTCATCATTTTTCCATCTCCCCTTCATCAAAATCTCTTTCATAAGGTTTTAAGATCCTCTTTGGCCTTATCGAAACCCCCAAAACCCTTTGAAAACCATTGAAGATCCATGAAAAAATCACATTTTCATATTAAGGGTTTAAGCCCCCTTGGGCTAAGTCCCTAACTCTATAACCCCCGGTCATATGCTTCTCCATGCACCCACAGGCCCCACAATCGGGTGCCAAGCCATTTTGAATAAATATTTCCGCCCAAAGATTAAAACCTTTGGTTATATATTAAATTTGTCGGATTTACTATGAAAAAACTTTTCCGCCGGTGCAAAATTCCAAATTAATCTCCGCCGTCGATCTGATCCGCTAATCAACGGTGCGGAACCTATCATGGTCAGTGGTCCCCACCACACCAAACACTATGCAAAAACCAGAAGTATCCATCGCACCGCCTTCTAAGGGCTGGCGGTATTTTTCATTTCGGAGCGATTCCATACAACGGTTGATGCGTGGCACCAACACTATTTGAAAACCACCCCCCCCATCGCGCGTTAACATTTGTCCACCGATCTGGTGCGATATTGTTGTGCACCGTCTGATCTGGGGCGGGCCATCCGACGGTAGTCACTCCCTGAAGATGCGCGGGAGTTAACCTAGGCAAACAGTGCCCCTGACCCACCATCCGTCGCCCTTCGACGCGTCCTCAACTGTCGATCTCCTCCTGAGATCGACAATCCAGATTTTATTGCATGCCCCGCCGTTGCCCGGTCCTAGTGCCACATCAACATCCACACGACATATTTCTATTGGGTGGGTCTCCATGTTTTCCTCGTCCAGTCAGCATTTACAGACCCGAGAACTTTACTTAACATGATTTAATTGGATTTTTGATGTCCGAGTGTATTTTCTAAAGTTTATTGGCGCCCGATCTCCACTGTTGATCGTGTGGGCCAATCTCATCCGATGGCTCATGATCATCCCGAACCCCACACACTATTTTTCACTGAAACAAAGGTTTTTTAACCTATTTTCTCCAAAAACCGACTCCTCCATGTTATTTTTTGCCTCCACTTCCTACCGTCGATCTCTGCGCAATCGACGATTCTAATTTAAACTTTTCTTCCACCATCTCTTTGACTTTTCCCTATCAATCTCGACCGTTGGATGATGCCATCCAACGGCCACGCTCTCTCCACATGCCTTCTGAAGCAGTCAACCTATATATGCAGAATTTTTTAATATTTTTTCGTATTTTTGCAGGTTTTAAGTGTTTTTTTCCTCCATGCTGAAGAAAAATTCACAGGTCAAGGGTGACGATCCTCCCACTTGCGATTCACCACAAAATCACTTGCAAGGTTTTAAATTTTCATTTTATCAATGAATTCATGAGGCATTGATGCCATTAGACCCCTATACAGCCCTGCACACTAGAAAACACAATTAATCGAGCACCGATCAAAGAGTATCAGCGTCAAAGACAGAACACACCAGAAAAAAGAGATTGAAGTCGTAAAACACAGTTCTCAAGTAAATTAAAGATGTTTTAGGGAAAGATGAAGACATTTGCCGAGCTGAGAAACCCTCCACCACCATAAGAAGAGGCCAATTGAACCCTCTCCAGCTCCTAAAGACACCTGCAACCTCACATAAATCAAAGGAAGCTTAGTCATTACCTGAATAAGAGGTGTTTACCTGAAGACAGATGAACAATTAATACAAATCAAATAATCTTATCTCTAATTGTCAGCAGAACCATTTTAGAATATTAAGAACAGTTCAGAAGCACATCTTTCGATCATTATTCCTCGAAAGGCAAGAACATATGTTACGGATCAGAGTTAGAAATTATTACATAATTAATGATATTTGATCCTTGGGAAATCCTCCCACTTCCTCATTTCTCTATAAATACCTCTGTAGAACATAAGCAAATGTTGGTCTCTGGACATCTGAATGCATGTAATGGTTTTCTGAAGCTACTAATGCACTGTGTCCAATTTGAAGATAAATATGCTGATATGAGAAGTTTGAAGTTGTAGAGACCCTCCGGGCTTGCTGATTGTAACTAGTTTGAACATCAAATACAAGCTGTTGATTTATGGGATCCTAATTTGTGTCAATGGTGATGTGTTCCTCATTGTCAATTGTTATTTTCTTTAAGTTTTCACTATGTTCATTTTCTCTGATAAGGAACAGCAAACATAGAGCTAGGAATTACTCTCAGTAGTACCCTACTCTTACTAAAAGCTTTATTTTTTGTGTTTTTCTCTTGTTAATACTAACTGTATTAAAGCAGGTTGGTTTCAAAGCACTTGCTTGATCTAGATTGCTCATTATGATGATCATCAGTGTTTTCCTTTTAGAATATGCTGAAAGCAGGTTGGTTTCAAAGTACTCACCTAATCTTAAGTTGTTCTAACTATTTTTGAATGTTTTTTGACTGAAAGTACTTCAAAGCAGGCTAGTTTAAAATCACTTACCTGATCTCAGAATGCTTTTATATTTTGTTTATCTAAACTCAAAGTACTTCAATGCAGGCTAGTTTAAAAGTACTTACCTAATCACATAATTCTTTTATGTTTTGTCTCTCAAAGCACATGTTGAAAGCAAGATAGTTTAAAATCACTTACTTGATCTTAGATTGTGCATTGTTCTTCATTTTTTTTGTTCTCTACTTCCTATCTGTTTCACTCCATAAATCACCTTAAGAGATCCTTTGACATAAGTGACTTGCCCCATGGATCCTTCTTGAACCTTACTATCCAATTAAAATCCTCCTATGACTCCATAGCCCAATGGGTTAAAACTATCTTTGCCTTTTTCTATCAGCCAAATCATTCCTTCACTTGGAGACATCTTCACCCTTCATTTTGAACTGTCTTCACCTTCATCATGTCTTTGCCCAACCAAAACAAAAAAAAACAAAACTCATGCTCTTCGTAACTAGCCTAATATCACATTTCATGCTTTAAAGATCACATCTTTAAACTCATTTATAGAGAGATCCCTCTCTAGATTCAGGAGGGCTAGATCCTTGAATCCCAAATCGGTTTGATGTTACCCCTGTATTTGGACCTTTTCCAACCTTGCTAATTACAAAGACCCTAACAGTACCAACAAACCATTTTAAAAGCTCAATAACTTCATGATACGATGGCTATGAGAAATCAAGAAAGTAACGGATACATTGAAGATTGTTTTCACTCCATCATTTGTCTGCAACATCACCCCATACTTCAACAATTTTTGGCACCATCTTTTCAAGGGAAGTTGGCTTCTCATACCCTAATTTTTATCAACATGCATTTTTCAAATTTGGGTATGTACATAATTGAGTCTTTATTTCGAAAATGGTTACAGTGGAAATACTCTTATACATAATCATATTCATTTTCCAATTCAGAGTAGGCTAGTGTAGAAAAATAAAATAAATAAGGAAATAAAACAAACACATTTTTTTATTTTTGTAAAATTCGTTGTTTCTTTGTTGCAACACGCTGTGAAATCAACATTGATAATAAATATTTTAATTTATTTGTGTTTGTAGATGAATTATATTGCAAATAAAAATTCTACAAACACTTATATTCATTTTTATCATCAATATGGAAAAATTTCTTGAATATCATATTTTTTTGGCTTGCGGGCTTGATGAAATTTCTGAAAACACAGTTGGGACAGTTATGTTTTGGGGGACCAAAAATGAATATTTTTAAAACTTGTTTCTATCCTAAGTATCCCTTGATTTCTACTTTCCAACCCAATTTTAATCACTCAATTTGGATTTGAAACGAAAAAGTTAAAACCAAAACATTGATAGGGTGTCTAGTAGGCAACTCAGGAACAGAGTTGGGACAGTCAGTTTTTGGAAGCCTAAATGACTATATTTTAAAAAAAAATTTATATGGGAGATTCCTCTATGAATCTATTTTACAAATCAATTTGAATCACTCAATTGTGATATCGTATGAGGAATTTATGACCAAAATACTGACTGCCTATCATAAATCAGCACTCTTGAAACTCTATTTTCTCAGCTGTTCATTAACATATTTGACCCATAAATTATTCTTGTCTTCAAAACCTGTTTTTTTTGGAGATACATAAATGAATATGATTTAATCTCCAATTTGAATCGGTTCAATCCGCCATCAAAAGAAAAATTTATGCTTTAAATATCAACTGTTGGTCTGAGCTGGAAAATCAAAAATGACTCTATTATGCAGGTTGTTCTAAGAAAAATTGACATATCATAGCATTGAATTTTTAAAAATTGTTTCTATTGGAGATAAAACTTTGAATTAGCTCTCATTTTTCTTTGGAATCACTCAAATTGGACAAAAAACAAAGAAGGTATGATTAAAACACTGCCGGTTAGTATCGTCGACCACTGCTCTCCCGTAGGTAACAAATATAATTTGTTTTATTTTTCTGTGGAATTGTTCTATAGAGTAACTACTTTTTAGTTTTTTTTCATAATTCTTGGATTAGGGGAGCCTGCGCACCTCTCTTTCTCCATGATTTAATGTTTTATTGCAGGTTGACAGTCATTTTTTGCAGGTCTTAGCAGAACAAAAAAGGTCAATTTATGGACGAGAAATTCTTGAGAGAAATTTTAGTGAAACAATGGCATTTCATCCAGTTCATTACCTAAAAAATTCTTAGTAGGAGAAATGAAGAATTGGTTTCCATTTGAAGATTCATGCCATTACTGCCAAAACATTTTTAAAAAAGATCATTTTTTTTTCCATTAATAGATTTGATGTTCTCTTAGAAATAACATCATAGCTATTGTAACTTAATAAAGTGTTGTTTATTTTATGATTTCTTTTATGTTTTTGTGTTTCAGCTATTAATCTCTTCAAATTATAATTTCCGCTCCAGTGGAAATTGAACAATAAGGACCACACCATGCAAGTTTCAATTGCAGAAGGAAATTCTTCAGTAGCACCAATTCTGTAAAAAAACACTTTTTCTTGAAACCTATACATAAACTTTCCTTTATATTTGATTGGATTTGCTTGGCAATGGATTGCACATTAGCTTTGTTCTTTCCCCTATTTTTTTTTTCTTTTTGTGTGTTTATAGCTGTTTGTTGTTCCTCTTAAGGAACAACAGTCGTTCCTCTTAAGAAGCAGTGCGTTTATGTGTTTATTTTCGCTGATCCTTCCAAAAGGAACAACATTTTCGCTGATTAGTTTTGTTGTTCTTTTAAAAAAGAACAACATTTTTGTTGCATGTTTTTGTTTTTTCCTTTCAAAAGGAACAACACTGCTCGTTTTTGTTGTTCCTTTCAAAAGGAGAAATAGTTTTGTTGTTCCCTTCAAAAGGAACGGCACCGACTGTTCTTGTTGTTCCTTTCCAAAGGAACAACATTTTCGCAGATTATTCTTGTCGTTCCTTTCCAAAGGAACAACATTTTCGCAGATTGTTTTTGTTGTTTCTTTCCAAAGGAACAACACTTTTTGAGTGTATTTTTTTGTTTTTTTAAAACAAAAAACATTTCTCGATTTTTTTTTGAATTTTTCATGACGTTTTGAAAGGAAAACATACAATTTATGGAAGGATACACAATCATACAAATTAAAGATTACTTTAATCAGCAAATCAAAATAAATCGTCATTTTTAAGAAATTTTTTTAGTAATGATAAGAAAAAAGAAAAAGGGACATAATCAATAACATGATCTTGTTGTTTTACTACCACTAAATTTATATGATCAATTATATTTATCATGTGGGTTCTTTCCCATATTTTATAATTTTCTTTGATTTTTACTTATGGAGTAGGAAAAAGGGCATATTATTTTCTATTGAGCTGTTCAGACTTCTTCCACCATCCCTAATCTTAAGGAGTGCTGAGCCATTCTTTATGAATAAATAGGAAAGTGTTATATGAAAAGAAAAATATTTACATATTTCATTAATAATTTTATAATTTGGCAGATGGAGGATAGGGGGTATTATCAAGAGCTAGCCTACCATGTTCATAACAAAACAAGTGAAGTGGCATTCCCATCATGGCCACCAAACCAGGGATATGGTCCAATGGACAATTGAAAAAATTAAAAATTCCTTGGAACAGGAGGTCTCATCACGAGCCAGCGTGCCCACTTTTCACTTCTTCCCAGTGAAAGGCATTATGATTGATCTGGTCACCAAGCCAGCACAATGGCCTCCATTATGACAGTTAACAAGCACTTCCTCAGCATAAATAAAGGACAATGGTTCCAAGGGTGAAAGAGCAACTCTGTTAAGTTTATGGACACCTATGGGCAACAGAGCTCTGCTGATGGCATTGGAGTCACATTTATACACATCAATAGTAATATTAAACCCTTTTTCCTATATCTCTATTTAAATATCAGATGAAAGTATGAATCCTTAACCTTTGGTTTCGAACCTATTATACATGAAAATCATCATAAATCGATCACATTCGTTTAAGTGGGTAATAAAAGCATTTGTACTTATGTTTATCTTAAGCTGTCCCTTCTCCTTATCCTTCAATCATTACAAAACGCTTCTATATATGTTTACGATTTATCACATGCATGGATTTCAGTAAATGCTCTAATTTCATTGACTGTATCATAAGTGTTGGGAAAAATACTGAGAGGGTGGGGTGAATCAGTATTTAGTACAGACTGAAAACTTTTTAACTTTTCTTTCTCTAAAACCCATACGCTACTTTACTGAACACAACTCGCGTATACACGCGGATAACCTTAATAAAACATGCGTATGTCCAGAGATCTAATTATGCATTTAATTTTTTACATAGATATTTGTTTCATTCATTCATCAAATGTTTGTTAAGTAGTGCAGTAATAACAGAATAAACCATCACACATAAGAAACACACATGAACACCAGGATTTAAGGTGGAAACCCAAGTCGGGAGAAAACCACCACTGCCGTCATCTCAGTCTTCAATATTTTATTATAAAGAAAACATCTTACAACCATGTACTGGCGCAGACTCATACTAGCACGTAGGCACCCACCTGCATAAGGCTACAACCTTCTCTCGTTTACCAGCCTCTCCTGGAAGGGAGCTACAACCCTTTGCTTTCATTTACCAACCTCACCTGGAAGGGAGCTACTACCCCCTGCTCTCATTTACCAGCCTCACCTAGAAGGGAGCTACTACCCACTGCTCTCGTTTACCAGCTACCACTGGAAGGGAGCTACAACCCCCTCACTGAAGGCTTTGACCCTTAGCACCATTGCGGACCACGTTTCATCAATTTTCATACTGGACCCACTCCACACATTTAAGCTCAACATTCATCAAACTGAAACTTATAACCCCATCAATTCATTCATTGAATCATCAACCAATCAACCAAAGACTTGATCTTCAATTAACATAATCAGCAGCATATTCATCATTCAAACAACCCAGTTCTGTATGAATACATCATTGAAAGATAATAGTAAAATATCAAAACAGATCAGACATTTCATTCCACTTACTTCAGCAAACCCTAGATTCCATACGCGCTTTTACTTCATTGAACCTACGTATGTACGAGCTTTCATGCACACCAACCCGCGTATACTTCTGTGCATTCTTCAGAAAACCCTAACTGCTCATACGCGCTTTTCCTTAAGCAGACCCGCGTATACACGCTTTTTTAATGAAGCGAACCTGCGTATACATCTGTAACTTTTCATGACTGTGCAGGTCTTCAGATCAGATAAACAACTCAGATTTCATCCTTTACTTCATAAAGTATTTCACCTCATCTCAGATCTAAAAATTCCATAAACAGATCTAGAAAATACATATACATTTCTGATCTAGAGATCCCTCTTCATCATTTTCTTCATAGGTGCATTATTAATTCAGATCAATCAAAAAACTGTTACCCATTCCATTTAGATATACTTCTGAGTGAAGCATTCATTCCATACCCAGACACATGCACACCCTTGCACTATGATTTTATTCTCCTTATATAGATTTATCGTTTGTCAATACCATGAGCCAAAACCACACAACTTCCAATGGTATTCCTGGATGGGATCAAATATATAATCAAGCGCTCAATACTTTGGGTCAATACCATGGTAATGTCCCCTGGTTTCCTAAATTTAGAGCGCAAATGGGAATACGCTACTTGTCACGTACATTTCCGCGTGCATACACGACTTATCCTTAACAAACCCGCGTATGCCTTGTGACATACCTTGTTCAACATTATTCTGGCACTTACTTCTGAACTGATCTATAGATACATCATATTTACATCATTAACAACTCATCAAGGACAACTTCATCAGGTAGGTTCCATCAAAGTCAACATATTGTATCACATTGCCAACAATCTTATTTCTTCAAGTAGATTGCCATCAAGGACAACACATGCCAACAATCTCCCCCTTTGGACTTGATGGCAACCATGATGGTGTTTGATCACCAAAACAGATAGATACATTTATTATAACCATTATGAAAACACCATGATACTTTCCCCCTATTCAAACACCATGTTACTCTCCCCCTTTGACATCAAGGGCAAAGGGCGGATCAAAACCAAAACAAGGTTTTTCTTTTCTTGTAGAAAGAAGAGCTCTGTAGATCTAATGTGTACTGAAGTTACCATGCTCCCCCTGAGTTCATGTTGAATCTTCAAGCATATTTTTCAATGATGTACATGACTCTATGACCTTTCCTATCACCAAGGACTCATACTTACATCAAAGATCCAACCAAGTGGATTTACATATGTGACACAAGTACCCAACCAAGTGGGATTACACATTTTGACTCAAATACCCAACCAAGTGGGTTTACAAATTTGAACAAGTCCTTACATGACTGAAAATTATAATTTTACATCATAGGTCTTAGCATGACCTTTTCATCACATTGCAGAAATGACTTATACAATCAAGATCAAAGAATCTCAAGCATGAGATCAAACCACAGCAAATAATTAGAATGCCAACAATGCATCCTTTTCATATGACCAAAACTCCCCCTTAGCTTGTGCATCCTGAACACTTTCAACAGCAAATCATTAAGGCATCTTCATCAATAATATCAGAGAATGAAACAGAATTATGAGAACCGAAACATCACCAGAGATACCAAACAATACTGCAGCTGTGCTGAAGAATGCTAACCCAGAAAAATTCTGTCAGCAACCACCCATACACTATTTTCTGTGTATAAAATTGCGTATATACGCGACTGTCTTTTAGGAAACCCGCGTATCCAATTTTAATCTTCGAATTTTAAGTAGATATGATCTTGAACATGGCAGAGACAACTCCCAACTTTCGTCTGAGATATTAGAATGCTTCCCTGGGATATATGAGAGAATAACGATAGGACAATGTAGCTATGTTTTTTAGTGTCATCCAACATTTGTAGCATAAGTGCATCAGCAACCAGGCCTTCAGACTTTTTGCAGTATCAACAAATTCTTCCCAATAGGAATTATCATACCAGAACAACTTCTTCAATAGAAAATATGTGTCAAGCAATCATCCATGTGATCTGATATCACCAAGATCTTCATGATTTATTTCACAATCAAATTTGTGTAGGAATTGTGTCAATAGTCATCAGCAACAAAATCTGCATGATCTATCCTTATCTCTGCATCATAAAATTTTCATCTCATCCATGTGTGAAAACAAAAGGTATTCTTCAGCAAAAAGCAATCAAGGCTCATCCATAATCTCATCATAAGAAACCATATATCATGTCGTCATCATTTGAACAAGAACTAAGGAATAATCAGATACAATGCCAACAATGCAATCATTAGATGTTAGACTGATTCTCCCCCTGTGTTCCTGATCTTTAGCTATCTTACTGTTTTTCTTCTCAGAAAAGCATACACGACTGTCTCCAGCAGAACTCGTGTGTATACGCGACTTTTATTCATGAAACTAGTGTATGGAAAGTGAAATACATAAAATTTCATACTCCTTCTTCTCCCCCTGAATTTGTACCACCTGTACCTGTCTTCTTCACATCAGATGCACTGTCAGAAATAAACATAACCAGAATTACCAAACCAACCATGGAAATCATCATACATTGCTCCCCCTGTGATGATACATCACTAATCCTTATAATGTACCTCACATCACCCTACAGCCATTATGAGAAGTAGGCTTTAGAAATAGATGACTGCATTAGGATTATTATCTCCTATGTTTTTGACCGGTCCTCCACCTTTTTCCAGCTTTGCTTGAAATTTCTTATTGTGTGCTGGAAATTGTCCAATTTCTCATATCTATTCATCCTGCATTCTTTTTCTACATGTCCATACTTGTTACATGCATAACATCTTGCATGACCAGAAAAGTAAGCATAAGGATCATAATGTGTTTTTCTATTCTTACTTCTATTGCAATCAGCTGCTTTATGACCATACTTGCTACATGAAAAACAATATCCCTTGAAGAAACCATAGTACCTTTCTGTGTAGAATTTGTTTGTATGTTACTGAAACATTCTGCTTCTGCAATTAGCTGCAATATGCCCATAATTATGACATTTAAAGCATTCAACATTATTGATGCTTTTATAGTTAGGAGGGAATGATTTATTTTGAGATTTCATGATTGTTGGCTGACCTTTTGTTTCTTCGAACACTTCAGGTTTTGCATTGATATCTTTTGAATCTTTAACACTTCCTTGTGAACTAGATTCTCCTTTAACAGTTTCATGAAAACCAAGACCAAATTTAACAGAGGGAGATCTTTGAATACTAAGAATATTGTCCAGAATCTTAGTACTATCTTGAAACCTCAAGAGTTTATCTTTTTCTTCTAATTTACCTTTCAAAATATTTACCTCAACCTCCAAACTTTGGCATTGCTTCTTCATGCTTTATTCTTTCCTTCTTCCTTCTTCTACTTGATCATTCAATTTTAAAATCTCTTCTTTTAACTCATTTTCTTGTTCTTCAAAAGTTTGTAAAAGTTCTTCATTCTTCTTATTTGATTTTTCTAGATCTTCTTTGAGGGAGATGATTTCTGCTTCAAGTCTTTCATTTCGATTGGTTAATTTATCCTACTGTCTTTGATACATTTCTATCAATCTTTGATACATTTCCATCTGACCATTCATCATATCTATCTGTTCTTTCATTCTAGAGATCATTTCTTTGTAGATAGATTCTTGCTTATTAGATGATCTTTGTTGTTCTTCAACTTTAATCTTGAGAGCTTCTTCTAGATCCATAACATTACTTTCACTATCTTCACCATTGCATGCACAAGAAGGTGAATCACAAGAACAACAATCAGTACCTGTTTTATCTTCTTCATTTTCTGTTGCACATGTTTTCTGAGATATCTCCTTTCTTTGAGTAGTATTCTTCTTTTGCTTCCTTGCCATGAGCACTAGCAGATCTTGGTCAGAATCTTCTTCTTCCTCATTTGAAATTTTATTATTATCTTCATTTGTATAATAGCTCTTTCCCTTTTCAAATTGTTTCCATTTATCATGATTTTCTTCATAAGGACATTTAGCAGCATAATGACCAATTCTTCCACAATTAAAACACTTGAAGGGAAGCTTACCTCTGAATCTTCCAGTACCTGGTTGGAGTCTTCTCACAAAATTTGCTTCTTCTTCTTCCGATATGTAACTTGATTCCTTGACAACTTCCTTTTCTTTTCCTTTTGCACATGCCTTAAAGGAAATTTATTTGATTTGAGAGGGACCTTCTTTTCTCATTTCAAAAGCAGATATAAAACCATGTAGTTGAACAATAGTAAGGGTTTTCAGATCTTGCCTTTCTTCAATAGCAGATACTTTTGACTCAAATTTTGAAGTCAAATATCTTAAGACCTTTTCAACCAGAGTAGTATCGGTTATGGTTTCACCCAAACTTCTCATACAATTTACAATATCATCTAGACGTAAAAAGAAACTAGCAATACTCTCATCACTATGCATCCTTAAATTTTCATATTCAATTCTGAGAGTTTGGAGTTTGGCACTTTTTACCTTTGTATCTCCTTCATAGCTTAGAATGATTTTGTCCCATATTTATTTTGCTAAATTTAGCTGCATCACTTTAACAAATTCTGATTCAGACAGGCTTCCTAATAAAACATTGACTTCTTTGGCATTGATTTCATATTTCTTCCTTTTTGCTGCATCAATAGGAATAATTGTTGGATATCGATAACCTTCTTCCACGATTGCCCATACTTCTGCACCAAGACTTTGTAAATATGCTTTTGTTCGTATCTTCCAGAATAACAGATTACTCCCATTGAATAAAGGTGGCCTTAGAGAAAGTACTCCTTCCTGACTTCCCATTGTGACAGATCTCCTTCAAGCGATCAAGCTTCTGTAGAAGAACCTGCTCTGATACCAATTGTTGGGAAAAATACTGAGAGGGGGGGGTGAATCAGTATTTAGTACAGACTGAAAATTTTTTACCTTTTCTTTCTCTAAAACCCATACGCTACTTTACTGAACACAACTCGCATATACACGCAGATAACCTTAATAAAACATGCGTATGTCCAAAGATCTAATTATGCATTTAATTCTTTACATAGATCTTTGCTTCATTCATTCATCAAATGTTTGTTAAGCAGAGCAGTAATAACATAATAAACCATCACACATAAGAAACACACATGAACACCAGGATTTAAGATGGAAACCCAAGTTGGGAGAAAACCACCAATGCCGTCATCTCAGTCTTCAATATTTTATTATAAAGAAAACATCTTACAACCATGTACTGGTGCAGACTCATACCAGTACGCAGACACCCACCTGTAGAAGGTTACAACCTTCTCTCATTTACCAGCCTCTCCTGGAAGGGAGCTACAACCCTCTGCTCTTGTTTACCAAAATTTCACCCGGAAGGGATTACTACCCCTCGCTTCTCGTTTACCTGCCTCACCTGGAAGGGAGCTACTACCCCCTGCTCTCATTTACCAGCTACCACTGGAAGGGAGCTACAACCCCCTCACTGAAGGCTTCGACCCTCAGCACCATTGCAGACCACGTTTCATCAATTTTCATACTGGACCCACTCCACACATTTAAGATCAACATTCATCAAACTGAAACTTATAACCCCTTCAATTCATTCATTGAATCATCAACCAATCAACCAACAACTTGATCTTCAATTAACATAATCAGCAACATATTCATCATTCAAACAACCCATTTCTGTATGAATACATCATTGACAGATAACAGTAGAACAACAAAATAGATTAGACATTTCATTCCACTTACTTCAGCAAACCCTAGATTCCATATGCGCTTTTACTTCACTGAACCTGCGTATGTACGCGCTTTCATGCACACCAACCCGCGTATACTTCTGTGCATTCTTCAGAAAACCCTAACTGCTCATACGCGCTTTTCCTTAAGTAGATCCGCGTATACATGCGCTTTTAATGAAGCGAACCTGCGTATACATCTATAAATTTTCATCACTGTGCAGCTCTTCAGATCAGATAAACAACTCAGATTTCATCCTTTACTTCAGAAAGTATTTCGCCTCATCTCAGATCTAAACATTCCATAAACAGATCTAGAAAATACATATACATTTCATATATAGAGATCCATCTTCATCATTTTCTTCATAGGTGCATTATTAATTTAGATCAATCAACAAACTGTTACCCATTCCATTCAGATATACTTCCGAGTGAAGCATTCATTCCATACCCAGACACATGCACACCCTTGCACTATGATTTTCTTCTCCTTATATAGATTTATCGTTTTTCAATACCATGAGACAAAACCACACAACTTTCGATGGTATTCCTGGACGGGATCAAATATATAATCAAGTGCTCAATACTTTGGGTCAATACCATGGTAATGTCCCCTGGTTTCCTAAATTTAGAGCGCAAATGGGAATATGCTACTTGTCACGTACATTTCCGTGTGCATACGTGACTTATACTTAACAAACCTGCATATGCCTTGTGACATACCTTGTTCAACATTATTCTGGTACTTACTTCTGAACTGATCTGTAGATACATTAGATTTACATCATTAACAACTCATCAAGTCATTTTTCCTCAAGGACAACTTCATCAGGCAGGTTCCATCAAAGTCAACATATTGTATCACATTGCCAAAAATCTTATTTCATCAAGTAGGTTGCCATCAAGGACAACACATGCCAACAATATGTATGTATTCCTTTCCATACTGTACAATTGTTGTGCAGTACGCTGCTCTTCTATTTTGCTGATTTGCACAATATTGATACTACATTTTTATAGAATTTGTTTTCTTCTTGAACTTTTTTGCATGCATCTTATCTGTTTCCATTCCAAACTGAAACTATGGATTCAAGAAAATTGCATACAGAAATGTGTTTTGTTTACAGGAGAACAAAAAGTATGGGGGAAAATTCTATTCGCAGCACGACCACACTATTGCAATTAACAGCGAAGGCTCGTGAACGTGTACAATTCTTTAGACATGATGTGCTTACATGGCTTCCATCTTTTGCATTACTTTCAATATCTGCTCGGCCTACATCAGCTTCAACAAAGGCCAATCCCTACATGTCATTCCACATTTTTCAGAGGTAACACTTGAGGTAAAATAGCATAATTTTCTGATTTATTATGAATTTAGGAGAATCTCATGAAAATCCATTGAGCATTATGTATCATTATTCATTCCACATCTTTACCACTTCCCATTTTTTAGACACGTCTCATATTTTAGTTTGGGGGATTGTTGCTTTCCTTCATTTCTTTCTTATGACCATGTCAGTAATATTCTTTATCATCCATTGATATTCTTATTCATTCTCAACACATCCCTTATTCCATGTTGTTTTACACCAAGCATAGATTTCAACAGATTGTAGCAACCACCTCTCTTTGTTTTCTAGCATTGCATGAGGACATGCTAATTCTTCAATTTGGGGGGGAGAATTGCTACACATGATGGATTTTTTCTACTCTTTTTCTCGTTTAAGGCATACAATTCCATTTGTATATAGTGCCGAATTTGTTTTGCATATATCTTTAAAACTATGAACTGAATTCTTGTGATTTCTAGATAACAAAGAGGTATCATTAAAATACACAAACCCGGATAATTTCACGCTAAATTAGTTCATAAAATTTCAAAAATTATACACTATCACCTACAACCATTTGTTTATATCTCGTGATCCGTGCATCCAAATGATCTGATTTTTTAGAAAATGGTTAATGAAGTTTGTTGTTACTTATGTCACATTTTTTTGCAACTTCATATACATATAGTTGAATGTCAACTATAAAAATTGTTATGTCTTCATCAAGATTGCTAAAATTGAGTATTCATTATTTGAGGAAAAATTCATTTGTTCCATCCATTTCATGAGTCGGGATGAACAATTTTCTTTGCTTGGTTAACACATGGGTTTTGTCTTTGGGTTGCATGAGAATATGCAATATATTCAGTTCTGGGTTGCATGAAGACATGCAATATATTCAATTTGGGGGTGTGTTGGGCCATGAATACGACCACTTTTTAACACTTATGTCATCCATTTTTACTCTTCTTTATCATGTCATTTATTATAATTTATCATATAAATCCATCTTATAATGATTTATGCTCTTATGGATGAATATTATTTCTTCTCCTTTATTTTTAATAAATTGATGTTTATTATGCATAATTTTATCAATGATTGTTTATTAGTATATTTTGTAACAACACTCACCATTTTATCCTCCAAGATATTTCCTAAATTGCAGATTTGATCTCCAAATCATCATCAAATATTCCAACTCAGAAATTTGCTGGAATAAGAAGTGACAGTTTTGCCGTTGAGATTCTGGGCAAATGAAGAAGAATATGGAAAATCTGAAACATGGGTTTTTTCCATAACGGGCCCAATTAATCTAATTGAAGAACGGTTTGCCCAAATTCGGCCTGTATTGAGAGAAACGCAAGGTTCTTTGAGCACAATTTTCTCAAATTTGTTGTTGCGACCGTCCTTCAAATCTCAGCGGCAAAGACAAATTCGACTTGCTCTTGTTGAAAGATGGATGGAAATGTATTTTCTTGCTGATCAATTGGTTGGAAATAATCCAATTTTGTTATGAGAGATCCTATTTACTATTTAATTTCTCCTCTCTTTGGTTAGAAAAGGAGAAGTTTGTAAAAGAGAGGGGATGGATCATAGTTTTTGCTTTTGTGAATTGTAAACTTAATCAAAAGTTGTGTTATTGAAAACACGATTCCATTGTAATGTTGCCCTAGTTTAATGATTAATTGAAGTTTTTTTTCCATTCGCATCATCTGAAGTAGCTTGAGCAGTCCCTGCTGGTGGTTAAGGGCCCGACCCCTGACAGCGTGAACTGCTCCTCTGTGTTATATTTCCAATTCCTGCAGTGTGTGATCGATTTGCTACATGCATGTTACTGTGATTTTATTTCATTAGTTTTTTATTATTTTACTCTATTTATGTATTACGCGCTCTGTTTATGAGTTATTTCATTATCGTATGATCTGAATCTTATTTCTTACAACGTGGGTTAATTAAGACAACATATTGCCTTACTTAGAACATCCTTGGATTCACGGAAGTGATGTTGGTTCTATCTTAATTAATTCATAATTCTGTGTTTAATAGTTTACTGTTTTATTATAATGGATTGCATTGTCGTTCCTTCCCAATTTAACAAGAGTCTTAATCCTCGAATTACTTATCTTGTTATGCTTCGTTGTTTTGCATTTGATGTTCCATTCCATTTGCTATTTCATTTAACTGCTATTCATTTCAGAGTGCAGATACAAAGCTTTGCTATTCAGTTTGATGTTCAATAGGATTTTTCGTTTAATAGAGTCTTGTTGTTCAATTCCTTTAATTTCAGTTTTCTATCCATTTACATTACTGTTCATTTCATATTAATTAGTTTACAAGAGTTTTCTTTCATTTCGATTGCTTTAAGATCACCAACTGTAGAGGACACTGGTTATTTCTTCCAAGTTCCCAGATTGGTTATCTTGCATCAATTTCTAAGGGAAGGAGTTATTGCTACTGTATCCCTGATCGATGTTTTGCAGATTGGTTTAATTAAGATTTCAGAGCATTTTATTTTATGTTGTTGTAGTTATATTTCTTTTTCAAGCTTCCATTTACTCTTGTATTTCGAACATTGTACTACATATTTCAAGGCATTACTCTTGGATAAGTTGTTTCCTCAGACTGAGTACACTCTTGAAATAGAAAGTCACTCCTGGATTGATAATTAATGTAGGATAAATAGGTGTTAAAAAGACACCTTTATGCCTCGACAGTTGGTGTCAAAGCATTGAAGGTTCAAAGTCCTTCTCTGATCTACAAACCCTGGCTCTGTTAAACTTATCTTTGTTTTCCCTTTGAGCATGCTAAAGCAGGTATTGAGTTAAATGACCTCTGACCTGATCTATAGACAGAAATTGGGTGTATTTTCTTCTTTCACCTTATTTCCTTAATGTTCCATCCCACCATCTATCTAAAAATATCCTTTAGTGTAGATGACTTGCCCTTTGAAAGCCTTGGCTAGTTATTTGCATGTAATTACCTTTCATGACTCCATAGCCCAATGGATGGCACTGTCTTGACTCATCCTCTTTTGCTGAAACATCCTACTATTTTGCTTCTTTCCTCCTATTACCTTCTCAGTCTATGATCTCATGACTCAACCCAGCAACCAACCAACCAAATCATTCTAAACCCCCTTTATGCTTCATACCTAGCCTAATATCTCATTTTGAGCTTTCAAAGATATATCATTCTTTGCTTTATTGGAGAGATCCCTCTTTGGGTCCAGGAGGGCTAGATCCTAGGGCCCCAAAGTGGTTCTGATGTTGTCTCATATTTTGGTCTTGCCAATTTGGCCAAAACATGGGAACTCCAATAGTATCTACATAGGGTTGAATGACATCAATTTTTTTTAGGGGCCGCTTTTCACTATGCTTCAATTGGTCGACAGTAACAATGCGATCCTCATGGGGGAGCATCATAGTTCGGAAGACAGAGGAGGCTACAGATGACATGGCATACATATAACTCCGACCAAGGAGTATATTATAGTCCAAATTGGCATCCAAGACTTCAATGTCTATAAGGACCGTCTTTCAAGCTAAGCAGACTGGGACGTTTTGGTAGATACCAACGAGGATTGAAGGGCGACTATTGTATGCTCTAAGTGTGATGCCTAATGGCTTTAGCTTGGGAGACCCTAACTTTTTCAAAATTTTCTTTGACATGATGCATGTGGATGCACCCTCGTTAATTACACGTTAGCGAATGGTAATGTTGTGGACCTATACTGGTATCTGAAAGGCGACCATTGAAGGAAGCCTAAGGGTGGCTTTGTCTAAATCAAAAGCCATTGAGTGTGTATTGGTAGGGTCGATAGCACCTAACGTAGAAAAAAGGCTTTCTATTGCTTTTGGCATAACTATAATGCTTCCAAAGTTGACATGGCAGTGGAAGACTGAGCTAGATCATCCACAATGCTATAGTTATGGGTTGCTTTCGAACAGTTTCATGCTTGCCTAGTTGGTACCTTAGCCATATTGGGCAGGGATTCAATAGGCATCTTTGATATGGTCAAAGGTATTTTTTGTGCACTGGTACTAGCCCATAATGTGTTGGTGTCTGGTGGGGTATTGTAATTCAATTCTGCATTTGAAAAAACTTTTCCTCGCTAGTCATGTAGATTTCATGACTTTTTTTTTCTAGAGTTGTCAAGAGTTTTTTGCTGAGAGCTAATTATCCCTTGATGGGGGAAGGGCTCAAGAATGACGGTTGTATACTGGGAAGATCCCCCTTGTCCACGATTAATCTATAGCTTCTTTAGCTCAGGGAGTTTGGTACAATGGTGAGTGTAGTGGCTGTACTCACCATAGATTGAACAAGAGTGGTTTGTTCGAAGAGGTCACCTTTTTTTCTACCTTTGGGAGTTTCTTGGCTCCTGGTTTTGATTTAGGTTGGAGTTGCCTCCAGCCTGAGATCACGGAGGGAGTTGCTAAATCCCCCCGCCCCTGTTCGAGATTTCCTTTAGGCTTTCTTTTCCATTTTTTCTTAACCATGTTAGGAGGGTAGTTCTCCTGGTTATATGGTTGGCGCGATTGGTTTTGGGAAGGCTGCACAAAGTTCACCTATGCATTATTATGTATAGGCAAGTCTTGTGTTGGGGACTGCGCATAATGCAGTCCTTATTTAGAAAATGGTTGTTGGGGGGAAGCTCTTCCATCATTATGTCTATTTGCATACTAGGTCCCCTGAACCGAAGCCTTAGGGTCCTCCGTGCTGATGGTGATACGACAACGCCCTACTGGTCAAATTTTGCAAAGGCATGTGATGACTTTGGTATTTGGGTTGTGGTATGTTTTGGGTAGAATCATACATGTAACCAAGGTTTTGAACGCTGTTTCCTGGGTAACTTTGGGTCAATGAACCAATTAAACCGTTTATAGAGTTTGACAGGATATTATAAATATACCCTGACTGTTTATAGATCAGCTCAAGCTATTGGGCCTTACTGATGGCGTCCTCTTCGAATATGGGATTTTGTTGTGCCACATCCTTTAAAATCTCTATGGTGAGAGTTTTTAGGAATAGGTCTAACAGAACTCGATCATTGAGTTTGGCTTTGCACACACTACGACGTCGCCGCCATTCATGGAGATGGTCCAAGATATGGATGGTGGGGGTTTGCCTAAATTGGGTCAGTAACTCCATTCTGAAATCGTAGTGGATGGGTAACTGAAAATAGGTCAAGAACGCAGTGGCTAGGGCGATAAAGGTTCCATGTGTAGCAGAGGGTTACTCCACATACCATTTCACTGCTGCTTTGGTTAGAATGCATTGAAACAATATCAGTCAAATAGTATCATTAATGATGTTGTTCGACAAACACCACAGGTGGAAAGTCATAACATGATTTCTGGGATCTTCCGCTTGCTACCCTTCAAATTATGTAATGTCTGATGGGAGATTTGTGGGCATGGGAGGCCATATGGGGTTGTGTGAAATGGGGTCATTTGTCAACTTGGTTAGATCTGGTAGATTTAATGAAGCTAGAAAAATTTACTACGAGGCTGTAGCCATTGCGACTTGTGAAAACACAATGTTCTGGTTAGGAATAGGGTTTGTCTGTGACATACCCTGCTGTCCATTCAACTAGCTTCCCAAATGGGTAGCACTCCTCTACCCTCTGGGGGTTGTGAGAGGAGTGGTGTGTGGTGTGGAATTGGGATACTGACCAGGGTTCCCAACTAAAGACACCCCAATAAAGGATGAACCAATAATGGCGGTAGTGTTCTGTCTTTGACACCTAAATGGTGACAGACCTAGAACCCCTCCTGGTAATGGGGGGAGGTCCAAAATGATGTCTAGATCGATGAAGTCCCAGTGGGTCCATTCTAGCGTTGACTAGGTATGGCTTTGGAAATATTTGAGAGGATAAATATTATAATCAAATCAAAATTTCGATCGCATACATAAAACCAAGAAAAAATAAAATAAATTTTCCCTTTAGATTAGTCCTATGTGATCAGTCAATAAAAAAATATGTTTTTTGTTTGTTTGCATATGATACTCATATCCTAGAAGAACTAATTTTCCTCACACACTAAAATTTAATTGGGACTTGAGAAGATATCTTGTGAGTGCTGGCGCAACATCCCGTAAGAGCCAGTGACGCCCCAGTTAGCCGAAGAAAATCCACCAAGGTAAGGGTAGAGGATCTAGTGCTTGCCTGCACCGTCACCTATAGAGAAAGGATGCCATAATTTTGGCCACTAAGTACCACCATCCCACGTGAGCGTTCGAGTCTTGGGCTTCTTGTTAGTTCAGCTAACAGTACCGAGTAGCATGCACTACGCCTAAGCCTAACCCTCTCTGAATCAAGTCTCTTACGTGCTCGGGTTTTCTTTTCTGTGGGATGATAGGTGGATTTGAAAGCTCCATCAATAGTCAAATTATATGTTTCAAGATGAATAATTATCAAGGCATCTTATTGGATGCCTACCCCCTTGATCCTAACTTAGGGTATAAATTCTTTTGTGGCCCCTGTGGGGAGAATTTAGTGGGTTTTGTTAAGTTAGTTTTAGGTGTCTTGTCTTTGCTTAGTGTGTGGATGTGTGTGAGAAAAAAGTGAACAAGCACATAGTTTTAACGTGTGGATATGTGATGATCCTTTTCAGAATCCCCTATTTAAACTATGTTCTATTATTCCCTACTCAAAAGAAAAACATGTGGGTGTATGGGTTGCTTTCAATTTTTCCTAGTTAATCTATGTGATCAACTATAGGGAGATGATGAGCTGTGAATAGAGAGTGTTCATATGCTTTCCTAGGATAACCGGAGGGTGCAAAGGTAGTAGAGATTACTTTCTCTTCTATTGACAATTCGATCCTGTTCCTGAAATCCTAGTGCAAAAATTGAACTAAAATAATGACTCTTACACTAGAAAAAGAACTAGCTAAGCATGCGTAGACTTGGGCCACTTACTTTGGCTAATTATCTAGGTGTTTTGGTACCTAAATTTTTAAAACATAATTTTTTTCAGAATACAAGTTAATTTTCCCCCTACTTAAACTATGTGTATGACTTTGCAAAAATCAACTTGAAATAAAACTAACACCAAGCCTATCAAAAGAAGTCAAGAGAGAGTTTTAAAAAATTGTGGGGTACCTCAACCTCTGCTGGAAGATGTATTATGGGCTACCAGGCACATTTACAATCAGGAAAATATGGAAATATTGGAGAAATTTATCATTCTATTTTTTTCACGCAAAAGGTTGAAACAAGCGCGATGTCTTCACGCAAGTAAGCTCTGAACGTGCACCTTGGGGCACGCCTATTTATGAGAAATGCACGCAAATTCTTGCAATGTAATTTTTTGGAGCTCTTCTTCTATATTTTGTCACTTGGGATGAACTAGGGAAACAAGGAGAGAAAAGCGGGCAATGCCAACCCAACTCCACAACAAAGACAAAGGTCTTTGCAAAAGGGCACAACCACATAACACATGGAAATAAAAGTTAGTGGAGTAGCCAATCATGTGTTAGTGTGTTTGGTGCACGTATGTACGAAATCACACCAAATTAAGGGGTGTGGTTTTCCCTCTTATGTTATTGGTCACGGGATGTAATATTCCAAAAATTTAGCCTTCAAGCTAAATGGAATATTAGAGTTGTTTTATCACTAGGTAGGTGAATAAATGGGTAGGGAGGCCCATTAACCTCTTTAGAATAATCAATAACACTCCTAATGTGAAAGGAGGAAGAATAAGCAGCTAATTTGAGCACCTTTGGGTGTCAATAGAGATAGGATCATGTTGATTCAGTCAAATTTGACCAAGTCAACAAAGCTGTCTAGATACATTGAATCTCCCTGATGAACAGCGCATTTTTGGTGGAGGACAACTTGCATGAGCTTGGTGCAAATATGAATGGGACCCAATGTGAAGAGGCTCACTTGCTATATATGGAGAGGATGGGAGCCTTTGTTATTCATGCTTTTGGATATGATCATTTGATCTTGGTCTATTTAGACTTGGCTTCCTCTTGCTGTTTAGTAGGGTTGCAGTGTTGTTTAGCACAGGGTGTTCCCGAGTGGGAATCCCACATCTTCCCTTGAGAGGCCTCTTGGGAGAGCTCTGTTCTGTATTTCTCTGCATCCAGGCTTGAGGCGAAGCACCATTCTCTAGCCTCATTGTTATTTCTATTGCATAATATTGCTGTGTTGTAGGGTGTTGCAGTGGAGGTTTGATAACACCACTTCCGGGTCTATTTCTCAGTAGAGGGAGCCTTCCTTCTCTTGAGAGATCAGCTAGGAAGATTTATGGGCTTCATTCACATCTTGGAAGTGGGCCAAATTGTTCCTCATCTCCTACAGCGTAGTCCCTTGCAGGAACTACGTCATTTTTCATAGAGTTGCTGCAGCAGGGTTTCAGCCCCTAATTTTGAGCTAGTTTCCCTAGGAAAGGGTCAACCCTTCTCCTAGAAAACTAGATAAAGGGATTATCATCCCTCTTTTTTATTATGCAGCTATATTTCTGTAATGTTGCAGTAAGACTATGTTTTCAAAGCTAAATATTCAGATCTTCTCTTTTGTACATCAAGCTTTCAAGAAACCCTTGCTGGGTTGTCTTTATAATGTATTAAGGAGGCCAAATCTCTATGTTCTTGCCATATTGTTCAATAAAAATCTATATCCATGATTATCTATCCTATTTTTATATAAACCCTTGGAAAATAATGCTATTTTGTGCTTCAGAAATTCTACATAGCTTAAGTCATGGGCTTTGGCTATTTTTAAGATGATTTAAGGTCGGGAGGTTTGTTTAACTTATCATAAGTGATTTTTTTATGTTCCTCTTTGGTATGTGAGGGCCTTAATACATATTCTAAGGGATACAACCATTATATATGTCTTTTAAAACATAAATCTCCAGAAATAATGTTTTCAGGGTCAAATTATTGCATTTTCCCCACTTGAGAGGATGTAGAAGTGCTTCTTTTTGCTGTTGTTTCATTAATTTGATGGCTATGTGTTTTTAAACACATTTTATGTCTTAATTTCACCCTTCTCTTCCATTATTGTTCTTATGCACTGCTGCATTCCCATTTTGGGATATTACAGTGGTATCAAAGCATAGTCTTGGCTCAGCCTGTGGAACTCAACAATGATGCTATCAAGAGAAGGAGAGATGAACATAAATAAGACTCCATTATGTGGAGTAAAGAAGGAGGAGAGGCTCTCAAACTTCTTCCAAAATATATGCAGAGCATCAATGAAGATCTTAAGAAGATGAGAGAGGAGATGGAATCTCCAGAGAAGTTTGATTCTAGAGCCATATCTAGATTTGCATATGATAGGTGTGAGCATGCAGCTACACCGTCTTATTCATAGCACAGTCAAATGCCCAGATCTACTATGAAAGAGATGAAAGAAGAGGAAATTCCAAGGAGGGAAACTCTTATTAATTTTCTGCAAGAGTATGAATCTCAAACTAAAAGGTTTAGAGATCATATCACTTTCCAATAGTTTTGCAAGATCAAGGTGGAGAGGAGAAAGCTGCATAACATGGATAGATTTTCCTTATATACCTTTGATGGATCCCTAAATTGTTCAGGAAAATTTTGGGTGGAGGAGTTGCACACCTATTTGTAGCACCACTAAATTTTTGAAGATGAAGCCATCAGAGTTGCAGTGCTGCATTTGAAGGTCAGGCCTATGCTTGGTGGATGTTTGAGTCATTTTCGTTGAAGAATGTCAATATTTCTTCTTTTACAAAGTTCACTAAGAGATTGGTAGAAAGGTTTGATAAAAAACATGAAACAACCAAACCAAGAAAAATTAAACTTTTGCATAAGTTGGAAGGACCTACAAACTCAAATCCACTTCAGAAAACTGTTAGAGAAGATCACATCTTGCATGATACCTTGCTAGAGGCAAGATCCTTGTTTCATAACATTGGACAAGAGGGCATGAAGGTTCCTTTTTCAAAATAGGATCCTCTTATTGAGAAGTCACCTCCTATTCATATTGAAGAGGAAGAGAATGATGGGGATTACAGCGCTGTCACATCTAGAGAATATCTAGTACCTCATGTAGAGGGAAGAGAAGCACATGCTCCAACAAGAGGATTTCTTGTAGCATTGCAAGAAGTTCCCCAGGATCTCACATATGGTGGTCAAGGCACAATCAATGGACAACATGATTGTGGGGCATTGTAGATAGAAAGAGAAGATAGGGAGGAAGTTTATCATCATTTTATGAGGATCACACACCCTTGTCCATTTCAGAGAGCTGATGCAAGGAAGAGGTAGACTGATTTGCACTGTGAGGGCAATGGCAAGGTTGTCGAACCATATGTACAATCTACTCTTGACATTGATGTCTCACCGCATGGAGGCATTCCACCTAGGAGACAACCAGATCTGGAGTTGGTAAGAGGCATCTTGCCAATTGGTTCACCCCTCTTAGATTCCAGAGAGGTGAAAGCTGTGGAGGAGTCTAGTACAACGCAGATAGTTTTGGATAGTCTCAAGAAGGAGGGAGACATTCTTCCATTTTCGATACCACCCACTCTCAACATATGTACTTCGTTGTCAGAAGTTGCTGCAGTGATGGAGGATGGCACCTTCAGGTGCAAGGGAGCCACTCCATGGATTTGGAGAAATAGAGGGTACTTCCTTTGAGGAAGGAACCCTCCATACATTGGAGTAGATGGAGGCCACTCATGCTTACATAGGCCAAGATTGGGAGATTCTTTTTGGAGGAGAGCTTCTCATGGGAGGCCAACTTCCAAAGGTCACTACTTGTTTTTTAGCATGAGCAGTTGCATGATGGGCATGGCAACAATTTGGAGGATGACTTTGGCATGAGGGATATCAAAGGAAAAGAGAGCAGCATGTGGAAAGCTTCACATTGCAGATCACCAGCGCTGTCTCTTGGGAGGATTGATCCATATTGGAGGTCTCAACTCTTGGTAGAGTACTCCAAGGATCTTGGTTCTTGCATGATACTTGATGACCCCGATGGAGATGATAGATATATGGTGGATCATGTGGTCATCTATTCTCATGGTAGAGTCTTATTGACTAGAGCTTCTAAGCTCAAGGAGAAGCTACTACATGTAGCACATGAGGACTTCTTTTCCATGCACTTTGATGCATATATTTCCTTGGTAGAGGAGTTTATTTGGGAGGGAATCCAGCATGATATATTCCAGCATATGGAGAGATGCTTAGCTCGGATGGTGATAGAGAGGATGTCACAGCCACTTCCCTACTCTTTGGAGGTGAGGGAAAATTTCAGCTCAAGGTCCCAAGTACATGGTGGAGAATGTATAATCCCACATTATTTTTTGTACTTATTTAATTTATATGAGCAACATGTTGTACAAAGGAGGATTATACCTTCTTGCATATTGTATGATGATGTACTTGAATCCATTTGTAGCATTGATATTGGCTATATTATTGGTGGTTTGTGGGGGAAGCCACATGATTTTTGGTGTGCACCATTGACACCACTTTGTACTTGAATGTTTCTATCTTATAGAATGATTGTGGAAGCAAACGAGTGGCTGGGAAAGTACTTGTTATTATTTTATTTGATGCAGGCAAAGGATGCACTGCACTGGTTCCATGTGTGGGACCTTGATCCACTTTTCGGTTGTCATATGACAACCTGTTTCTATTGGTTTTTGCTTCCATATATTTCTGATATTTTTATGTTCATGGGGAGCTTTGTTTGGAGAGTGGGATATGAGTTGGAGATTCCCATTGGGAGTATGATTCTCCCTACTTTACATGTTGTATGTTTCAAGAGAAATAATGGGAAAACCATGATTTCCACATCACATCTCTTTTATTCATGTGGGAGGAGCCATTTGAAGAACTTGAGTCTTTGGAGGAGGCACTTCATGACTTATTTGTTTGGTGGGGTAGCTTGGGCCACTCTTGCAGGCCATGAAATTTTAGCCCAATATTATTAGCAGCCCCATACTTACCATAAATGAAGAGAGAAACGACTTGGATGGGAGGATCCAATCTCTCCATGCAGCCCCAACATATTGTATGAACCGGGGGTTGAGGATCTTTTTGAGCTACCTAGATTGGCTCATTTCATTTGAATGATAGCATGGGTGTGGGAGTCACTCATTGGGAATAAGATTTCCCATGTTTGTAATCACTCCTACCTTGAGGAGGCCATTGAACATCAAGAAGGTTTCCACTTACACCTTCCACCTTTTCATGATGTGAGCCATTTGGTTTTTCATGCTTGGGAGGGAGTATTGGAGGATGGATATATTGCAGATTGTTTTGAGCAGTCATGGGGACTATTGATGAGGAGGCCACAAGAAGAGGAAGGGAGGAATTTTTGCTCTCCTTATACAATTGCTTGAGGACAAGAAAAATTTTTGAGGGGAGGACTGTAATATTCCAAAAATTTAGCCTTCAAGATAAATGGAATATTAGAGTTGTTTTATCGCTAGGTAGGTGAATAAATCGGTAGGTGGGCCCATTAACCTCTTTAGAAGAATCAATAACACTTCCAATGTGAAAGGAGGAAGAATAATTAGCTAATTTGAGCACCTTTGGGTGTGAACAGAGATGTGATCATGTTGATTCATTCAACTTTGACCTATTCAACAAAGCTATCTAGATACATTGAATCTCCTTGATGAACAACGCAGTTTTGGTGGAGGACAAGTTGCATGATCTTGGTGGAAAATATAAATGGGACCCAATGTGAAGAGGTTCACTTGATATATATGGAGAGGATGGGAGCCTTTATTATTCATTCTTTTGGATATGATCATTTGATCTTGGTCTATTTAGACTTGGCTTCCTCTTGCTGTTTAGCAGGGTTGCAGTGTTGTTTAGCACAGAGTGTTCTCGAGTGGGAATCTCACCTCCTCCCTTAAGAGGCCTCTTGGGAGAGCTATGTTATATATTTCTCCACATCTAGGCTTGAGGCCAAGCACCATTCTACAACCTTAGTGTTATTTCTGTAGCAGAATATTGCTGTGTTGTAGGGTGTTGCAGTGGAGGTTTGATAACACCACTTCCAGGTCAGTTTCTCAGTAGAGGGAGCCTTCCTTCTCTTGAGAGATCAGCTAGGAAGATTTATGGGCTTCATTAAAATCTTGGAAGTGGGCCAAATTTTTCCTCATCTCCTACAGTGCAGTCTCTTGCAGGAACTGCATCATTTTTATAGAGTTGCTGCAACAGGGTTTCAACCCCTAATTTTGAGCTAGTTTCCTTGGGAAAGGGCCAACCCCTCTCCCGGAAAGATAGAGAAAGGGATTCTCATCCCTCTTTTGTATTATTCAATTTTTTTTCTATAATTTTGTAGTAATACTACGTTTTTAGAGATGAATATTCAAATTTTCTCTTTTGTACATCAAGCTTTCAAGAAACCCTTGCTGGGTTGTCTTTATAATGTATTAAGGATGCCAAATCTCTATTTTCTTGGCATATTTTTAATTAAAACTATAGATCCATGATTATCTATCCTATTTTTGTAGAAACCCTTAGAAAATAACTCTATTATGTGCTTCAGAAATTCTGCATAGCTTCAGTCATGGGGTTTGGCCATTTTTAAGCTGATTTAAGGTCGAGAGGTCTGTTTAAATTATCATAAGTGTTTTTTTTATGTTCCTCTTTGGTATGTGAGGGCCTTAATTCATATGCTAAGGGATCCAATCATTATTTCTATCTGTTAAAACATAAATCTCCAGAAATAATGTTTTCAAGGTCAAATTGTTGCATTTTCCCCACTTGAGAGGATGTAGAAGTGCTTATTTTTTATGATGTTTCATTCATTTTGGCTATGTGTTTTTTAACAAATTTAATGAATTAATTTCACCCTGATCTTCTATTATTGTTCTTATTCACTACTGCATTCCTATTTTGCGATATTACACAAGAAGAAAATATATGGAGTCAAGAAAGTTAGTGGAACATGATAGAACATGAACATACTAGATAGAGAAATAGCATGCACATTCAAACATAAAAATAAAACTAAAACTAAAGAAAATAACACAAAATCCCTAAATAGAGTCAAACAACTTCAATAATCCAAACGGTGAGCTTACGTCCCCTCTTATTGAGTTCTGGTAGGAAATGAGGATGAAAATTTAACCCACTTTTCAAGGTCCCTTAGAACCTGGGGTTCTAAGTCCCGATGCAAGGATTTCCTTACATCCAAGATGCCTTTGCGCAAAGTCTCCCTCTCTCTAATATTGTGGACTGGAGTGGTTGAATGGCCAACAAATGAGTCCCCTCTATCTCTACTCTGGATCACACATTGTTGGTATTGGTTGGGGAAATTCTGGCCAGCATAAAAATGTGCTCTCCAATTTTTCATCTCTTGTGGCCTTTTATAGGAGAATCCAAATCCTCTCTACCTCTCTTGGTACATTGTGGATAGTGACCCAAGCGAGGAGGGTGATTCCATTATGTGCTCCCTTGAAGTCCTAAGGAGGCTTGGGTGGCTATCCTTAGGCAGCTTCAAGTGTGGAATCAATGTCCTAGAGTGTGCCTTTGTGGTCCCAAAAAGTGACTTCTGCCACTCCCAGGATTGTGCACTTTTCGGGTCAAAAGACGCACAAGGGTGCATTTATCGAAGGATTTTGCACGCAAAAGCATATTTGGCTAGTCCTTCTTGTACGCAATTTTATTTTTCCTCAAACCTTAGAGATTTTTTAAATACTTTCAGATTATATAATGTCTCTCAGCCCTCTAAATCCTTCTGTCTGACATTAAATATTGTCACCTTTTCTTGTACGATTTTCTAGTGATAACAATGTCCATCTGAAGTCAAAGAGGCTAATTTTAGAGCTACTGCAAGAGGCGAGGAAAAGGAAGAACAAAAAGAATCAGGGTATGTATCAGAAGTAGGTGAGGTAATATTTTTAAAGAAACTTCAACTTGGCACTGGAAGGTCTAGAGGATAGCTTCCTTTCAAAAAATTTCTTGTGGAAGATTTGGTCATTACGCTACAAAATTTCCTCATAAAGATAATCAGGAAAAGGGAAAGGATTTAGCAAAAGGCAATAGGATATTATTTGTCAATAGAAAAAGTTACTATACTCATGAAGATAGTGATGGTTTATAAAATAGTGAAGAAGGAGAATATGATCAAGTTATTAGATTGCCCATGGCATTTGAAAAAGACACTAGTGAGGCTAAAGGTACTTTTATGGATGCTTTAGAAGAAAATGATTTTCTAAAAGAAATAAATAAAATAAAAATATGCTTGGAAGAGAATAAAATATCCATATATAGTCTAAAGAATCAACTCATAGAAAAGGAGAAGCACAATGAGAAACTAGAATGTGAAATAGTAAGTGTAAGAAAGGAAATTGAGAAAGTAAAAAATTTAAATCTTAGATTTGCTAAAGGTTCTGAAACCTTAGATGAAATTATCAAGGTTCAATGCTATCCTCTTGTAAAGATAGGTCTTGGATATATCGGTGAGTCTTCTCGGTCAGAAAAGTCTTCAACTACAAGCTATCTAAATGCATAAAAATCTAGCCAGCAAACCTTTGTCACTCTGCAAAAGAACAAAGACAATATCCAGGTAAAACATGATCACTCAAATTCAAGGATGAACAATAACAGAAATATTAGTCAAAAGGTAAAAAACAATAGAAGGTTCTATGATTGCATAAATTTATTCTTTAATGGAGAATGTTTCTCATGTCATAATTTTGGTGACAAATTTGCTCAATGTGTTGCATACAAAACCATTATGACTAGAGAAGCAAGAAAGCAAAGAAATGAGAAAAGAATAAAGAAGAATCATTACAAAAAAAATTCTCCTCTTCAAGGTGAAATTGAATGTTTATTTTGCAATAACTTTGGACACGAAGAATTTGAATGTAGGAGAAAAATTCAGCCAAAAGAATAGATATCCAAAAGTTCCAAGTTATGGAGAAATAATGATTACAGTTTGAAAGTTACGCAATAGCTTTATTTTCAGATGGAGAAGAAAATCAATGGTACATTGATAGAGGATGTTCAAAACACATGACAGGTGATAAAGATAAACTTATTTCATAGAATCCATTAGAGATGGAAAATAATTTTACTTTTAGAAATGACTCTCCTACTATCATTAAGGGTAAAGGGTCTATTTTTCTAAAATAAAAGTTAAAGCTAAAAATGTGTTGGCTTGAGGGGTCCTGACCCAGGTTCGAAATTAAGGCTAACCAAAAAAACCCTCTTACTACTGGCCCTTTCGGAAATGACCTGCTTGCGCAAGTTAAAGTATCACCTGAAGTAGTATGGGGGGGTGTTGGAACCAGGTTTCCGCACCTTTATAGAGATTTAGAATGATGTGGGTGCCTTAAGATCCTAAAAAATCTGTAAACATACCTTCGCAACAGTAGCCCTAACTAGTAAACCCTTTTCAGATAGATTTATGCCTAATATGTGGAACACAACAATCATAAATCCAGTAATAACCCTTAACACCTCATAATAGAGCTTTATACCATTAGATAAATCAAATAAGAAGTCATATAAACCAAATCACTATTGCACAAGAGATCTAACTACAAAAAATACAGAAATTGGAAACAAGATGCAAAAATACTCATAACATAATAAACAGAGGCATATAGAACTCGTATATCCACAACAATACTCCTTTATTACTTAATCAGTTCAGATCTTTTATACAAAACAATTCAACAACCCGTGCACATAGCCAATGGGGTCCGCACATAGCAGGACAACTATCTCTATGCACACATCCTACAAGAGCCTTCCACCCAGACAAATCCACACAAAAATATCAAAAAATATTCAACTCTATCATCCATGTTCAGACTTATTCCAAATACTGATTTCTTAGACTCGATCTATTCATTTATTTATACTATTTAACCTACGCTTTTCTATGGTCTGCAAACCATGGTTTGTAGCCCCCTGATCTACTCTTTGACCCATTACAATTCGTGAGGGGTTTTGACCCACCCCAAAACCTCTATGCAAGACTAAACTATTACAAAATATAGAAAAATTGTCAAACTTAGGGGACCTCACTCCAACAGGCCCCCAACACAATCTTCTGACTCGTCTCGAGTCACACTGGTAGTGGACTCTTCAGTTTGAGCTTGATGCATAGATGGTAGCAGAAAATGGTGCCAAGACACCTACACTATGGTCTATTGCACTATACACGGTCTCTAGCAGTTTTTTCTGACATTGGCCCTTCAGCAACAAAAGTGACATTCTACATCGTCTAGTTCAAGCTGCGTACAATAGCATCAAGGTCCTGAGAGAAATTCATGGCCCTATCTGCCCATGGCTTCATGTGATTTGTAACTATTTTTTTCATGCAGCAAATCTCCTCAACTTCATCCCACATCACCTATCTCGTCTGAAGGTTTGCCATACTCTCAGCAGGGACAAGGGTAGGTAAAGTGTCTTGTAATTCATCGAACTCCTACTCCTTCACACATATCTCTTGAGTGATTTAATTGACTAAAGGACCTGTATGCATAGAGGTCCATAGTCCCATGGATTTCTCAAACAAGGTGGAGCCATATGTAACATATGTGGAAATTATAGTCGAGGCCTTCTCTATAGTGGCCGCTCACTACGTGCGCACCTCTGGGGGAGTCTTATGCTACAACTGTGCCTGTAATGGAGCAATCTTCTACTCAAAATCTGCCTTCATAGATTGAATTTATAACCTAGAGGATTTGATAGCTGCAACTAGGCTCTCAACATTAGATTTTGGTGATGTGGAGACTGAGATAACAACATTTGGAACCTCGTTGCATATCATATTGATGAAACTTTCCAACTCTTCTCGCTGAGCTATGGGTGCCTGCTATGTTGTCTGAGCCTGAGTAGATTTTGTCAGTTTTTTTGCTGTGATTTTCTCAGCCTCACTAACCTATTGTTGGGCGCATGCCTCCCTACTCTAAATCTATGCTAAAATTAAGATATGAAGCACATTGAACTGCCCACGTGGAAACTTGGCAATGTCGAGGCCAACCTCGGAGTAGGCTTAGACTTGTATGCACAATTCCGCTGGATCCAGAGATAAATTTGCACCCGGGAGGGGGAAAATTTTTCTTCATGTGGTTGCAATGATCATTGTACATGGCAGGCTCGCTTCCACTGGCCTCTCTTGATCCACACTCGCTTGCAATGTATCGGCCTTTAGCTATAGAACCTGTAAGCTTGATTGTAAGGCTTCCACTGTAGCCTTGTGTTGGGTCTCCATGGTGCTCCACTGGTCTTCAAATGCCAACACAACCGCATCGGAAATTTTTTCAAGGTCCTCTTCAGTCATAGTAACCTCCTCTTCCCCACCTGCCTTGGACCCTTTCCTCTTCTTGCACTGCCCCTTAGATGTTTCTCCTCCATGCTTGGTGCCACACAGTGATTCTGCACCATCTCCATCAAGCCCATCCAACCTGCCAAGGTCCACCTCCTCATGGTCACCTCCTAATTCCTATTCTTTGTATTTTTCTGTGTCTTTTTCTCCGTACGGGTCTTTTTTTTCTTCATATTCCTTATCTTTTTCCCCTATCTCCATGTGTGGCTCAGTTGTATCTTTGGGCACTGTGTCTTTCAGAGTCGTTTCTTTCGGAGTTGTTTCTACTGGAGTTGTTTCATTCTGGGATGTGGATGGTGTAACAAGCTTTATGGAGCCAAGCCCACTCTTCCATAACTTCGGCCATGTTACGATAACATGGTCAACCTCTGCCTTCGTGGCGATGTAGGGTAAGGGGTATCAATCAGGGCTCCTTGATCATGATGTTGTGCATAGTCACCTGAAACTCCACCACACTTTTATACTTCTCATATACGGTTGGTGAGAGTCACGGTCTAGAATGAATAGCTTGCACCAGTGCACCTTCAAAAAGAACCCAGAAAATGTTGTTTACTTCAACTCTCTTGGCATTTTATGAGTCCCATAAATTTTCATAGCACACCCCCTCGTATACACCTGGCTCAATGTCGGGAAGGACTGCATTAGCTGGGGTCTCCCATTCCACTAGCTCAATCATCAATAAAAGCCACGAGTAGCAGAACTGCTTATCGAGTTAATGCAACTCATCCACATTCTCCAAAATATGCTCACGTAGAAATTGAGATCAACTGTATAGCATCCCTTTTTTGCACTGCCCCACAAAGGAAATGACATGTGCGGGGACTATCTTCGGTCGTCACTTTTGCATAAGCTTACATCCAATAACAAGGGTGCCCATGCGCACCACCCAATCCTCAATGGTCTGGACCAAAAAAACTTTCTTATCCCATTCCACCTTGTACTTTTACTTCACCTCCAGTTTTACCTTCAATTCAGTGCTTTTCCCAAATCTCATCATTGGATAGGACCCCTTCATATGCAGATCGGTGATCCAATGAATCAACGCTACATCTATAGGGATTCTCCCCTGAATCCATAGCGAGTAGTCATGGACCAAGGCCAAAAATTGGCACACACAAATGCCTGTGACAGGGTATCGCCCAAAATACGGGATTCTCAGCAGATTGAGGATTCCCACGTTATGCAGTCCACTCACCCAGGGCATCGGCTCTACCTTCAGTACATCATCGTACATCACTCGTTCCATGTAATTTTTTTGGGAAATCTCCAGGAACGTTACTTCATTAGTGAGATCATAATCATCAAACTTCACTTGAGGGAGATTTCCATACATTTCAGCGACCAGAGGGAAATCCTGAGGACACAATGGCATCTGCAAGTATTCTTGCACCGCATCAATGTTCTGTGTATTGCGCACTGAAGGCTTTCATGGCTTAACATAGGGTGGCTTCCAAGAAATGGGTTCTACAAGAATTTCTTCTTTCCTAGCAGTCATTGGTCGCTTGGACATATCACCAATGGGGGAGCGCTCTTTGGAAGCTTGTTTGGGGGGATGGAACATTCTGTGGAGAGATGCATGGTTTAGAAGTAGCCCACTTTGACATTTTTCCCTTTCCTTTTTCTTTTTCCGAACTAAACTTCTTCTACGTTCGAGACTAATTCCCTCACATCATATGGACCTTCCTTCATAGATGCCATGAGGGGCATCAAATGCTCCTCGGTAGGGTTTGTGGCCATCATTCTCGCGTGGAAGATGTATGCAGATATAGCTCCAGTAAAACCGACCGGACATATGGGACGACCGGCAGCATCTGGAGCTGCAGGTCTGAGTGGGTCGAGAGCAGCGCATAATGAGGATGCAGCCGCCCTTCTGGAGGACATCCGCGTAGATGCGAGAGGTTGCTGACCGGGGTGTTAGAGCGCAGGTGGCAAGACTTAGACGACCAATACATAGAGCCATGTATTGGTCTACCCTCAGAATGGCGAGGTGTCATGCGGTGCATGGCGATGGCCGGTCAGGGGATACGTGATCTACAGGCTGCAGGAGAAAATCCATTGGCTCGGGATCCGCTAGATAGTGATTAGGCGTGGGGCAGGTGGTGCCCCCTAGTGTGTATGTAGGGACAGATGGTGTCCCCAGTTTTGAATGATTTGTAACATGCTATGGGCATGTCATATGTATCAGAGTAGATGGACTCTAAACACATGTTTTACGACACATATTATGGATATGCATCTTTTTTAATGATTATGAATGTTATTGTCTTGTATGAAATGCATGTGATAAATGCCAATCTAGAACATGGTTTGCAATGCTATCTACATAGTGATTCTATTCTCAAGGTACATGGTTGGAAGTAATGGTTTCAAATTCACGTATCAAGAGTTTCACTCGTAAATATCGTCTAAACAGCATAGGATTATGCACATGATAGGCACCATTTAGTTGCATGACAAGAAGTAGGGAATTTAAACGAACATGCAGATGGAGGATGTGATGAAAGAGGGCATCGGCTAAGAGACCACGCACTGCATCATATTCGGCCTGATTGTTGGTGGCAGTACCAATGCAGACCCCGTTTGAGAGAGCAAGGGCATGCAAGGGGGTGAAAATGGCCCAACCTGCCGAGGCTATATTCCGGGAGTAACGACTTGCACCATCGGCGTAACCGATATAGGGTGGGGACGGGTGGTCCTGTGGAATAGTGTTACAAGAAAAAAAATGGGGGGAGGAGGTACAATGACGGCAGCGTGACTGTATAGTAGACATCGAGCGGAAACTGTGAGAGGGAGTGTGATGGGCAAGATGGCTATGATGCATATAAAAACTAGATGGTGGTATATGAGGGCTATAGGAGGGGTGGCTGGGACTCGGGCTACGGAGGTCAACAGAGATATGGGTGGTGTTATCTCGTGTATGGGCGGGAAGGAGGAGGTCAAGGGTGGAAAAGGTTCCCAAGGAGGCATCCGGACGTGAAAAGAGGGGATGAAGAGTGGAAGGGAAACCACATGACGCGGAAAATTTACCTAAATCATTCGTAGAGGAAGAAAGGCTCGCATACAGATCGTCACGGGGAATGACAGAAGAACAGGGAAACAAATGGTTAAATGATGCTGAGCCCAGGGTGGTCGCTGAAGGGGGTTCAAGCGAAACAACAGGGGAGGATTCAAAGGGAATGTGCTCCAAGGGTCTCACAGAGGATGATAGGTAAAGAATGGTGGTAGTAGACTCCGTCATCTGAACATCAAGGGGGAAAATGTCAATGGGAGCGGGGGGATCCTCAAACTGACCTGAACAATACTGCGCAAGTATGGGAGAGGCGGACTGATTTTGTTCAACCTCATACTCGCGGACTACTTCTAAAGAGGCGCGGTAATGCGTCAGGTGAGGACAATGTTGGGAATAATGGCCATGGACACCGCGCAAAGCACATGGCTTGTTGGTGCGAATAGCTTTTGGGTTCTTGGTTACGGACGAGGACGGGAGAGAGGGGTCAGGGACCGTAGACTCAGGGAACGCGAATTTAACCATGGGTTGAATGCGGGGCAATTTGGGACAAGTATGGGTGGCGTGACTGACGACATCACATAAGGCGCAAGGCTTTGCGGGCGGAGGAGGAGCCGGGTCAGTCGGGGTGACCTTGTCTTTGGATGCCCCCTTGTGAGCTTTGCCTTTCTTTCCTGGAGCTTTCACCAGGGGTAGGGTCCCGGGGGAGGTGCGGGGCGTGGTGGGCACCCGAGGAAGCGAGGGGGATCCCGCTGGAACCGATGAAAGCAAGATAGTTTGGGGTGACCCGGGGGGTAGTGGTCGGAGGGTCAAGGTACCGTACGGGTATGCCTGTGGTCGTGTTAGGGAGAGAGAGGGTGGGCCATGATGGGGACCATGTAGGACCGTGAGGGAGAGCTAGGAAAGGTATTCCCACCAACAGGGGATACCGAGACCAGGAGGGACGGATCCGAGATGGTTGAGGCCCGGGGGGACCGACCCAGGAGGATAGAGGGGTTCAGGGATACCAGCTGTAGGAGAAGGGCCAGAAGGAGGAGGTCCGGCTGGCTGAGATGAATGACTAGGAGCGGGTTGCGGTGAGCGAGGTTGAGTCTGAGGTTGCTGACTAGCCGAGGCAGGTCGCTTAAGGGCAGCCCGAGACGATTGCATCTTGAAAACATTCGATAAGCTGGGATCAGAGATATGAGGAGGAGGGAGACCAGGGAAAGTTCCAAGCAGGGAGGAGTCTTTGTAGACGCCGGGAGAGACACTGGTCAAGGAATCGATGGTTTGCTTATTGGCTACAGAAGAGATGGTCATCTCTGGGGAGGTCTGAGACGGTGGCTCATGATAAGTCAACTGGTCGATGGTGACTATCTTTCCATTGTGAGGAAAAGACATCTTGCGAAAAACCGCGGATGGGACAAACAGACATGGCATAGTGTTTAGACTCTAACAGAATGTTGTAGTATAGAGGGGCGTCGATGACTTCGATGTCAATGCAAACAAATACGTTCGCGCGGTGATAAGATCGACGAAAAGGCCACGGGCTAGGGAGGGCGTGGCCGTCCCACGCTCGAAGGGTGATCGTGGAAGGGGCCAACTCAGGAGATCCGAGTTGCTTCCAAACCGAAGCGGACATCACACAGGTGGATGCCCCCTCATCAATTATACACCGAGAAACGTTGGCATTCCAGATTTTGACTGGGATTTGGAAGGCGACAAAATCAGGAAGAGGAGGATGTTCCGATTGATGGGCATCGAAAACAATCATTTGGTCATAGACAGGATCTACAGCGCCCACGGCAGATAGCAGAGCCTTCTTTTGGGAAGGGCACGATTGGAGGAGTTCCAATGTGGAAATGGCAGCATGAGATTGCGCGAAATCATCTACTATGTTATACGAATGAGCAGCTCGACCAGAAGCAGCATTTCAACGTAATGGTCACTTAGGAATCTTGGTATGAACCTAAAATTTGGGTTGAGGGATATGTATGGGACCATTGGATGTCGAAAGAGGCTCTGTAGAACCTAAAGAAGGGGACTCAGGGGCAGAATGAGTGGAAGGCTTGGAGTACTGGCGAGACCCAGTTTGAAGGTGAAGGTCGACGGTTGGGGATGGATCAGAGTTCATCATGAGGATCTGGTAATCGAAGGAACCAGAAGGGGAAGGTTGAGTGGAAACCTGTCCGTCAGGTGGTTGGGCAGCCATGAATCCTTGCTGAGGGAAAGGATCAGTAAACACAGCTGGTTGAGTAGTGGTCACATTAGGGGGAGCATGAGGGGAGGCATGTTGTCCTCGCAATGTGGCTTGAGACTCCCACATCTGCTGCATCTGTGGTAAGAGGGGACAATCGTGGGTGTAATGATCATAAACACCGCAACACGAACAAGGCTTATTTGTGTGAAGAGGCCTGTCCGGCTTGGGCTGAGTGCCCTGTTACTGGTTAGCAGTGTTAGGGTCAGTACCTTGAGGATTGGGTCCATGATTACCAGGGGTAGATTGATTTGGATTGCCTCTCCACCTTCTTTGAGAAGAAGGGGGATTAGTTGCACCCTGCTGTGCAAAGACTTGCCCTGGAGGGGGCTGTAGGTGATGTGGTGGGGGCAAAGGAGGCAAGGGAGGTGGAAGTGCATATGCTGGAGGAGCTGGCGCACCAGGCTACGGATAAGGATAATGGTTAGGTTGGGAAACATTGAGGCAAGCAGGAGGTTGGGAAAAAGGATGAGGCATGCCGTATCCTGGATACATGCTACCTGGAGGGGGAAAAGTGCTAGAGGTGTTGGCCCCTCCCGGAGGGAGACCATAGCCCATAGGAGGTTGAGCATATGGATGAGAAAGGGCTCCAATGATACCGTCGACAGAATGAGATGCCCCCTGGGCGTTAGCACCATCGGGCCTGGGGAGGTCAGGAAGAACGGTATAAACATAACCAAATTGAGTATAGATCATGTCATATTTCAAGGCTACTTGGAGGGCGGCTTCTTCGGTTTGAGGGAAATGGGAGGAGACATCTTTGCCAATGGGAGGTAAGAGAGTGCGAAGGAACTAGTCCATATAAACCCAATCTTCGAAGGGGGGAGCTCGACATAAGCTCCATCTTCTCTGCCATTCCTGGACATGAGTGGAAAGGCGGGTCGCAGAGGTTTTCTTGAAAGAAGTCAAAAGCTCTGTACCAGTATCGTATTGGAGAGGGAGTTGGAAATAAGATAAAAAGGCTTGGGCAATGGTCGCGAAGGTGGTATGGAAGAGGTGGCTTGGTCAACATACCATTTAGAAGCTTCACCGGTAAGCGTGTGTTGGAACAACTGAAGACAGATGGAATCATCGGTAATGGAATTGGAGGAACACCACATGTGGAAAGATCGGACATGGTTGGTTGGATCTTCTCCAGCAAGGCCTTCAAACTTAGGGATGTCAGAGGGGAGCTTGGTTGGCATAGTAGGCCAACCAATATCGTGGCGGATAGGGTCATTGATCAACTGATTGAAATCGGGGAGGCTGAGTCCTGCCATGTAAGGGAGCAAAGGTGTAGCCAAGGTAGTTCCTGTGGTGGTTCTGCTAGTAGTAGTCTCGGCATTAGGGCCGGGATTACCGCTAGAGTTAGGCCCTGGACCAGACATAGTGAAGGTGATAGGGGGAGAACCAGAAATAAAAGGAGAACCCAATGAATCAGAAGAGGAGTCGGAGTGCAGACTCGGAGGAGGACTAACTCGACGACGACGGGAAGGAGTAGGTCGACCGACCAGAAACTGAGGGTGAAGGCCAAGAAGTCTCTGGGATGCACGCTTTGGGGGCGCAATGGTGACAACACAAACACGGCACGAGGGGAAGAAGAATGACCGACAAAGGCAGGGAGGTGCAGAATCAAATGATTACAATGTCGAAACAAGCGCAGAAAGGTGCAGTGTCAATTAATTTTAAAGTCTTTTCCTGGTGGTGCAAACCAGGCTCTTCTTCGCTTAGGGTGAGTGTGTGGCGTGTGTTAATTTTAATTTTTAAACCCTTTTCGTTTTGAGAGCAAGAGAAAAAGTGTGCTACGTAACTGAAAATAATGTTGCAGAGAACAGTATATAATGTTGAAATAATAGAAAATTAACAGCTAATCAATGCATCGATCTAACCCAAAAAGGTGGGGCTCTCAAAAATAGTCTATCAGAGGGAAAAATCTAGTCAAAACACACTAAAAAGAGGCCAATAGATCTAGGGTCGGAAGGGACAGAGATCTAAAGGAGAAATCTGTTGAAAAGAGGGGTAGATCACAGCCAAGAGGCAGAGGCAAGGTGGCTGGAAAAAAGGGGGAAATCAGCAAAAAGCAGAAGGGGCAAGGGGGAGGCCCTTAAATGTAGATCTAAACTAATCTTCAGGAGGTGATTTGAAAGGGAGAAGAGCTAATTAAAGGGTCTGAAAAGGAGGTATCATATCTGGAAAAGGGGGGGCTGAAACTCTGAAAAAACAGACACCTGAAACAGATAAAAACTCTTCCACCAAAAGTGGAGGGTACTGAAGCCCTAGGGGGCTATGTTCCCACTTAGATGATAAAAACAGATCAGAAACAGGTCAAAACGGGCTGAGACAGAGGCTGGAAAACCCTGACAGAAGCTTCAGAAAAACCCAAAAAAATTACAGAAATATAGCAGAAAAATTGTCAGGTCGCAGGTTCTGACCTGTTTTCTGTGCAGGTCGCAGATAATGGGCTGAAAAGTGTGACCTGGATGTCCAGGTCGCAGTTTCTGGGCTGAAAAGTGTGACCTGAAGCTCCGGGTGTCCCGGCGGCAGATTTCCGGAAAAGTTATCGTCTCAGTTGTGGCTGATGTCTGTCACCTGCGCAATAGGGCCAGAAACATGTGGAAGTTAGAAATTTTAATGTTTTAGGGTTTTATAGGTGAAAAAAAACATGAAAATAGGGAAAAAAAAAAGATGAAAAGAAACCCTAGGGTCTGAAGTAGCTGGATATGCAGGAATATGAAAAACGACAGCGGTCGTAATTGAAAACCTGTGTGGAGTCGCCAGTTGTTAGTATGAATATTTTGTCGAAGTGTACAAAAAAATACCACTTTAGCTACGCATAACTAATAGCCCTAACACCAAATATGGCTGCCAATATCTTCAGATCTGCAGTTAGTTGATCAAGACAAGTGCTGCAAAAACCAGATCTATGCATAAAAAGACATTAAGCAGTAAAAAGAAGGTTTTGCTCCATATATCCAATAGATAAGACAAGAACAATTTTTGAAATAATTTTTTGTATTAAGGGAACCTGGGAGGAAAACAAGAAGGTGTTTCCAATTCTCCTCAATGGGATGGTTTCTTGGAAGTCCTCAGCACTTCAGATCTAGCATTTCTCTCTCCTGTTGGTGTAGAAAACCCAGACCAAGATAGAACTCAAAGGGAGCTCACAGAGCAAACAATGGAAAATATGACAATGATAATGGCTCAAAGTCAGACCAAGAGTTTAGATCTAGAGTGATCTAATAGGCAACAAAAGGTGAAGAATGGTAGGAAAAACCCTCCTATTTATAACAAAATATTGGGTCATTCTAGATCTTGGTGTATGATTAAAATAACATTAACCAAATCTAGATCCACCTTTTATGGAATATTTTATTATATTTTTTGGAGGGAAAAAGTATTTGACTTGGGTCAAATCCCTTTATTTGCGAATAATAAATAAATAAATGATTTATTTATCATTTTAAGGAGGTGGTTAAAAGATAATCAAATAAATAATGATTTATTTAATTATTTATGGGTGATTTAGTCATATTTAACAAGGAATATTATTTAAATAAGATTTAAACAAGTATTCCTAGAAAATAATAAGATAAATAAGGATTTATCTGATTAATTTCTTTGTTTTGGGTTAAACATGACCAGGAATAATAATTAAATTATTGTTTAGTTAATTATTCCTTGAGGAAAATCAAACAAATATAGGTTTGTTTAATATTTCGTTTTGGGGTTTCCTGTTTATACCATAAACAACCTAATAAATGTGTTTTATTAAGTTATTTTACATAGTGAAAGCAATTTTACTTAGGGTAAAATTGGTCTTACATGGTGTACTTGGGTCCATCTAATGATAGTAGGTTAGAAGACCAAAAAATGGTGTAACAAGGTACACTACTACTGGAAATGTACAAAATTATAGATATTATAATATATGGCTCATAAAGTGCCAGGAATAGAGATCTAAGCTCCCAAACACATTTCCAAGATAACCCAGGAAGGGTTTCCTAAAATACAAAAATGCAGAAAATACAAATTTGGCCCTAGGGGTGAATAATCTCTGCAACTGCATAGATGATAGGAGGTGGATGATCTGATCTAGAAATGTATGAAAAAATCCTCCTATAGATTCTCCAAATGAGAGGTTGATCCCCTCACTGAAAATATATCTCCCCCAACTAGGGCTCCAAACCCTCTACTACAACTGCACACTAAAATAATGCAGTTCCTTCATAAAACTATGATGTAACTGATAGAGGTACCTTAACCTGATGCTGGATGATGAAATGAGGCTCAAGAACCTCCCTTACAAGCCTCCCAGGTGAAAGTTTGCTCCTTCCACTGGAAAACAAGCTCAGAAGTTGGGTTTCTCAACCCTCCACTGTTACCCCCCGCAACACAACACAACCCTCTTCAGAAAATGTGTTGTAGAACAAAGATGGAGCTAAGAAAAATATCAGAATGTGGAAATTTAGTAAAATACTCTTCCAAGAGGCCTCTTAAGGAAAGAGGTGGCATTCCCACTCGGGAACACCCTGTGCTAAACAACACTGCAATCTTAGCTAAACAACTGAAGAGAGAAACAAGTCTAAACAGACCATATACAAAATAATAATCCAAAACATAACCACAATGGTTGCCATATGTTATCACTCATATTGAACCTTAGGCTGAGAGAGGCAATCCCAAGGAAACCTCAAACCATGATTAGCCAAGTAGCTAGCCCTACTAGGGCAGGAGAGGGCTCTCTCCGTATAGATCATAGTCAAAATGACCGAGGAAATAATATTTTAGGCTATGTATAGTAGCTCAGGGTTTTGATTTTGATTTTTGTGTAGGGTTTTCTGGATTAGGAGGAGTCAAACAGCTAGGGCAAGGAAATTAGGTCAAAATTTGCAGGCTTCCAAAGGGAAAGGTAGGTGGAAGGTTTTGACATTAAAATATGATTATCGTGAGGTGAAGAGACTGGTGAGGAGCTAGGGAAAGCATTTGGAATTTATTTTCCCTAAACTGAGGAGAATAAACACAATATACTAAATTTCCCAAATCAGAGCATAAATAAATATGGATTCTTTCTTTCAAACGTGAAATATAGTATATTATAGACATTTAATGATTTATGAATTAAAAATAAATTCAAACAAATTTAAAACAGAGAGGAAACTATGTCTAAAACTCATACCACATGGATCCCAAGAAAATAGCTGCAAATTTCTATTAATGTCCAAGCTAAACTGATATAAAAAATCTCTCTTGAGATGCCAAAGCTCCAAGTGAATCCAACCTTTACAAATGACTGAGAAAACACATGATTTATACCTCAAAACCACTCTCCCTAGCTTCAGGGAGTCGAATCCATGAGATAGGGATCAGTTTCACTTACTCTCAAACAAGAATTTGAAGACTAGGAAAACTCAACAATTTGCCTCTAAAAGAGAGGAAACTGATTTATTTGACCTCTAGAGGACTTATCCATTGTATCTACCATATATGAAAGTTAAAACATTCAATTTACATTCACCATGACCATTTACATCAGTGATTTTCTTCACTTTCCCAATAAAAAAGTCAAAAAGTCAAAAAATGTTGAAGTTGGTGAAAATGACAATTTCCTGGCAAAAGCGCAGCGCCATGATAGAAACATTGACTTGTTTTGTAAGCCACTTTTTGAGGCCTTCCCCTTGTCCAAATCATCTCCATGATAGCTCATTGGAAATGTATCTAAGTCTAGTTTCCAAATATTCTTTCATTTTCCAAAATGGTTCCCATCTTCCCTATCAAAACTGAGTTCTCCCAAGACTGGTATTAGCACAGCGCCAAAGTGAAAAAAAGGTAGAAACATGAAAATTAGGAGGTTTTTTGCACTTTTGAAGGAGCAGTTCTACTCCAAATCTCCTAAAACTTGCTGAGGTTGATTTACTCACCATTATGAACATGATTATGTTGACCGTTTTCCATTTGGATGCTCCAAGAAAAAGCGCAGTGCCAAGGGCACTACGTTTTTGGCAAGCTGGGTATTAGCATAGTGCCCAAACATTAGCACAACACCAAGGAAGCACTGTTTTACATACCACTTTTGGATGACTTCCTGGTGTCTAAATTAGGCCCAGGATAGCTCGTTGGAAAGCTCTTGACATATAATTTCCAAATAGACCTTTTTTCTAATTGTATTTTATTTGACCTATCAAACGTTTATTCTCCCAAGATTATTCAAAAAGTGATGAATGAGGGTGAAAAAATGCAGAGTGCTGGTGCAAGCAACTTTTGAAGGCCTTCCTCAACTCCAAAAAAGATCATGATAGCTTATTGGAAATTTCTCTCTATCTAGTTATCATTTAACTCATCAAGAAATTCATTTGGACACTCCAGGTAGGAGAAAACTTGATTTTCACAAGGTCACTCTAGAAATGCAACAAACCTCGTGTAGCACCTGTATTTTTAATATTTATCAAAAACATGATAGATGTGCAAAAAATGAAGGATTTTTTTCTTCCTTGGAATATTATGGAAAAAAAATCTCCCAAAATTTTCAAATTCATATATGTTTGGTCAGAAACATAGTTTGAAGTAAAACTAGCCCTATGAGTGGCAAATGGCTTGACTCTTGGAATGATTTCTTGGAAAATTATGGAGGAATGATGTTTATGAGTTGGGATGGATTCATATTTTCTAAAATTACCTCGATTATGCCTCCTCTACTCATATGTCTCTGTTTCCATAGCAAACCCTAGCTCAGTCGGAAAGGAAATTAGAGTTTGGTGTAAGCAAAACAAGGGATTTTAGGACTGCCTTGTAGAGGGAGAGGAATGAAGGGGTTAGGGACTGTCTAAATTCTTGGGAAACTTTTGGGGGATAGGGATAGATGTTATAAAGTAGGGTAAAGTGTAATTTCAAGGATTGAGTGAGGGGAAGGGGTCCAAAAGGGAAAAACACGTGCCTAGTCTCGAAAAGTGTCAAATTGTAGCAATAAGCAAGGATTTGTGGAAAAATGATGATTTTGATGGATAGGAGTGATGGGAAGTGTTTAGGAAGGTATATTAATGATAGGGGAAATTGTAAGAGCATCTAGATAAAAGTCTTTTTGATTATTTAACCATGGAAGTCATGAGACCAAGAAAAATGCCCTTGAAACCCTAGGAGAGGGAAATGAGCTTTCCAAGCACAATTGAGAGACAAATATGGTAAACACAAAGCCACTTACTTGGAAATGATAGTTTATAACCTGTAAAAATTAAAAACATTTGAATATTACTACTCCATCAAAAGATGAATTTGATGGTGAAATGACCAATTTTCATGATTTTGACCCTATGACCTAATGGGACTACTTTTTGAACTGACTTTTGAATGAGACTTTGACTTTAAAGAATTCCAAGTGAACAAATAATTTCCATAGGTGTTATTATGATCAAGGATACATGAGAATGAGTCAACCAATATGATTTTTTGAGGGAAAAATAAGCTTGTTTGACCAGGACAACCACCAGTGGAACAATTTTATATCATGACCTAATGGAATGATGAAAATTTTATTCAGAATGGGATACCCAAGATGCACATGAAAATGTGTTTTGATCCTTGGTGGAAGTATGAAAATACTGACACTAACATTGGCTCCAACCAGGGATGGTATCTCCTTGGAGGTGCTAAGAACATCGTATACAAAGTGCTTATATGTTGGGTATGGAGTCAATAGTTAAAAACCAAACTGCATACTGAAATCTTGACTCAATAAAATGTCTCAATTTTACTTGACTTGACTGAAGAAAGACCCAAAACTGAATTACCCTACTTATTGATGGTAGTACATCACCTAGACTTGAGGGCTTTAAATCCTGATGACAACCACCCATCTTTTTGAAAGCATATATACAATCAGGTGATATCAAAATGCCAGTACTATAACCAATCAAGCAAATTCCTCCTTGATTGATTCTCCCAATCAGATTCTCTGGACAACAATAAATATTTACAATTGGACAACCAAAAACATAGTTGAAAATGTTCTCCATCATCACTGAATACTAAAATAATTACCTTTACTGTTGACTACAATAGATTTTCCATTGGATCCTGAAAAACATGAAAATTTACCTCTTGTTGATCTAGAAGAAAAAAGGTACCTTTTTCTCTTGATTATGATTTCTCTTCATAATGTACCTTAGAAAGAGTGTGTTCTCGGTCATCAAAAACTTCTGAACAAGTAGGTGATTATATTTCTTCTTGAAAAAACAATTCAAAGCAAAAAACATGTTAAGAAAAATCTGAATGACTGTCCTCGATTCTCTGGTCCTCTGCAATTTGAATGCATTGTTGATAATCTTCATATGAAATGGCAACCAGATTGTCATGTTTATTATCACACTCATCAGTCATAAGAGGGAAAACTTTAGATTGTTCTTGAAACCCAAAACTGACATTTCTATCATCTACCATAGATTCATTCAAAGAACATTTTTCACTTACTTGAACAAATATCTCATCTTGTTTTTCATAAAGGGTATGTATTACCTCTTCGTGAAGACTTTGTTCTGATGGGCTGAGAACACTTAGGTCTATAACTCTGTTTTTTTATTCGAGGTGACTTCAACAATAGATCTCTCCATCATGGGATCTGGAACAACATACTCTTCATCATCACAATTTGAATCTAGATCTGGATTAGCCAGCTTGACTTTACCACAATCTGAGATTGGAACCTCATTTCCTTGCATATCATATTTTGCTACAATCAGATATGAAATAAGACCTCATCTTCCATCATTTTCAACTGTACAAAGATCTTTAGCCTGTTGCAAAATTTCCTGAGCATCTTGATAAGTATCCTCTAAGATTTATTTATACTGCTTAAATGGATTTTCATACAGGGCTTCCATGATCTCATCGTCCATGAATTGATCATCTCCATAAAAATTCTCAATATTTTCAATAAAACTATCAACATGTTTACAGTAGTTCTAAACTAATATTAAGGATGGACAAGATTCTTTATACCTTTCAAATAATATGGTATGAAAATCCTTTAAATAGTAAATACAAGAAGGCAACAAACTTTCATACCAAGATCGAGCTTCATCTTCTAGAGTGGCCATGAATATCTTCATCAAGAAGTCTTCAGGAAAATAAATATTTAATCAATGCACATGCATGTGAAATCTCACTAGATGAATAGCAACATCATTACCTTTCACATTTTTGAACATAGGAAAATTCCTTTGCCAATCTACCTTAGGAATTTTATTTGGGAAATCTGGAATGTGATCTCGGCTCATGGGAGTATACCTTCTTGCAACAGTTTCCATCTTGAAAAATCTTGAAGCTATTGATCTTCATGCAGTGGAGTCACCATGAGGTGTTGATTTTCTGGATCTTTCAGTGAATGGAGTCACCGGGTGAATGGTTCAGCCTTCATATGTGTCTAACTGCTATTCAACATCAATAATTAGATCTAAATATTTGTTGTTTTTTCCCAGGGAAGATCTGATCTTACTTTTTCTTCCCCAGTATGGTCACCAAAATGTTATCACTCAGATTGAACCTCGGTATTGCCTCTCTCAGCCTAACGTTCAATCTGAGTGATAACACCATCCTCTTCCTTATATTCTTGGTGAGCTTCCTCACGTTGGGCCCCACTCCTTAAATCCGCTACTTCCATGCATGAAATATTCCTCCAAAACTGCATTGTCCTTCCATGAATGCCACTCCTTCCATACCAACGTTGTTTTATTTGGTGAAGGTTGACCCAGTCTTCATACTTCATCCCCTTTTTCATGCCTAGGGTCTTAAATATAGCTTTTAGATGACCTCCTTTTACATAGGAGTGTATTTTATTCCTACTAAGGATATTTATGGGTCTCCATACCCTCTTATTCCTCCAACTAAGGGAAAAATAAAAATTTATTATTCCAATTAGCTGTGTGCTAATTTAGTAAGATTACACTCATATGTATGCTTATATCTTGTGAATTTTATTCTCAATTATGTATGTATTCTCAGAGCTAATTGGTTCGATTTGGTGAATATAAGTAGATACTTGTATATTTTTATGTTTTTTGTTGTTCTCTGTCTTTTATTTCATGTATCGAGTTAGTGGCTTTAGTTGGATTGAGAGCGACTAAAACAACGAAAGAAGGAGAAAGAGAGAAAAAAGATCACAAGTAGGTTTCTTTCCTTTTTGTCTATCTATTTGTCTTAGAGAAAATAATAGTTGTCTTACTTCTATTTTTCTGAGTGAAGGAACACCACACTCATGGAATCCAATTTATCCGTAGATTATAATTCCATATAACAAATTGGCGACTCCACTGGGGATAAATCCATCATTCCTATTGTTTTTGTCTCTGTTTACCATCATTAGTAGACCTTAATTCATTTTATCAGTCGTTTGAATGAAAATTTTACCTTAGAAGTGTGTTTAAGCTGCTTGTTTTCCAAAATTAGCTGCGCCCAACACATTGTTGGTCAGGGTACAGTGCACTATCTCCCACTCTAGGGTGCATTGAAATGCAGTTTGGCCCCTTACACGGTGTGTGGGCCCCTCATCCAACCAAATTCCATCAAAATTTGTCTTTGCATTCAGTTTCAGCCAATTTTTTTGTTGTATTCTCAGATGTATAATATCTCTTAGAGACCAGTAAACATTACTTGTTCTTCCTCCTTTGAAGACTTGTTTGTTCAATGTTTCATTAGTTGTTTTCTCTATCATTGGAAAATTAAATTCAAAGTTGTAAATTTTTCATTAGATCAATTCTATTTTCGAAAAGGAAATTATTGTTTCATTCCTCATTTCCTATAGGAAAATTGTCATTTCATTCTTCATTTTCCTAAGAGAAATTGTTGTTCCATTCCTTGCTTCCCAAAATAAAACATTTGTTTGATTGATTTGTGCATTTAGTTTCTTTTTACTCGTTCATATTAAGGGAAACTGAAAATAAAAACATGCATGTGCATTTAGAGATTGTGTGTGTCGCATAGGAACAAATTAGGGAAATCTGCATCTAGTTTTTGCTCTTTGTAGTATGCTCAAAAATCTGATTACTCTTTCCCCTTAGTAGCTAGGGTTTTCATTGAAAAACTAAATTGAAAATTTTTCTTCTAATTTAGTTTGCATTTTTAGGAATTTCCCATTACATCATGCTGTGAACCTCAAAGATAAACTTTTAAACAAGATCAACATAAAATTTACCTCATTCAACCTAAGAAAGAATTGTAACATTAACGATAACACTTAGAAGGTCTAGGCTAGAGATGTGTTCTGATGTTGTTAAATATAACAACTGTCGTTAACTTGTTTGTGATACATTTCGAGTGTGGAATCCCACTCCACATACATAAGTATATCAGATCTCGTCCATGTACCTTCGGGTATACAGGGCAGTGTTCTAGTGCAAAAAGTATAAGGGGGTGCTCTGACTGTGCATTTTCTCATTATACAACACTAATACGGACTTGGGCCTACATTTACCTTCAAGTATATTTTGGATAACAAATTTAGGTTGCTTACCATCCATAGTTAACCGAGTCGGCCGCCTTGTAACTTGTGATACACCGAACACAACATTCGGGGAGATTGCCTGCCCATACTTCTTAGTTCACCTAGAGGTATTTTGCAATTCACAATTACTTGGTAAACCTTTTGCCTAGTATCACCCTTTTATTTTTTTATTTGTTTTTGTAATAAAATAAATCAGTCATTGTGGAAGAAGAACATCCCTTTCCTCATCGTTCACGTATAATAGCACTTAAACCACCTTTACCATCGGAGGCCATTTATGGTCGGCAAAGCTGACCTCATTCTACCAAAACTAGTACCATCAATACCTCTAGTGTGTCATCTTCATCACATCTACTAGAGTCATCTTGATTCGTTTCTACATATCCTAGTTTATCCACTGTCATCGAAACGGAGTCCTCACAACTATCTGTGTACACTATCCATCCAATCGGTGAGACCATACCTCCCGAACCTAATGGTGTTCATCCAGAAGTTGATCTGGATCCCATCGTTCTTTTACCAGAACGTCTAGATCCCAAAGTCTAACAAGTGGAATTTTTTCCTATATCAGTCGCTCCTTAGTCGATCAAAGCCATTGATTATTCCCTTTTGCGCAGTCAACCACCTGAAATATATCTCAGGCCTGATGGCGAAATTATTCCACCTGGTTTGATTTAGATTGAGGAAGAAACTCAACAAGAAACATAGCCCTCAACTCCAACTCATTTTGGGTCAAGCTTTATCTTTACGAGTATATTCCTTGATTGAATTACACTACTTCTATAGATCTTGTTTCAATATAAGTTCCTGTAGATCCTATAAGGTATACATTGGGTCACTTTACCATGACTGAGTCAACATCTCTGGTTGTACCGTATGTTACAGTTCTATCAACGTCTACTATTGCTACTCCGTCGATGTTTACCACATCACCCGAGTCACATATTTATGGTGGTCCTTCAGTCCCAATAGGTTACCAATCATTATCTGGAACCTACTCTGGTGCCTCCTCAAATCCATGGAATTCACCCATGTCATATTCTGGTATTTTATTTGGCACATATCAAATGAGTACTGAACGTCTTGATGCTTTATACACATCTTCAGTGCAACATCAAGCTGGTCCATCTAGGTACATTCCATCTAGTTCAATCTCGACTAGACTCCCACCATTTGGAGAACAATATATTCCATCTAATTATACTCCTCATGCTAGGGGGAAACCTATGGTGACCCATTTTGACAGTACTCCATCGTTTTATGGTCACCCAAATGTTTGAATGATTGTTTCTCAATGGAAGCCTACCCTGCCTGTTCAACCACAAACTATTGTACATTCATATCAATCGGTTCAACCTGTTGCGCCCACCTCTACCCCACCTATTAATACTTCATTACCCCTTTTACAGGCTCATTTGGTTGTACCTCAACAGTCTCAGGCGGGTACTTCAACCCATTACCCTCAAATTTTGGGCCTCTAAACTCCAAATCCTTCGGCTGGTTTAGAACAACCACCTGTATCCGGAATATTTCAAACGCGGGCTCAATTACCCTTTATGGGATGTCATAGGCTCCTACTGGTATTACCTATTAACAACTGGTTTCAAGATATTCTGGTTTGGGTTATATTCTTGGTGGGCAATCACCTTGGCAGCCACAACCTCAAATTCCACAACAACAATTCCAACAATAAACAGCTTACCCAGGTCTTGGTCAACAGATCCCTCAATTTTTCGGTCATCGAAACAACCCCTCTCTGGGTTACGAACCAAAAGATTACTTATGTTGGTGCTCAAAGGCCTATTTTCCAAGAAATTACATCATATCATGGTTATGGTCAACTTGACTTGAATCGACAATTTCCCTTTGTCACAAATTTAGAATTACCTGATTTAAACCAGCTTACAAATGATCCCATCAACTATTCTCCCTGGTGGCCAGTGATACCACATAAATTACCCTGCGACATTCCTAAATTCCATAGAAACCCTAGAGAAGACCTGTCAATGCATGTTATGACTTATCATTTATGGTGCTCATCAAACTCCTTAAATGATGACTCTGTTAGACTACGTCTTTTCCAACACATGCTCAATGGTATGACTGCACCATGAAGAAAGTTCTTTCACTATGTCAACCTCGTTAAAAAATTAAACAAGTAATGAGGAAAGTTATTTTACGGTCTCAACCTCGTTAAAAAATGAAACATGTGTTGAGGATAGTTCTTTTACTGTGTCAAACTTGATAAATGAAATAGATTATTGAGGATAGTTCTTTTATTGTGTCAACATCGATAAATGAAACAGATTCCTGAGCATAGTTACTTTCTTGTGTCAAGATCAATAACTGAAACAAGGTTCCATGATAATAGTTATTTTTCTTGTGTCAAGCTCTTTAAATGAAACAAGGTTCCATGAGCATATTTCCTTTTCTGTGACAAGCTCGCTAAAACATGAAACAAATCCTCTCGTATTTAATACAAGTCTTCCATTTTATCTTGTAAATGAACCTTCATTCCATCCAACTATTAGTAACCAGTAGTTTACTTAGGTGAATGAAATGAAGCTCGGGGAGCATGTGCTCTTGCAAGGGACATTCGACATGTGATATTGCAGGGGGCATTCGACATGTGCTCTTGCAGGGGGCATTCGACATGTGCTCTTGCAAGGGGCATTTAAACATATTTCAAGCATAGTTTTATCTGTTTCAATCTTGTATAAAAATGAAACTTATATTGAGTCCATTACAGTTATTATTTTCAAGACTCATTAAACTCATGAAAATCCCAAGCTTCTTTTGCTATCTTTCATGCTCGTAAAACACATGAAAATGTCAAGTTCTTTTTGTATTTTCCTGCTTGTAAATTAAATTTAAATTCAGATGAAGCATAATTTTATCCTCTTTTTTCGAGCTTTGATAAACATGAAAAAGGAAATTAAAGCACTTTATCTCTTTTTCGAGCTTTGATAAATGCGAAAAAGGAACCCCCCTGGAGTCTTCTTTTAGCTCTTTTCAGACTCTGATAATGTGAAAAGATCGTCGAGCACTTGTCTTTTCGAGATTAAAAAAAGTAAATGAAACGAAATCTACTCAGTATAAGTTTAACCCTTTTCCGAACTAAGATAGATTATTTACAAAAAAGGAACACCTTAGTCAAACATGGCTAAGAGGTTTTCTCAGGTATCATTTTACACATTTTCGGACCTGAGTGACAAATTTACGAAAAAGGACTCATGTATTTTTCTTTTTGTGTCTTTTTCAAACCCTCTAAAAATGAAAAAGGACTGGGTTTCATTGTCGTTAGACTTGTTAAAACATAAAATAGTGATAGACTTGTTGATCATGGAAAGATCGAGTTTCATTATTGCTAGACTCGTTAAATCATTAAATAGAGATGGATTCATCCGAAGGGTAGAATTATAGATCAAGCATATGTTACCCTCATCAAGCTTGCTAAAAAATAAATAGGTATTAGTCAGAATCACTGGGGAAAATTTGGGAAAAAGGACAAAACACTTTAGGGTAGTAGGTCACTCTTGAAAATGACACTTTCACTCCATCACCATGACTTTTGGGTTGGGTAATATTATTGATGGTTCATCATACCATCACTTCGGTTTTGAGTCAATGATGCCAACGCATTTCAATGTCGCTGATATGTTCAAGAGAAGTCATCTAGTAATTCCTCATCTTCTACAATACTCATAAACCTTCATTTTCATGACCACCATCCCTGGACATTTCTATATCAAGTCACATTTTCTCTCCAAAATCATTACTTCCATTTCGCAATAAATTTTCTTCCTGTCGACACCAACTCATCATCTAGGAAGTTAACTTAGAAACATCTTTCTAGTGCCTTGGAGCTTGCTACATCATTGGCAGGTTTCTCGCTTCTGGACCTTCGACTGAAAGATTTTTTTTGGTGTTCGACATCAAAGCATATATTCATGCCTTGCAAATTGTATTGTTGTACCTTGAGAACCATTAACATCAAAGGTGGTTTCTCTCGTGTCTGTTAGAAATTCACATCATTGGCTGGTAATCAGACGATGTCTTCCCATGTTTGACTTCAAATCATGTATTCGCATGGTTAGACTTGTACTTGAACGCACGAGTGAACAAGGTAAGAAGACCCCAGATCTAGTTTCATCCATTTGGGCTACAATTTCAAGAATTGTACACATCATTTGTATGATGGATTTACATACAGATCGTCATCTGAATATGGGCCTATATCTATAGGCATGTCTATATCTGTAGATGACTTTCTGAATTTTGTACATGTTATGATAGTTTATGTGCTGAGCATGGGTATGCCTCCCTTAGCAATTCATGTCCAAGATGTAATATATCATGATTTAATGTATTTCAAATTGATGTAGGTCACCGTCTGCTTTAGATCCTACTCATCACATCGTAAAGTATCTCATCCAAATATTATTATTATTTTGACTTCATGCTTTAGGGGGTAGCTGTTATAGGACAATTTGGGCATCATCCACCAAGACCAGGTAAAATTGGGCATCATCCCCCATAACCAGTATGAACAAGGTATATCATCCTCTAATTCAATATTAACAGGGTTTATTATCCCCCAATTCAGTTTCTATATGCCTGAAGATAAGTCATTCCATTGATGGCTTCAATTGTGATATTTCCAAGGTTTGAAGTATAGATTATATAACCCATTGACTCATCAACGCTCCTCTAGATGAGCCTAACTATGTTGCAATGCACTTACCTCCATGCAAAGGTGCACTACAGTGCACTTTCTGACACTCAAGGGTGTGTTGGTCTCCTGGGAGTGAAATCATCATTGTTTCGGGAATCTCCACATGTCCAGTGCCTTTTAGAAGATCTCATAGGTGTCATAATTCAAATACAAGTGTTCATCCATCACCACAAAACTTGGAAACATGTCTCACCTATTATTAGAAATCCATTTTATTCCATTTATTTAGAAACTACCTTAAATTTCCCTATAAAATTGAGTGCTCCTCTAAGTGCTAGGGAGGGAGAAATTTGTGTAATGTTATGTTATTGGATTCTCAATTGATAACAGTTATAAGTACTGTTGTGCTACTGAGATGATGCTTGGTGTGATGAGGATGGAATGAAGTGGGAGTAGGTTGATGATGAATCGATCTATTGGTTGTAATCTTCTCCTCCTACTTTATTAATAAAGATATTTGTTCATTTTCTCATATGTATGCTTATATCTTGTGAATTGAATTCTCAATTTTGTATGTATTCTCAGATCTAATCCATTCGATTTGGTTAAGATAAGTAGATACTTGTATATTTGTATGTTGTTTTTTGTTTTCTATCTTTGATTTCAGGTATTGATCTAGAGGCTTTAGTTGTATTGAGAGTGACATCAACAACAAAAGAAGGAGAAAGAGAGTGAAAGGATCAAAAGTAGGTTTCTTTCCTTTCTGTCTATCTATTTTTCTTAGAGAAAAGAATAGTTGTCTTTCTTTTGTTCTTCCGAGTGAACGAACACCACACTCAAGGTATCTAGTTTATCCGTAGATTAGAATTTCGTATAATAATAAGTGTCAGCATTGTGCTCCATCATTAGGTATTAAATTTGAAAATTATTCTCATCATGTCCTACTGATTTACAGAATTTGAAAATTAGATTCCTTGGATTCTGCACATATTTCTGAAAAAAGTAGCGATATTCTAACCGATGTTTTCCTATAGCCTTACATATCTCACACCATATGCTAGATCCTGAATTCAATGGATTATGTGCTCCACCGACCATGTAATCCCTGAAAAAAGGGCACTATTCTTTAGAGTGGCCCTCTAATATGCACTTTGTACACCACAATTTTTCTCTAACTTCATTTCTTTTCTTGATATCTTGTATCTGTATGGTCAAGTTTGCTAGTTGATTTTGGATCTGCTGCATACCTGCATTAGTATCTCCTATAGGTGAAGCTTCCAACTTCATCGCATTCTCCAGAGCTTCATCTTGACATACTATCTTCTGTTGCATCAATGGAAATCTTATATGTGGTAGAAGCGTAGCTATAAACCATTCTTTATGTTGTTGTGGAGCTATGTCAAAGCTCACCTAATCCAATAAAAACATAAATCTATTATCTAACTCCCAAAAAACTTAGTAGGTGTAATGTTCCAAATTTTATGGAACATTAATTTATGTTAAGAAGATGAATAAAATGGGTAGGGGACCCATTCTTTACATGATTAGAGAATAAAAATCCTCTAAGTATGAAAGAGGATCATGTTGGAGTTGGATTTCACACCTCCATGTGTGAAAGGAGGTTTTTGCATAAAGGTTTGGCCAAGGTTGACCAAGTCAAACTGCGTAGGCATGAGTTGGAAAGCACTAAGTGGGACAACGTAGGAGGAAGCTTATAGAGGAAGGAAACCCTAATTTGAAGTAGGGCCCATGGAGGGGAGGATCACTTGTTTAAAAGAGGAGCAAGGCAGCCATTGAGATTATCTTTTGATCATTTTACATTCAATTCTTAGAGACTTGTTGCTGCCTCTTGCTGTTCAATAGAGCTGCAGTGCCTTCGGGCATGAGGGAATGTTGTTTAGGATTTCCTCTCCTTCTTGAGTAGCTCATGAAGGATTGCACTCCATTCCCCATATTCAGGAATTCAGGCCATAGCTTCAACCATCTACATCAATGCAGTTTCTGCAACAGATATTGTGCAGTGTTGCTGGGTGTTGCTGGGGAGGTTTCCACACACCATCCAGAGCTAGTTTTTCAATGGAGAGAGGCTCCATCCATTTGGAGATAAGAAAATGTGGTTCTTGAGCATATCCCACCATATTTTGCTTCAGGCCAACCACATTCCATCATTGGCAGTGCATTCCCTCTCTTAGACATCGTTCTTCTTCGTGGATATTTGCTGTGAGGGATTGACAGTCACTTGGAGGGGAAGTCTTGGGAGAAAGGATCAGCCTTTCACTTCATATTTCCATTGGAGGAGGGTTATTCATTTGTTGCAGCCATTTCATACTTCTCCATGTATTTCCATCTTTTGAGTTGTAGCTGCTACTACAACTCCGAAATTTCTGTATTATAGCATTTTTGTATAGATTTCAGCCAATCCTCTTAAAGGATTGATGTTATGTATTTTCAGGGGTTGAGATATTGCTCCCCCTTATTTATTTGAGCCACATTGTCATATCTTTGTATTTTAATTATTTATGCAGTAGTTCCTCTCTAAAACTGCGCAGTCATGGCCTAGGGCTTTCTCATGCAACAATGTATTCTCATATTTACATGTACAGGTTTCTTGAGGCTTCTGGTGCCTTGCTTAAGTGATCATTTCCTCAAGGAGTTGTATATTTTATACTGCTATGATCTAATATGATGGCCATTGAGTTCTCTATCATTTCATGTGTATATGAATCACTACCATTTTTCATTTGATGTATTTTTTATTGCTGCAGCTGTAATGTTGGGGTTATCTTAAGAGATTCCCAATCTTGTTGTTTTTCCCTCTTGGGGATATTGTCCCTTGAAAATCACTCTATAGATAGAGTCTTCTAGTGCACCAAGTAGTCTCTGGATCTCATCCTTTGTTCAAAGGTGACAAATCCAGTAAATTCCCCTACATTATATCTCTGGAATATATTTTCTTTGTCGATTGACAATGTTGCTGAAAACGGAACATTACAGTGGTATCAGAGCATCGAAATTGGCATAGCCCATGAGTTGGATTTCAGAGGAGAATGATGAAGAAGATGAGACTGATCTCATCTATTTTTGGAATAAAGAAGAGCCTCCCTGAGGAGGAGGAGAATAAAAGGGGAGAAGAGGAAGGTCCATGCACTTCCTATTCTCTTGAAGACTAGCATGGGAGATGCTTGGATTTCCAGATCTTAAGCAAGTACCTGGGTGACTATAAACCACATTCTGCAGCATTCATGGGAGCTAAAACATTCCCATAGTATATGCAGTAGATGGAGGAGAGAAGGCCTTATGGAAGAGGATAAATCAAAGGCAATAGGTTTCTATTGTCTGCATTTGATGGGGTTACTTTAGCTAGAGCTTGGGAGAAGAAGGTGGAGGCATTTTTATTGCTGCATCCAGTGGTAGAGAAAGAAGAAATGGAGATGGAAGCGTTGCACATGGACGAGGAAACCTCTATTTTATGGTTCAAACCCTTGTCCCATTCAAGGGTAATTTATTTTGCAGTCTTTGCTCAAAGGTTGATCTAAATCTTTGATGGAGAATGAACAAAGGAAGAGAAGCTCACACCACCATGGGAGTGGGATTGCACCAATGCTGCTACAACTTTGGAGGAGTAGCCTTCAACATCTATGGATGAAGAAGCCATTGGAGGAAAATCCATTGCAGCCACACAAGAATGTACCAAGATCCACCAAGGTATGAGCGAAGTTCCACATTTTACTTCAACACATAATCTTAAGGATGGTGGAATTTCATATGAAGAGATCCAAGGATCAAATCACATGGCCACTTTAGGGCCTCATGATTGCACTGCGTTGTGAAAACGGTTCAAGGAGAAGGTGAACCCTCATCCTCACACACCATTGATTATTTTCATTTAGCCTTTAAGGTGGGAGTGTGAAATTTTGGAGGATGAAGTAAACCATGACACCTCCATGGAGAATCATGAAACAAATTGTGAACCGGGGGAGAAGACAGCTGCTACACCATTGGAGAAATTAGCAACGCTGTTGAACATGAGTGGAGAGGAGACAACACCTCCATCACATTTTGATCCCCATAGGTCCAACATAGTCATGGGAGAGAGGCCTTTCCTAAGAGGTCTCCAAGGAGCTGCATTTCAAACTCTCATGAAATGCAGAAAGCAAGAATTGGTTTGGGAGGATGGTAGCCCTCATGGGAGGAGTACCAAAGAAGAGGAGAAGTGGCAAGATGTTTAAATCATTGAGCAGCAAGGAGAAGGGATATTTGGAGCTGATATGATATATATATATATATCAGTCATAATACCTTCATCATTTAAGGTAAATGATGTGAGCATGAGGAGGCAGCAAGCACTTGAGTTTCTTGGGATTAATGGGAGAGAGCACAAGCAGATTTTCTCTCGTATGATTGATGGTGTTGTAGGAGTAGAGGAGGGCACTCTCATAGTGCAAGGGGATCACTCCTTAGATAGGATTGATTGGGAGGCATTTCCCTCTTGGGAGAAGCTTCATATTTGCAGCAGCATCACCAGAGTTGTTCTTGGCAAGGAGCTTGTCAAGGAACAAATATTGGCATGGGAAGGAGCCCTTTTGCATGAGCTCACAGCGCTGTCATTTGGGAGGAGGATCACATGCATAGATCCATATATCAAATTAATTCTAGCCTATGGTAAGAGTATTGTGTGTACCTTTTCTGATTTACATACTCTTATCATTATGATGCAGTGCAGGGCTTCTCAAAGGGGCAATTTTTCATGTTGCTCCATGAGCAAAATTGGGCCAAACCATGTAATGGATACAGCCATATTTTGTATTTCCTTGGGAAAGTGTTACCTTCTATGTATGTTCATAATTTATATTCAGCCATTTACCATGCATTATCAGATGTAAGAACATACATTGTTATTCATGAGCTTAAAAACAACTTGCCATATCATTTCTCAAAGCAGCAGTTTGGGAAACTGCATTGTGACCACTTGGGAGACTGTTGGTACATATTTTCACAACATGAAACCTTTAGTACTTGCCTAATTTTATTGCTTAGTATGGTTTCCTTTGCTGATATTTATGTTATCTTAATGGAGGACATGATCAGAGGAGAGACACATGGGGTGAATGTGTTCTTGATGAGGAAGGACTCCCATATTTTCTGCATTACATGTTCTAATGGGAGCATGAGAGGAGACATGGCCACCACAGCCATCTATTTGCTTTCTCTTGAGGAGGGCCATGAGTATGATGATGAAATACATCCATTTTTATATTTGGGCATGTATTTTATTTTTTATTTTTGGTTCACTCATTTATTTACTGTTCAGTAGTAAAGGTGATATTTTTGTACAATACTTGCCATGTTATTTTCTGCAGCTACAGTGGGTGAGATTGTGTTGTAACCCTATGAGACATTGTTTGTACCTTGCTGGACATGGTATCACCTATAGCAAACATTTCATGGGGTATCCTATGATGACCATGTCCTATTCATCATGGGTGAAATGTCTTGGAGTAGCTCATTCTTCATTGATGGAGGAGAAATCCTTGAAGGATTGCTCTTCATTTTGCCACTTGAGGGAAATAATTTTGCAGCCCAGGATCATAATACACTCCACACTTGTCATAAGTGGGGAAGAGAGCAACATGGGGCAAGTTATAGTGCTTTCCATGATCATATTTTCAGCCCACATCCATTTCCGGAGCTCAAGGTGGAGGGAGATTTTCCATGAGTTGCCTTGTTGGGAGGCAGCTTATTATTATTTTTCTCATGATTGATGGCTTGAGGATGAGAGTTTCATATGGGGATGATAAGTCCCATTATATATCAGATCTTATGCCTCAAGGATACCCTTAGACAACTCTTTTTTCCTTCATGGATATTTGTTTCTACATGATAGCTATTTTGGGAATGTTCACCCCAAGGCTAGATTGAATATGTTGGAGGGACAGTTTGGAGACTTGACTGCTGATATGGCATCCTTTTTATTGAGGAGATAATCACATAAGGATGCTACAGGAGTAAGGGAAGAAAGAAACTCAATTCATTCTTACAATTTCTTGAGGGAAAGCAATATTTTGAGAGGGGAGGACTGTAATGTTCCAAATTTTATGGAACATTAATTTTTGTTAAGAAGATGAATAAAATGGGTAAGGGACCCATTATTTTCATGATTAGAGAATAAAATTCCTCTAAGTATGAAAGAGGATCTTTTTGGAGCTAGATTTCACATCTCCATGTGTGAAAGGAGGTTTTTGCATAAAGGTTTGGCCAAGGTTGACCAAGTCAAACTGCGTTGGCATGAGTTGGAAAGCACTAAGTGGGACAACGTAGGAGGGAAGCTTCTAGAGGAAGGAAACCCTAATTTGAATTAGGGCCCATGTAGGGAAGGCTCAATTGTTTAAAAGAGGAGCAAGGCAGCCATTGAGATTATCTCTGATCATTTTACATTCGAGTCTTAGAGACTTGTTGCTGCCTCTAGCTATTCAACAGAGCTGCAATGCCTTCGGGCATGAGGGAGTCCTGTTTAGGATTTCCTCTCCTTCTTGAGTAGCTCATGAAGGATTACACTCCATTCCCCATATTCAAGCATTCAGGCCATAGCTTCAGCCATCTACATTAGTGCAGTTTCTGCAGCAGATATTGTGCAGTGTTGCCGGGGAGGTTTCCACACACCATCCGGAGCTATTTTTTTAGTGGAGAGAGATTCCATCCATTTGGAGATCAGAAAAGGTGGTTCTTGAGCATATCCAACCATCTTTGGCATCATTCCAACCACATTCCATCACTGGCAGCGCAGTCCCTCTCTTAGACATCGTTCTTCTTGGTGGCTATTTGCTGTGAGGGATTGACAGTCACTTGGAGGGGAAGTCTTGGGTGAAAGGATCAGCCTTTCACTTCAGATTTCCATTGGAGGAGGGTTCTTCATTTGTTGTAGACATTTCAGCCTTCTCCATGTATTTCCATCTTTTGAGTTGTAGCTACTACTGCAACTCTAACATTTCTGTATTAGAGCATTTTTGTATAGATTTCAGCCAATCCTCTTAAAGGATTGATGTTATGTATTTTCAGGGGTTGAGATCTTTCTCCCCCTTATTTATTTAAGCCACATTTTCATATCTTCATATTTTCATTATTTATGCAGCATTTCCTCTCTAAAACTGCGCAGTCATGGCCTAGGGCTTTCTCATGCAGCAATGTATTCTCATATTTACATGTACAGGTTTCTTGAGGCTTCTAGTGCCTTTCTTGAGTGACCATTTCCTCAAGGAGTTGTATATTTTATTCTGCTATGATCTAATATGATGGCCATTGAGTTCTCTGACATTTAATGTGTATATGAATCACTGTTATTTTCCATTTGATGTATTTTTTATTGCTGCAGTTGAAATGTTGGGGTTATCTTAAGAGATTCCAAATCTTGTTGTTTTTCCCTCTTGGGGATATTGTCCCTTGACAATCACTCTATAGACAGAGTCTACTAGTGGGCTAGGTAGCCTTTGGAGCTCATACTTTGTTCAAAGGTGAAAAATCTAGTAAATGCCCCTACAGTCTATCTCTGGAATAGATTTTCTTTGTCAATTGACAATGTTTCTGAAAATGGAACATTACAGTAGGTTTCTATTTGATTTCTTTCATCTCAATGATGGAATATGACTGAGACTTCATATTTCTAAACTCTCCTACCAGTGTTGTTTTAAATTATGCCACAATTTTGTTTTGATTAGTTGAATACTTCATATACCAATTCAATGCTCTATCGAATTGTGTCGTAACGAACTGCGCCTTTTTTATATTTTCATCATTGACCTGCTTCGCTGCCCATATAACTTCACATAAAAACAAAAATTGTTATGGATCCTCCGATCGAGTTCCTCTAAAAAAAGGTAGCTTAAAATCATCATCCATACCTATTCTTGCGAGGAAAGGGGGAGGGGGAGGGGGAGCAGGAGGGGGGTGGGGGGTAGGAGGGGTAGGGGAAGGAGGAAGACCATAGATACCCTGGCTATTACTGGATTCTAGATTCTCTGAAATCTCAAGCTGGAAGGGTGAATGCTGCGAAGTTTCATGGGGATGTATTTATTATCTTTCGCTTTCATATTCACTCAAAAGAGGAATATACTCAATCTCTACAAAAGCCTTCAAATATTGTCCTCGAAATCTCTTTCTGGTATCTACTCTTTATATTTTTCCACTTCGTGTTGCACCAGTCTCTTTCTCCCATTTATTCTCTCTTCTCCCAAACATAATTAAACTAGAAATATAACTACATCTATAAAATCCCTTTTCACACAGAAGCATCTTAATCTAATGTTTCAAATATTTCAAATACTTACCTTGCGACCCTTTGAATAATCGTCATTTAGCTTTGTTGTATGACACAATTGTGTTTACTACGAACTCAGTAATGAATCCTCCCAAGATGCTATCAATATAGAAATCAACAACCCTTGAAATCCCATTTTTAGTGCTCTTAATTCTTTGTATCAATTCAAGAGTCCACACCGTAGGTTCGTCATCCTTAAAACAATCATTTCTTTCATACAACCTCGATATCCACTCGTGCAACTCAATAAGAAAAGAAGCGAAGAAAATTTCATGTTGGTCTGTAAATATATACTTCTCTAACCACGCTTTGGATGTTAAATGAGGATTTATGATTTCTTGATTTATAAATTCTCGCTCTTTCAGGTCTATCCAATCTTGAATTTCCTTCTTCGACGAGTGCCACATCCATATATCCTGGTCCCAGAAAATGAACCATTTTTTGGCCTTATTTGGACTGACCCAGGTTCGATCTTACTATGCACCAATGAAACCCTTAATCATTTTCCCTTTCGGTAATGACCTGCAAGCACATCGTAGTCTCACCCAAAGTGACTATGGGTGGATGTAGAAACAGGTTTCTTCAGCCTTGAGGGACTAGAATATGTGGTGTTTTTATATTATCTTACTTTTCCAACTCATAAATTACTTTTCCACATTCAATTAATCACAAAAACATGTCATATGGATTCATAAACCATTACTGCATTGTCATAACATGCAACTGTAATAACTACTTTGCAACAACATATATTAAGAAAATAGATACATAAAACACATAAGAACATGATAATATCATCCACAAAACTTATTCTTTATTATGATAAATCCTTGAATACACCGAATCTCAAACTGTGCACTAAGTTGCAGGTGGTTTGCACACTGAGCTGCATACTTTTCCCATGCCTCTGTGCACTCAGATGCAGAGCCTTCCCTTCGCTACAAAATACATATCATAAATAATTTCCCATAAACATAAATATTGTCTATCTAACATAACATGACATCCCTTTATATATTATTACATCAGCGGTTTACATCATTACAATACCATGGTCCAAATACCATGGACTCCCCAAAACAAGCAAATATGACCCAAAATCATTTACAACACAGTGTGCTTTATAAAAAGGAGGAGCTTAGACTCACCCAAAAGCCCTTATGGCACTGCACGGTATATTTAGAATGCTTTGTTGCACAACCCACTTCACACTCCACTCCTCAAAATGTGGAGTCCTTAGCCAAAATCTAGGCCAAGTTGGGTTGCGCCCAACAGAAATATAGAGATTCTATTGGTTGAAATACATAACAAACATTCTTTGTCTCAACTTGTCTATTATTTCCTACTTCCAAATACCACCTTAGTTAAATCGACTAACAACACTTCAATCATAATTCTAGTCATATCTATATGAGGATGTCCCTACCTATTGCTACTATTAGTAAGATGGTCTTGAAAAGGTTCCATTTCTTTTTTGTGATGAGATGGATGTCCTCATGTAGCTAAATAAGTGTTAGGAAAACTTTACAATCAATAGGGAAGAACTATGATTGTGTTTATTCTATTTGCACCAATATTCCTATGAGACTCAATTTTTTTTCATTTTTACGTATGGTGCCTCCTTTAGAAGGTGTTAGTGTCTATGAGTCACCAGTGATAAAATGTACTCTTTCCATATGATTGATAGGGTGATTAGGTCAAATTTTTATATTTTCAAATAAAATTTGGCATCTCTTCGTTGTCAAATAATCATTGGTTATTGTCTAGGTTAGTGTTACTCCGTCCACTTGCTCATGGTCATCATCACACATCATGGTCATGTCATCATTTAGGTGTCCTAGGTCATCAAAAGAGTTAATGTGGCATCATATAGGTCATGGTATAGGATTTAAATTTGATTGTAATCATAATTTCAGTCATCAAAAGCAAAAGAGAGTTGTGTCCATTCTTTTGGTCACCATCATGAAAGTTGGCTCATCAAACAAACCATGAGTGACAAAGACACAAACTAGAGCAGAAATTTCAAAGAACTATAGCAGAGGTAAGAGGTTGGTTTTTTCCCCTACAATAGCAAATATTCTTAGACCTAGAACTAGGGCTCAAGAAAATATGCTTCCTAGGAAGACTACCAGTGAAGAAGGAACTCAACTTGGCACTATGAGACAAGAATCATCAAGAGGCAAACACGATACACCACTACATAATGAAAAAAAATCACCTCTTGATTTATATATGGCTGACCTAGAAAAACACCATGAAGATGTGGCAGATGAAGACACAATCAAAGAGAAAGAGGTACATATCAGAGAGCTAAAATATTACCTTGCCAAATCTAATTTCATGGTGGCATTCTTGCAGCAAGAGAATAGTCAATTGAAACTAAGCCTAATGCAACAGAGTAAGTTGCAAGAAGACCCTCCATCATCTAGCAAGGTAGATGTTTTAAAAAAAAAGGAAGAACAAGTTCAGTTATGGTTTCAAATAATTTAAAGCCTCTTTAAACAAGTAAATCAACCTCGATAAACCCTATATGCAGTCTCTTTCCTCATAAAACTGATTGAAAATTCATTCCTATGGTTTGTTGTGTTTTTATTGCACTTTCCATTTTAAATGGTTCATAGCTTTATAAGGAGTTAAAGACCTTGGTTTTAAGATTATACCTCCTTCATCATCCTTCACTGACCATCCCCCATCATTACCCTCATCAAAATCCTTTCATTTCCTTATTTTCCCAAAACCCTAGAAATTTGTTGTGCTTTTACCCTAGGTCTGTGTGTTGAAATTTCCCCCCCTTTTGCTCACTCATTTTGGGAACTTCCATTTTCATTGTGTTCCTAACACATATCCCTACCTCCCATATTTTTTTCAGATATTTTCCTACTCCCAAAAGTTGTTGCGTTTCTGGAAAATTCATTGTGCTTTGACTCTGATTTTGTCATCATTTTAAAAAGTAGTTTCTGACCAAATGAAGATTAATTTTCAAGAACGGAGAGAGGGGTTTCTTCCAAAAAACCATATCTACCAAAACCTCTCCCAAGTTTGCAAAAATATTTGTGTTTAAATATATATCACTCCATATTTGACCCTTATTTTTACCAAAAATTCATAAATAAACATCCTACAAAAACACGTCGTGTGCTTGCTGCGCTTTTTCATAGAGGCTCCAATTGAAGATTTAAAAGCATGTGTAGGTGTATTTTGGTTATAAAATTCCATAAATATACTTGTGGTTAATTTTTAGTTCATGGATTTTCATTAAAAGGTCAAAAACCACCTATTTTCCACCTTTCTACCACCTTTTCAAACCACTCGCTGCGTTTTTGGGCAGGTTTATTTCAAGTCACCTTTTCAAGGGTTTGGAGCTAGTGTTTGAAGTGTTTGATGAATCCATTGTGTATCAGACATATCCAAATTTCCAACCATGAAATTTTCAGCCAAACAAACCTCCAGGTTGGCCTCCAAATCACCTTCCAAAATTTCTCTATGCTTATGCTTCCAGACACTGCGCTTTTGTAATTTTTCACTGTTTTTTTGGGTTTGAAGATTTTTCTTACACATGGAGGTCAAAAATTCAAAATGGTTGATGTAAAAATTGGCTCATGACTTGAGATAACAATATTATGCTTAATTAATTGAGATAAAAACTCAACCTGTTAGCTAAAAAATGGGAAAGTTGTTTCTAACACCCCTATAATCAGGCTATGAGTCATTAGGTGCATTAATTATTTTCTTTGGATTAGGATTCAACCCCTAGAGGTGGAATCTTGTTTTATTTTCTATATGTACTCAAAATTAATTCATTGAGAGGGTTGGAAATCTGAAGTTCTCACTCTTTTCCACTAGTGTATTTGGCAATTTTCAGAAGAAATTTATAGGTAGTTGCAACTATTCTTATGGGATTCTTGTGATGTGGTTAGTGGTAGTGTTTTTATCCTATAACAAGTGAATAGATGCATGTATGCTCACTTAGTTTATTTATCTACTTTCCTCATCACCATACTACATTGAAAATCCATTTTTTGTCATTGATTACAACTTCCTTGCCTCATTCTATGTCTGCAACTAATATTTTGGAATACTTGGCCTAGTTCCTAAACCAAGTGCTTCTTATCTAGAAAACCCTAGTCAAAACCCTATTGAGTTGATAACTATCCTAAAACCCTAATATTCTCCAATCATTTACATTGGTTGTGAGGTTGATTTTGAGAGAGCCCTCTTTGATTTGGTAGGGCTAGATACCAAGTCAATAGTTGGTCTATGGTTACCTCTTTGTCTTCCTTTCTCAGCCTTGGGAAACTAATGAGCACTAACATTTTGGTGTCATTTCTGGGGAGAAAATATCACATTTTCCTTGGGTGTGAACGATAAGGATTAGATTTTATTATTGATGTTGGATAGTGATCAGACATAGGAAGGATGAAATCATTCACCTAGCGACTCCAAATCCAGTTTCTAAATCACATCCAAAGACTCCATTGAAGTGTGAACCTTACCAACATAAACATGAAAGGATGATATGGGAATATCAAGTATTCAAATTGAACTTTCATCCAAGACATCATGTTATTTATTGTGAATTATTTCTTCTCTTTTCCTGAGAATGTCAATAAGGTTTTACAATGTATACTGTATTTGAGAAAATATCATAGACCTGCATTTGATTCCTTTCCTTTGAATATTGTGAATACAAACTCTTCGTATGCCTTTGATCTTGTTCAAGACCCTTCTTCTGAATCTTATGATGACCATCTTTAGCTTGATGAGCCTCAAGAGATCAAGACTAATCTTACAAATTCTGTACACACTCATATATCTTGTAAAATTCTAGATAGATACAAGTCACTTATCTTACCTCCTATACTCCATGATTTCCCTAAAAATTATTACAAATGTCTTCCTAGGTTTGATGGAGAATATGGTAACATCATTGCTGAAAAACACATTTTGGGTTTTGAAAATTTTCTCAACCATTTTGAGGTCGAAGAGTATGATGTCAGTACCAAGATTTTTTCTCTATATTTACAAGGCGAAGCCAAGAAATGGTTCAAATACATGCCAACTACAATAATTTTCGATTTCCATCAGTTTTTGAAAGTCTTCCTTGATAAATGGGTGATCAAGAGGAATCATTTTATGATTTTAGAAGAATATAATCATTTTAAAAGACAACCAATAGAAACAGTGCAACACTTTTCAGCTAGGTTCAATCAAGTATACCATTCAATGTCTGCTGATATAAAACTGACCCCTGGTTTAGCTCTCTTACTCTACCTAGATGCCTTTGATCTGGAAATGGTGTTTCAATTGAGAGAAAGGAACACTACAAAAATCATTAGGGGAATTTTGAGGTCTAAAATGGGCCTCGGAAGGAAATTACATAATAATAGTGGAAATAATAAAACAAGATTTGATTACATCATCAAATTTTAGAGGGAAAAAAGAAAAAACTATTTTTTCAACTCGTATTTTCAACTTATCTCCCTATGGGTTTGTTCAAATTTTGAGTGGAAACACTCGTTGGATGCATAATTTGATTACTCATCCAAGGAGTACCCATGTTGCATAATTTTGATGGAATGAAAAATGAGAAATACATAAAAAAAAAGTGATTGCAATCACATTTTTTCATGTATTTCTCATTTTTCATGTAGTAGGGTCCATTGAAAGGATGCAACATGGGTACTCCTTGGACAAGTAATTAAATTTTTCTTCCAATGATTACTCTTGCTAGAAATTTGAGTAAAAACTCAGGGAGATAAGTTGAAAATACGAATTGAAAAAGTAGTTTTATTATTTTTATTATTTTTACTTTTTTACTCCAAAAATGGTGAATCATCCCCCATGGTTGACATCATCATCTTGAATCATATTGGTTATTATAAAGTTTATTTTTGTTGTACGTTTTTCATACGAGACCCATTTTAGACCTCAAAATTCCCCTAATGTGAAGAAATGCAGGACAATGCAATAGCTATGGAAGATAATATGCTTGTCAAAAGGTCAAAATTGAAGGCAGAAGAGAGAGAGAACATAGATAAGGAGTACCTGACACCTTCACAAGAGAAACTTGACATTTTGGTAAGTAAAATGGAAGAAATTATGCAAAATATCACTATGAGAGATGAATATTTTGTTCAAAAACACCATGTCCCACTTATTACAGAAGAAGAAGAGGTTGCTGACCCTAACCATTTTCCTACTAATCCCAGTTACCGTAGATCATAAAATGATTGTTTAATGTATTCATTTATGGACAGTCATGAAAATGTATTTGTAGATCAACCTATGGAGAAGAAATATGTTGATCCAATGTGTATGCTTGATGAAATTACTTATATTTATGATTTACCCAAGTATGATCAATATTATGATGACTATGTTGTCGAAATCGAGGTTGAATCTTCAAGGCAATAAATGGCATGTTTTTGGGAGGAGTAAGTTGAATTACAACTCAAATATGACACTCATCCTATTCATATCAATCATAACATCAGTGAAAAAAATCCATAAATTTTCAAAGTAAGTGAAAGGTCTTTGCCCTTATGTTTCACTTCATTTCAATTTCTAAAAGAAAACTTTCCCATGATTACAAATCAACAGTCTTTCAGTATTGATATTAAGCATGAAGAATAAAATTAAATTCTTGATCGATAATCCTTACCCTTGTTGCACGGTTCAATTTGGGCATCATCCTAAAAAAAATATCAATATCCATTAGGGTCTATCATACTCTAAATTAGTTGGTACATACCCTAAACAAGTCATCCCATTGGTGGTTTTCCTTCATGAAATTTCCACTTCTTAGATGCTAGTTGAAGTGCCCCATTGAACCATCAATGCACCTCTAGAGTGAAGTAACTTCTTTGCAGAGAAACTACTCCCATGCAAGGCTTCATTGGAGATGATATAGGCCCACTTTAGAATGTGTTGGTCGACTGGGAGTGAATTGTTCATTGGATTCTGGGAATCTTCCCAACCTCTAGTGGCTTCTAGAAGTTGTTCCAGATTTCACCTCATTTGATAGCTTCGAATACGGACACCATGGAGCCATTAAAAATCTTATCCTCCTATTCCCATGAACAAGGAAACATCTTCATTCATTTTTAGGAAATCCATTCAATGATTCATTTATGTCAAAATATCTTCATCTACTTATAAATAGAGCACTGATCATAATGCACAAGAGAGCAATATTTTTTGTTAAGTAGAGTTATGCTGGTGAGATTACAGCTCTTAGAGGTATCGTGCTTGTAATTTTATGCTTCTGGATTGCTGATGTTGGGTGTGATGAAGATGGGACTAAAGCTAGATGAGCGACATCGAATCAATCAACTGGTTGTACTTTTCCTTCTACTTCATAATAAATACATGTTTTCCTTTCCTAATGCATGTGTTAATGATGATATATGTGTATTTACAAATCTAATCGATTCATTTTTTTAACTTGAATAGATAACTATACCTCTATGTTGTTTTTTGTCTTCCTTTTTCCATTGTAGGTATAAATCAAGCGAGTTTAGTTAGATTGAGAGCAATGGAAGTGACGAAGGGAGGCGAGGAAAAGTGAATAGATTACAAGTAAGTTTTCTTGCCTTTATCTATTCATTTTAAGGAAAAGGTCAGATATATTTCTTTATGTTGTTCTAAGTGCACCACCACACTTAGGGAAAGCATACTTATCCGTAGGTTTTATTTCCGTAAAACAAATTGGTGACCATACTAGGTATCAACGGATCATCTCTATTGGTTTTTCCTTGGACATAAAACTCTAGTAGACTTTACCTACTTAATTTTAGTCATTTGAATGTGTTTTAGCAAAAGTAGTGTGTTTGATTTCTTTTTCAGAGAGCCCTCTGGCATGAACACACTGTTGGTCTTGACACAGTGCTCTGCATAACATTGTTGTCTTAGGGATAGTGCTATGCAACGCACTGTCTACCACTCAGGGGTGTGTTGCCCCTATGACCAGCCAAAATCTATCATATTTTGTCTTTTGAAATCCATTTCAGTGTCTTTCTTGCTAAAGTTTTAAGTGATTGATTCCCTCTAGAGACCAGATTGCCTCACTTTGGATTTTTTTTATCAATGTTTATTTTTGTTTTCTTTATCATTGTCTAATAGTTCCAAAGTTAAATTTTACATTTAATCAATTCATTATTTTTAGAAAGATGAATTTTCATTTCAGTCTTCGTTTCTCTTAAAATTTTTGAGTGATTGTTTGTGCATTATTTTCTTCTTCATTCATCTAAACTTAAAATAAATTGAAAATAAAAACATGCATTTGCATATATGGATTGTGAGTGTTGCATAGGAATAGTTTAGGGAAATTTCATTTATATGTGCTCATTGTTGATTGCATACAATTTAATTTCTCTATCCTTTGTAGCTAGTTTTTCATTATTGAAAATCAATTTGAAATGATTGCTTATCATTCTAATTTCATTCTAGGAATGTTAAATACATCTGGCGATGAACTTGAAAGACAAAATTATAAGCAAGATCAACATAAAATTTATCTGAATTTATCTAAGGAAGCATTGTAACATTAATGATAACATTTAGAGGTCTAGGCTAGAATACGTGTTCCAGTGTCATTAAACATAGCAGTTGTCGTTAATTGTGTAATATTCCCAAATGGGAAAAGAAAGAATATAGTGCAAAACCATGGAAATAGCAGTGTAAACATTAGATCAAAACAAGAGGCCAATATGGAGACCTTCCATTCATCATAACCACAACAAAATATGTGAAATAAATGGGCCACAAAGTATACAACAAGATATAACAAGCCTCCAATAGACAAAAACCTCAATATTTAGGTGTTGCTACTATATCAAAATATCGGTAGACTACTACAACATAGTCATAAAGTGCACTGCTATAGAAAAAGAACATACAAATATGAGGGGTCTATATATGCCTCAAAGATAATGTACAATGAAGATCAAGGCTCTAAACAGCCTCCATAAAATAACCCCAAAAGGGATTTCAGAAATACACCACTATACAAGATGGGAATCAAAGCCCTGGGGCTGAAGATTCACTGCAACATATAAATTGGAAAGGTGTGGCTGATATGATATACCAAATAATGTAGCCTCCTCCAATGGATCCTATAGATGAAAGGCTGATCCCTTCTCTAGAAAATCTCCTCCCTAAATGGTGTACTGAAACCACCCTGCAACTCCTCCCTCAAAATAACGCAATCCAAGACAGAAACTGCACTATAGGGGAAAATAAATAAGTGGACTGATGCAAAATGTTGCAATAAGGCTCAAGGGCCTTCCTTACTATCCTACCAATGGAAAGGAACCCTCCTCCACTAAAAATAGGCAATGAAGTGACCCAAAGATGTTCTCCACTACTGCAACCTACAACATAAATCAACCCTCAATAGGATCTGCATTGTAGATGAAAGATGAAGCTTGGACTAAAGCCTGAATGTGGAATTATAGTGAAATTCTCTTCCAAGAGGCATCTCAACGAAAGAGGTGGGATTCCCAATCAGGAACACCCTGTGCTAAACAACACTACAATCTTAGCTAAACAATTGAAGAAAACTATGTGTATGAACAGACCATATATTCAGAAATAACATATATCAACATCCCTAATATGGCTGACATCCTCTTCCTTATATAAGAAATGAGCTTTCCAACCCTAAGACCCATTAATTTATGACACTACTTCCATGCAAAGAGTCTCCATCTAAAATTGTTATGTCCCTCATTGAATGCCACTACTCCATGACAACGTTGTTGATTTGGTCAAATTTGACCCAGTCAAGGTGTTCCAGCCCCTTTTCACACCGAAGGGTGCTCAATTAAGCTACCAAGATGTCCTCCTTTCATATTGGAATTGATTTTATTCTTATTTAAGGAGATTTATGGATCTCCATATCTTCTTATTCAATAAACAAGAAAGAAAAAACAAAATTTAATATTCCAACTAGCTCATGACTAATTGGGAATATTACAGTCCTCCCCTCCCAAATGTTGCTTGTCCTCAAGAAATTGACAAGGTGAGTGTTGCAACTCTTCTCCTTCACCATTGGTGACACCTCCATGTGATAAGCTTCCCTCATAAGCTAAATGTCTCCCAATCCATACCTCCATGACATACTCCTCCCAAGTTCTTATGAGATGCAAATGACTCATCCCACATGGAAGCAATAGATCCAATAAAACAATCGTGGTTTTCCCAATGTCATCCCTAAAACATGTAGCATAATAAACATGGATAATCTCTCTCCTAAAGGTAACTTTCACTCCTTCCACCCTCCCTCCAATCATTCCCATAAAATGAATAAGAACATCATCTATGTATGGGATCAAAACCAAGTACATATGAACATAAATCTGTAAAAATGGAGGTGGATCATAGTCCCACATGTGGAACCAATGGATTATATCTCCTAACTGCATCAGATAATGATATGGTAAGTGGTTTCCCCACTAATTACTTTCTGCCATATTTTTCTCACAAGTTTTGAAAAGGTGATAAATGTTTGGTGAATTTGGTGTACACTTGGAATGGTATATCATCTCCCTATATCTTCCTAGGGACTGGCCATGCTCAACACTGTTTATGGCCCAAAGTTGACCATGAATTTTATAAGGAATAATTCTCCCCCTTCGAACAATGGCTTGAACATGTATGGTAAAGGAATGCAAATATTCATCATATAAATCATTATTCATAAAAACAAGATCTTTACCATATGCCCTACTCACATAAATGGAGTGGCTCATAGATAGATCCCCTCTCATTCCTAAAGAGGAAAGAGGTGGTTGTGCTCCCCCAAAGATTTATGTACCTCCTCCATCTCCACATGATCCATGCATCTCCTTAAATGCTGATATATCTCCTCTTCAAAGCCTTCCCAAGTAAACCCCTCCATGATAGTGTTGTAGGCTCTCATGTGATATGTGTGGCTAAAGAGAAAGTCTTCATGTGCTCTTTGTAGTAACTTCTCCTTGAGCTTAGAAGCTCTATAATAAAATCCTACCATGAAAATAGATGTCTAATTGAATATCCCTCCTCTTGAAGCAGGTCACCAAGTATCATGCATGTAAGAATATCCTTGGAATAATCCACCAACAGTTGATATTTCCAATATGGATCTATCCTCCAAAGTGACAGCGGTGATAATCTATCATAGAAAGCATATGTAATGTATTTTTCCTCCTCTTTGACATCTCCCATGCCAAAGTGACATATTGGAAGGCTTCTATCCTCCCTCTACTGCTCCTTTCTCAGCACAATATCTAATATGAGAGTGGGTAATGATGATGTTGGGAGAATGTCTCCCTCCTCCGTGAGCCTACCCAAGACTCTCAGAGTTGTACAATGACCTCCCATTATTCCCACTCCTCTTGGATCTATGAATGATGCAACATGTTGAGAGAACTCTTTGATCCTTTTCAAATCAGGGGGTCTCCCTGGTGGAATGCCTCCATGTAATGAAACATCAAGGCCTAGAGAAATTTATATATGTGAGTGGATTGATTTGTCCCTGCCATCACTATGCAAATCATCTTCCTGCTTCTGTGTATAAATCTCCTGAAAAGGATGGGTGTGTATGTCACCAATCACTTGATGTTGCCCCTCCTTCTCATCTTCTCCTACCTTCTGCAAGATCTCATAGTCTAAGGTGTCCTTTTCAAATGTAATCAACTCATGTACACCCAACATCTCATTGGTGTCAAAATTCTTGATCAAAAGGGAATGATCTATCATAGTGTGTGTCCCCAAGACTATTTTCAATGTTGGAACACACTTCCTCCATTTTTTTGTCTTATTGCCTGTCAATAAGACACATGTTGCTCCTGATATTAATATGTAAGATCCTTTGGAACTTCTTGCAAAGATACAAGGGCTCCTCTAGTTGAAGCAATTGCTTCATCTTCATCTCCAAATAGAAGTAGTTCTCCTCCTGTTGTCACAGTGTTGGATCATCTTTCCAACTCTTCATCTTACTTCTCCTCATCAATGGAAAATACCTCATCATTAAGAGATACTTTGTCTTGATCTCCTTTTGAAATAGGAATCCACATGTCTTCTTCTTAAAAAGAAAGTTCTTGCTGAAGTGGGGCTTTTTCCACTGGCAAAATATGTTGTAGATATTTAACCCCCTCAACAATGTTCTAAAATGGAGTTGGTTTCATGGATCCTTCCAACTCATGCAAAGGTTCTGATTTCTTGGGATTGGTTTTCTCTCCCAAGGAAGTTTCCGATTGTTTCAAATAAAATAGTTTCACTAACCTCCTAGTGAACTTTTCATAAGTAGATATATTTGCATGATTCAATGAAGAAGATTCAAATAACCACCAGGAATAAGCCTTACCTTCAAGATGCAATGCTGCTACTCTAATGGCTTCCTCTTTTGAAACTTGATGTAGCTATAAATATGTGTCTAGCTCCTTTACCCAAGCTTGGTTGTGCTTTTGGGTGACCCATCGAAAGTAGGTAGAAATAATCTACTCAAAGTGTGTTGCATGCACCCTCTTCTTCTATTGTAGTTACTGGTTCTTCTAACTTCTTTGATTTTACAAAACCATTGGAAGCTTAGATTCTCCTTGAACCTTCTAGACTGAGATTCATATTCTTGGAGATAGTCACCAAGAGTCTCCTCCTTTGGTTTTTCTCCTTCTTATTCTTCTCTTGCCAAGAATGTAGGCATGGTACCACATTGTAAATCAGATTGTGTGGTTGAATTTTCACACCCATAATATGAAGAACTTGAGCTTTATTCATGTGAAAATATTCTTTATGGATCTTCATGTATTTCCCTCCTCATTCCCTTGATTTGTCTATTAAGATAATGCATAGCTTGGATAAGAAGTTTTGAAAACTTCTTTCCCTCCATTTCTCCAAATAATGGAGACTTTCCTTTGTTTCTTCTGTGAGTCTTCTCCTTTTTGTGAGAAGCTTCTTATTCTTCTGATAACATAGATGCAATGTATTCACAGGCTGAGCCAATATTATACTCTGATACCACTGTAATATTCCCAAATGTGAAAAGCAGGAATATAGTGCAAAAACATGGAAATAGCAGTGCAAACATTGGATCAAAAAAATAGGCCAATATGGAGACCTTCCATTCATCATAACAACAAAAAAATATGTGAAATAAATGGGCCACAAAGTATACAACAAGATATAAAAATCTTCCAGTAGAAAAAATCCTCAATATTGAGGTGCTGCCACTATATCAAAATGCCAGAAGACTACTACATTGCAGTCATAAAGTGAACCAATATAGAAAATGAACATACAAATATGAGGGTCTGATATATGCCTCAAAGGTAATATGCAATGAAGATCAAGGCTCTAAACAACCTCCATAAAAGAACACCAAAATGGATTTCAGAAATACTCCACTATACAAGATGGGAATCAAAACCCCGGGGCTGAAGATTCACTGCAGCATATAAACTTGAAAGGTGTGGATGATCTGATATGCCAACGAATGTAGCCTCCTCCAATGGATCCTCTAGAGGAAAGGCTGATCCCTTCTCTAGAAAACCTCCTCCCCAAATGGTGTACTGAAACCACCCTACAACTCCTCCTCAAAATAACGCAGTCCAAGACAAAAATTGCGCTGTAGGGGCAAATAAATAAGTGGCCTAATGAAAAATTATGAAATAAGGCTCAAGGGCCTTATTTACTATCCTCCAAATGGAAAGGAACCCTCCTCCACTGAAAATAAGCATTGAAGTGACCCAAAGATGTTCTCCACTGCTGCAACCTGCAACAAAACTTAACCCTCAATAGGATCTACGCTGTAGATGAAATATGGCACTTGGACTAAAGCCTGAATGTGGAAGTCTAGTGCAATTCTCTTTCAAGAGGCCTCTCAAGGAAAGAGGTGGGATTCCCGATCAAGAACACCCTGTACCAAAAAACATTGCAATCTTAGCTAAACAACCGAAGAAAGATATATGTGTGAATAAACCATATATTCATAAATAACATATATCAACATCCCTAATATGGTTTCCATCCTCTTCCTTATATAAGAAATGAGCTTTCTAACCCTACACCCCATTCAATTATGACACTACTTCCATGCAAAGATTCTCCATCTAAAACTACATTGTCCTTCATTGAATTCCACTACTCCATGACAACGTTATTGATTTGGTAAAATTTGACCCAGTCAAGGTGATCCAACCCCTTTTCACACCTAAGGGTGCTCAATTAAGCTACCAAGATGTCCTCCTTTCATATTGGCATTGACTTTATTCTTATTTAAGGAGATTTAGAAATCTCCATATCCTCTTATTCAATAAACAAGAAAGAAAAAACAAAATTTAATATTCCAACTAGCTCATGGCTAATTGGGAATATTACAAATTGTATGCAATACATTCTGAGTGTCATACCTAATTCCACATACATAAGTATATCAGATCTTGTCCACATACTTACGGGTATATTGGGTGGTGTCATAGTATGAAAAGTATAAGGGGATGCTCTCACCGTGCAATTTCGCATTAGACAATGCTAATATGGATTGGGCCTCCGTGTGCCTTCGCGCATATTTGGGAGGAAAACCTTAGGTTGCTTACCATACAGAGGAAACTGATTCGGCCACCTTATACCTATGATACACCAAACACATCATTCAGGGATATTGCATGCACGTACATAAGTCCTTGGTTTACTGGGGCAGTATATTGCAGTTCACAGTTGCTTGGTAAAAAAATTTCCTAGCATTACACTCTTTTTTTTTTAATTTGTTTTTGTTTAAAATCAATCAGAAATCATGGAATAAGATCAAAACTTTCCCCTTCGTTCGCATAGGAAAACAAATAAATCACTGTCACCACTAGAAGCTACACCTATTAGACAAAGGCTCACTCATCCTAGCGAGTCCGGTACCTCTGGAACCCTTTTTTTCTACATCATATCATATATTAGAGACATCTAATCCTTTGAGTACCGAGTCTTGAGTCATTTCAACTAATTCTGGTTTATCTGCTACTGTCGAGACGAAACCCTCACAGTTACCTGAGGATGCTAAAATTCAATCCAGTGAAACGGTAAATCCATAACCCGAACTTGTTCAACTGGATGTCAATCTGGAACCCATTTTTCTTTTACCAGAACATCTTGATCCCAAAGTTGAATAACAAGAAGTTGTTCCTATGCAACCGTCTAATCCTCAGTCATCCGTAACCATCGAATATTCCTCTTTACTACAAATTTTACTGCCTCAAATTTATATCGGGCATGATGGTGAAGTACTTCCACCTGGTTTTATTTCAATAGAAGAAGAAATTCAGGAAGAGACAACCCCTTCAACTCCCACTCATTTTGTGTCGGGGCTTCACTTATATATGTCTTTTTCTCTTTTGACCTACTCTGCTCCTTCTGATCCTTTTCACTCTCAAGTTCCTGTAGATTTTTTAGAGTATTTAATGGATTATTTAACTATGACAGAGACAACTATTGGGCTGGAATTAAAGTATGTTTTCACCCTACCTTTACTTCGAATTATCATACACTTTTATAATTTTTCTCGTCTTAACAGTAAAAGAAAGGAGGGTTAATGAAAAATCAGGACAAATAGACTAACGATAAGAAGCATGTTTAAAACAACAAGGACTTGACTCATTTCATCTTTATTCATAGGAAAAAAAGGCAGTTGAATCGACGATGACCAAAATATAGCTGACAGACAGAGAACATGAATCCACAATAACCCCCAGGGACGAACAGAAGGCAGAAAGATAGATCCATGTCCTAAGAACTCAAACGAAAGCCACGAGAAATGGCCTGTCATTTGGAAAATACCATTCCACTAAGCGAAATCGCCTTTAAAAATGCCAAATATGGACGAAAGAGAGGAGGAAAAATAAGAATTATCTTTTTTAATAGGCGTATCAGGACAGAACTTTCTAGTTGTATTCATGTCTTAACTTATTAATAAAGAATTTTAGCATTTTGAATAGTCATTTCCTGATTTTTCCATCACGTTGGACTTCCGGTGGTTTGGGCCCAGCCCTGGGAGTTTCCACGCTCACCTCTGTACTGTACGTTAATTACGAAATTTATGTTCAATTATTTGATGTATTTTGTGAGATAAATTTCTACTTGTTAAACTTGTATGCTTGTGATGCTACAGTTTCCCATGCCACTCTGGCAGTTTATTGCTCATGTTTCTAGTTTGCAGTAATAGTTTTATCACTATTAGACATTTTCGTCGTTTTCTCAATTCCTTTATATTTTTTTATAAGCTTTAGCACGATCTCTGTTCAATGCTTTATATCGCTAAGAATTAGATCTTTCCATCAGTATCATAGGATTTCTTGTTGTGCTTAATACAGAAGAATGTTAGCTAGTTAGTTTGTAAGAGAATTCCATTGCAAAATTAAAATACACAATTACTGTTCAATTCATTGATTTTGTTATTCCATTCAGTAGGACTATTGTTCAATTCATTGAGTGTGTTGTTCAATCATAGATTATTCTCTCTAAGCTTATTCAGACAGGATAGTTAACGACATTTTACAATCTCATTTCCTTTTGAGTTGATTGAACTTCGAGAATTATTTAATCTTCTTCGTAGTAATATAGAGTAGCTATTTCCAATGTCACTCGCATATACTGTGCTCACACTCTTGAAATAATAAGACTTACCCTGGGTTGAAAATTGAATGAGAAGCATAGAGGTTGCCTATAATAGTCACCTTAAAGAAACCAACATTTTTGGCACCATTTTCGGGGGGAGTGTTGAAGAGCAATGTCCTTCATTCCTTGTTCTCTGTTGCTGTGAAGCATTAGGTATTAAAAACGAGAGGTAATAACCTGCGTATTGGAAATCAAAATTCCTGCCCCCTAACCCACTTCTCAGCAATTAATCAAAGGGTAGTATAAGAGTTGCTCTTGTTTTATGACTAGGAAGAAAAGGATAGAAACAAATCAAAATCATTCACAAAATTCTACAAAACCCAAAGGACCGGTAATCCTTGGTATAACAACATACATAGATGAAATCGTTAAGAAGGATGAATCCCAGGCATTTGTAGGACCCATAATCATTCCCACTCAAAGCCCTACTACTCTGCCTTAGGCAGCAGCCTCACCATCTATAGCCCACGCTGAGATTCACAGTGAAACTGAAGGGTCTTAACAAAGCCTTCAAACTACTGAACACATAGGTACTAACCCTTCGAGAGAGGGAGGTTCTTGCAATTTACAAGAAGGAGAAGGAGAAACTAGTGGGGCAATACAAGTAGGAGCTCTAGAGCCTGAATCCCCTGAAAAAGTGGTAGATACTAAGACGCTTGGTATTCCAGATCGAGGGAGTGTTGTAAAGCCTCCTCCACACTCGCCACCTGATCTCGCTAAGATCACTCCTCATGAACAAAATATTCCCAAAGAGTACTGGCATATATTTGATCAAATGGAAAATAATCAAAACTAGAATCAAAGGCAGACGTCGACATTGGAATATCCCATTGTTGACCATGCTGCTAATGCCCCTATGAAATCCATTCCCCTGCAAAGCATCCCCACCTTCCATGGGTTGAACTTGGAAGATCCTGATGCATTTTTATTTGAGTTTGAAATCTTATGTAAGGGATGCGACTATACCACTAACCCTCAAAAACTAAAATTATTCCCCTCTACTTTGAAGGGGGCGACATTACGTTGGTTCATGGGACTCGGTGGGGGAACCATCAATAACTGGGACCAAACGAAGAACATTTTTCTAACTAAATATCAAGATTATTTCCAAACTCAAGAATTAAAAGATGAAATTTTCAATATGTCTGCAAAAGACAACGAGACATTAGAAGAGTATGTAATACCCCAAAATTGGAATGGCACAACAAACCTGTTGAAATAATGCACTCCTGAGAATTATGTGCACTGAAATGAGTTTGAAGCTCCTAGATCCCTTATATCAGCTCATCTAAAATCTAAATCCAAAATGAGAGCAAAATAAAATCAAAATAGGTGGTTTAAACAGATCTCCCACAAACTAGCCTAGCTAAAAAACACCCAATGAGAGGGGCTGCAGCTATATGCAAAGGACTGCTTCAGAAATAATGCAGATCCACTGAATCGAATCAGTAGGCTGATATGGAGGTTCAAAGATCAGATATACAACAGCAAATAATATGTACATTACAGCCCATACATTGTACAAGAGAAAACATGAAACTATACAGGAAAAAACCTCAGAAATGAGGTGCTACAACCATAGAAAAAGTTTGCATAACTCAACAGCATTATTTTATTAGGGCTGAAGCAATAGTATATAATCACTCAGATCTATATTAGATCTATACATAAAAATATAGATCTAATTTAGATCTATGTACAAGAAGAGATCCTCTATATAATCCCCTTGGGGTTTTGTGCAAATCATGAAGCATAGAGACTAGATTTGAGATCTAGAGTTGCATATCTGCAGAAATGTTCAGAAATTTATGAAGCATACAATAGGACAGAATATTAGATATGAAACTAACATGGATTGGATGGCCAATCCATGGATCACCACAGTGAGAGGAAGAATCCTAACACTGAATATCTCTCCTCCAAAATGCAGACAAAACACCCTGCAACTGCAAACTTGAAAATAACGCAGTCCAGGGAGAGAGACTGCATTGTAGGCTCTAAGAATTCTTTGGCCTGATGCCAAGGTTGGATCTAAATATCAATTAGCTAATGCACTCTTCTAGGAGGTTAAAATACACACTCACTAAGAATAGGCACCAACATAAGCTAGATCTGAGCAGATCTAGTTTCTCCACTTGCTACAACTCACAAGTAAAACCCAACCCTCAACAGGATTAGCACTGTAGGTGTAAGGTGAAGCTTGGCCCAAGCCTGATAGTGGACAAGATGGAACAAGTCTCCTCCAAGAGTTGCTTAAGGAAGGAGGTGGGATTCCTAAATAGGAAAACCCCCAATGAGGGATGTCTCAGTAGATAATACCTTCAGAAAATAATATCTTCAACAATATTTTCCTACTGCTCTCCTCTTCCTTTTATAATATTGGAGTCTTGTCAAACCCTAAACCACTTCATTAGTTTATCCCCTTTCACATGTAGAACCTCTATCTAGAACTGCACTGTGCCTCAAGGAGGTTCAATGCATCTAGATTGCATTGTTGATTTGGTCAATGTTGACCCAGTCTCATGGTTTAAACCCATTCACACCTGCAAGAGTTTATTTATATGGCCCAAATATGTCTCTGTTCACATAGGAATTGATTTATTTTTTTATTTTCAGGAGTTTTACATGTCCTCCTTTACATTTTATTCATCAATATGAAATGCAAAGCAAAATAAGGCAAACTAGAATATTCCCATTAGCTTGGGCTACTTGGGAATATTACAGAGTATGTCAAAATATTTCATTATAATATGCAAAGGTCCCCATATACTACATTATCCAAAGACATCCTGAAAGCAACAATAATTAAAGGAATGAAAGAAGAATGGGTTGAAACACTTAATATAATGGGAAGAGGGGACATCTATCAAGAAGAATATGATAAATTATTTCTCTATGTATCAGGTGCTCTCGGGGAAGTATGTGAAATAAGCCAATTGGGCAAGACTCGACAAAGAAATATCTCAAGTAGTCTAGTGGTAACGTAACCAGAGCAGAGTTTGGTAATATTTTGGAAGACTTCAAAACTGACATTTTAGGTAATTTGACAACACAACTTGATGTCCCACAAGCCAAGCAGAAGCAAGCTATAGCGGAACAAAAATTGATCGTCTTTTGCCCACGCTGTCAAAAGAAGCACAGCCAAAGGGAATGCCCCTTATACATGATTCATACTTGTGCTATATGCACTAAGGATCATGCCACGGATCACTGTCCTTCACTCCCAGGACTCAAAGTATTTTACAAAGAAGCAGAATAAGAAACATGATGAACCAGCGTCAGCAATGGAAAACACGACCAGGTATGCCTCAAGACCTGCCTCCATTCTTTCCTTCTCCACAATTTAACCAACAAAACCACTCAGCAGCTTGGAAAAATCAATCGCCTTTCTCCACTTGGTCGTCCCAGTCGTTTCCTATACCACCTTGGCCAACACAACCCTCTACAGGGAATAATTGGCTAAGTTTTCCTTGTTCTCCTCCTTATTGGAAAAACAACCCATATCAAACCCAGTGGCCAACATCCCCTTCTCAAACCATAAATTGGCCTCAAAATTGGCAACGACCTCTGGGAATGACCCACCCACCAATGGGGACAGGAATTCAAAATCAACCTACACTACCAGCTCCATACGCTGTCCAGGACAACCCTCAGCCTATCATCCATCCTTAGTTACCAGCCCAACCTAATCCTAACCCCAACAACAGGCAGGTTTAGCTAATCTAGATTATAGAAAATCCCAACCCCGAAACTAAACATAATAAATGTAATGAACTAAGGCTAAGATTAGGACATATTATCTCGCTAGAAAAAGGGATGACCCCACCATAATTGGAATCTGGAACTCCAACAGAGCCAAGGCAAACAAATGTAACTGAAGTAGAGGTGGAGCAAGAAAAGGAAACAGTTGACCAAGAGAAGCCTAAAAATCTTAGGATTTTTTCAACTAATTTACCTGAAAGGCTAACACTACCTATAACAGTGGTCTCCCTAGATTTTTATATTTTGGGAGAATTGAGAAACCTTTACATCAAAATTCCTCTTCTGCAGACCATACAAGACATCCCCATATATGCCAAGACAATTAAAGAACTGTGTGGAAGGAAGCAAGCAAAAAGAGAAAATATTGCTCCCATCATTCATGTGGTAGGAACACTTTCTGACTTATTATTGGGTAAGGAGGCCCCCATTAAATAAGATGACCCAAGGAATCCCATAATAACTGTGAAAATATCTGACCACTCCTTTCCAAACACATTGGTTGACTTAGGGGCAGCCATTAACATCTTAACAACCGGGACCTGTGAAAAGATAGGCATATCATTGTTAAAACCCACAGCTACACTATTGGAACTTGCCGAAAGGTCTGTTATCAGGCCAGAAAGAATATTGTAGGACATCCTGGTTTCTATAGACTCATGGGAGTATCCGGCTGATTTCCTAGTTATTAACCCAAAAAATCGAATGGACGGACACCCCTTGATTCTTGGACAGCCTTGGTTAGCAACGACTGATGCTTACATAGGCTGTTGGACAAGAAACATGACCACTTCTAGGGGAGATTCCATAAAAAACATTATCATTTACCCACCTGCCAAACCAATTTACCCATGATACACATTCAAAAGCATCCGCATACATATTGGGAGCAAAATATCCATCCACCTCTGACATTAATCAAAGCTCTTGAATTTAAAGATAAAACTGAAGATGATGTAATCAATAACTTTATGAATTAGCCACCTACATCCGAAAACTTGAAATGCCAAATGCTGAAAATAGTTCTTGAAGAGAAAACATAAGAAGATCTGTTGACAAACCTTGATGATCAACATACACCTACAACTGCAGTATGCAATAGCATACTTGTTGACATTGAACCAAGGAAAATTTTGAATATCAATGGAAATCTGGATAGTGACTATTAACACTGGAAAATCGTATAGCAGAATATGGCATTAATTAATGTCAAGCCTAAGGATTTACAGGGCAGGAACACATTATGGAAGCAAGAAAGTATTTAAAATCTCTAGGGTTTTGATAAAATCTGTTAGGTCCCTATATTACTAGTATAGTCCCTTATTGTTGTTAGTTTAACCCCCTTATAGTTATTATTGTACCCTTTTAACCCCCATATTGTTATTATTGTGACCTTAAATTATTATTGTTAGGTCGGCTAGGATTACATTGTGGCCCCATGGACTCCTATATATAGAAAGGGGGTTTTGTAATTTGAATCATCCAAGAATTGTTCATTCATGTAATGTATTGGAGGTTGCCCCCTCAAAGTGGTTTATTTCTAAGGCGTTGAAATCTCTTTCTTCTCTTTTTGGAGCTGGTTTCACAACATTTGGTGTCAGAGCTTTGAGATTTTAGGGTTTCGCTGCTCCAAACAGGTCAACATGGAATTTTCGCTATAATATTTTTTCTACGAAGGTTCAAAATATGAAATTTTTAGAGTAGGAAGCCAAAATCCTGAGGAACATCGTCAAAACATTTCAGATCTTGGTTTGCAATATTTTCAGAGATATGATTTGTGCAATTTAGGTCATTTTGCAGGCTCCTAAATTTAACCTAAACAAGTCATCATGGTATTTTCGTAATAACTATTTTTCTACAAAGGTTTAGAAGCTAAACGTTTTAGAGTACGAAGCCACAATCCTAAGGAACATCTTCAAAAAAATTTCAGATATTGGTTCGCAATATTTTCAAAGATATGATCTGTGGAAGTTAGGGATTTTTTAGGCTTTTGAATTTCATCTCAAAGAGGTGATCGTGGGAAAATCTTCATATCTCTCTCTCTGAGCATCGGATTGGAATGCGGTAAAAAGTTGGTACAAGTGCACGGACTATAGTTTTTTTTTATCAAGGAAAAAAATAACACATGGTAAGTCGTACAAGTTCGCTCTACTGAACCAATCAAAAATTGGGTCATTGTGGGAGATTGGACATAACTTTGCCTTGAAGAATCCAAATCAGATCATACCTATGGAATTTGAAAGAAGCTTCAGAGGGTTACAACAGGGCTGAATTTTAGATATTGAGGATCCGTAATTTTAGAGATAATTCAATTTCAATATCAAGCTCGTCAAAAGCAAGTAAAAGTTGTGTATTTTTTTTTTCTGAATTGCATAAGTCTTGTTTGAAGAATCACATTGAATTGATTCCAAGGGCATATTGTAGAATAGATATTAGTATTGGATTCTAAAATGGCCCCTAAAAAAAATTCAACACCCATTAAGCCTTTAGAAATCTCTACTATGACTTATGAAGACGAAGAATGGAAACATGGCATATAAAAATTACAAGAGCAAGTGCAACAAATTTCGCTCTCGCAAAGAGCAACAAAAAATGACATGGAAGTTTTGAAGAAAGGCGTGGAAACTAAGATGGATGGTTTGAAGAAAGGCGTGGAATCTAAGATGTATGGTTTGAAGAATGGCATGGAATTTAAGATAGACGGCATGGAATCTAAGATAGATGGCATGGAAGCTAGCATGGAATCTAAAATGGAAAACATGAAGAATGATCTAAAAGCAGACATGGAAGGTTTGACAAAGTTGATACAAGAAATGTTTCCTAATGGTGAAAAGATAGTAGAGGAAACTCTTGATGAGAACAAAATAAATGTTAATCGTGATTTCATAAACTCTAATGTTGGCGGGAAGAACCACCATATTCCAAAAATGGATATGAGGAAGTTTGATGGAAAGGATCCTGTAACATGGATACTACAGATGGAGCAATATTTTGATCTCCATAACGTGCACAACACACAAAAGGTACGCATTGCAACTTTACATTTAGAACAAAATACATTTGTATGGTATCGATGGCTTTGCTCCCGTAAAAAAATTGTCACTTGGTCAATTTTTATGGAGGAAATGATAGCACATTATGAGAATACAAAGAGCAACACCTTCTTTAGCCAATTGATAAATCTCAAACAAAAGGGTTTAATGGGGGAGCACATTGAGGACTTCCAAAAATTGAATATAAGGGTAACTGATATTCCAGAGGAACACAGGATTAATCTCTTCATAGGTACTTTAAAGGATAACATCCAACATGAAGTTCATGTTTTGGAACCTAATTTATTGGAGAAGGCATTCAGGTTGGCAAGAAAAATTGAATGTAAAATTATGGCAACAAGGAAGCCTACCACTCACTTCTATAAAGAGGGAAGTGTTGCTACTCCTAGATTTCCACAACCTACATGGTTGACACCACAACAATTGGAAGAAAAAAGAGCAAAAGGGCTTTGCTACAGTTGTGATAGAAAATACACTAAAGGTCATAAGTGTGCTGAGAAGAAATTATTTTACATAGATTGTGAAGAGGAAGAAGAAAATGAACAAGAAGAGGATATACACCGGGAACCAACCCTAGAAGAGGAAGAAATGAATCCGACCATATCGTGTAATGCACTGGCAGGAATTACCACTCCTCAAACTCTCAAGATACAAGGACAAATCAAGAAGAAAAGGTAATAGTGTTGATTGATTCAGGTAGCACCCATAATTTTATTCATTGTAAGGTAGCCAAGGAATTAAATTGTTTCCTATACCCAGCACCAGAATGTCAAGTGATGGTTGCAAATGGAGGAACTATAAATTGCTCTGGGAAATTCCATAATATCAAAGCTAACCATGGGGGAATATGTAATTACTATTCCAATGCTTTCCATTCCTATGGGAGGTGCTGATGTTGTACTAGGAGTACAATGGTTACAATCTTTGGGGACGGTAGCTTTTAATTTTCAAGAACTTTTCTTGAAATTTTTTTCAGAAGGAAAGGAAGTCGAATTACGGGGTATTGCAGGGAAGCCAAGAAAGATAATAAGCTCTAATGTCATGACAAAGCTTCTAAATAAAGAACAACGAGGCATAATTGCACAATTATGCTCACTAGAAGTTCCAACATCAAAATCATCTATTTCTATAGATCTCCAAAAAGTCTTGGACAATCATTCCAAGGTTTTTGAAACTCCAAAAGGACTCTCACCTATACGTGATCATGATCATGCTATTCATTTGATTCCAGGAAGTGTTCCTCCAAACATCAGGCCTTATAGATATCCTTATGTCCAAAAGAGCGAAATTGAACGTATGATTGCAGAAATGTTAGAGGCAGGTATAATTCAATCTAGTCAAAGTTCTTTCTCTGCTCCTGTAGTATTGGTACACAAGAAGGATGGATCATGGCGAATGTGTCCGGATTATAGGGAGCTCAATAAGCTCACCATTAAAGATAAATTTCCCATTCCTGTGATCGATGAATTATTGGATGAATTACATGGAGCAATTTATTTTACCAAGTTGGATCTTCGTTCAGGATATCATCAAATTAGAATGAAGACTGAAGATATTCCAAAAACAGCATTTCGAACTCATGAGGGTCATTATGAATTTTTGGTCATGGCTTTTGGCCTTACCAATGCACCTTCTACATTTCAAGGGTTGATGAATTCCATTTTCAAACCCTTCCTTAGAAAATTTGTGCTAGTATTTTTTGATGATATACTAATCTACAGCAGGTCTTAGAAGGATCATGTTCAACATGTTGACAGGGTGCTCAAACTATTGCAGGAGAAACAATTATATGCAAAAACATCCAAATGTTTCTTTGGAGTACAAGAGGTGGAATATATGGGTCATATTGTATCTCACGAGGGTGTTAAGGTAGACACTAACAAAATTAAAGCCATTAAGGAATGGAAATTCCCCACAACCATAAAGCAGTTGTGAGGATTTTTCGGGTTAACAGGGTATTATCGAAAGTTTGTTAAGAATTATGGGAGAATAGCAACACCTCTAACAACATTATTGAAGAAAGATGCATTTTCATGGACTCCTGAAGCAACTAAGGCCTTTGAACATCTTAAAGAGGCAATGTGCCTAGCACCAGTCTTAACTACACCAAAATTCACAAAAACCTTTATTGTGGAATGTGATGCCTCAGGAAATGGAATTGGTGTTGTTTTAATGCAAGAAGGAAGATCCGTTGCTTTTGAAAGTCATCCAATCAAAGGAATTTAATTACAGAAACCTATTTATGAGAAGGAAATGTTAGCAATATTGCATGCACTAAAGAAATGGAGAACTTACCTAATGGGAAGACACTTCAAGGTAAAAACTGATCATGATAGTCTTAAAAACTTTTTGGAACAAAGAATATCTTCATAAGAGAAGAGAAAATGGGTCACAAAGATGTTGGGTTATGACTTTGAAATAATATACAAAAAAGGGAAGCTAAATGTTGTTGCATATGCACTCTCAAGAAAGAATGAAGAGGTGGAAGCATTGCTTTGTGCCATTTCTTTTATCCAACCAGATTGGATAAATAAAGCAAGAGATGAATGGAAGAAGGACGAAGAAGTGTGGACACTCATTCAAAAGTTGCAGCAAGATCCTAGTACATCTGATACATTTAGTTGGAAAAATTATTCCTTATGGTACAAATATTGCTTATATCTTTGTAAGAGTTCCCAGCTAAAACAAAAGATTCTTTTGGAATTACACACTTATCCTTTAGGAGGACACTCAGGATTTTTAAAAACTTACCACAGGGTGAAGAAAGAATTTTTTTGGGATGGCCTTAAATCTGATATTCAAAGGTTTGTGGCGGAATTTTTGGTTTGCCAGTAGAATAAAGTTGAGACAATTAAGACCCCGGGTCTTCTACAACCTTTATCCATTCCAAGTCAACGTTGAGAGGATATTTCAATGGATTTTATCATTGGTTTACCTAAGTCCAAAGGAAAGAGTGTCATCATGGTGGTAGTTGATAGACTTACCAAGTATGCACACCTTTGTGCATTATCTCATCCATTTAAAGCAAGTACAGTTGCTACTACATTTATGGACACAATTCAAAAGCCACATGGAAACCCAAGGGTTATTGTGAGCGACAAAGATCCCATTTTTACTGGAAATTTTTGGATGGAGTTATTTTCTTGTTTGGGTACTCAATTAGCTCATAGCTCATCTTATCATCCTCAATCCGATGGTCAAATTGAGAAAGTAAATAAATGTTTGGAAGGATATCTTTGTTGTTTTGTATCTGATAAACAAACACAATGGGTCAAGTGGTTACCTCTAGCTAAATGGTGGCATAACACTTCCTTCTATACTGCAACAAAAATGACCCCATTTATGGCACTTTATGGATATCATCCACCATCCATCACATCATCTTTAAGAGAAAATTCGAAGGTTCAAGCAGTCGAATATCACATCGAGCATCAACAAGAAGTTCTCATCTTTAAGGACAACACGAATTTAGCACAATAGGTTGTGAAAATGTAGGGTGATCATCTGAGTATGTTAAGTTTTGATGGGAACTAGGTATTTTTATGGCTACAATAACCTGGCTCATCCCTCAAGCAAGTTAAGAGTTTGTAAATTATAACTTAGAAATTACTATGGTCCTTACAAGGTGTTGCAAAATATTAATTATGACGCCTAGGTGGAGCTTCTGCTTCTGCAGTGCATCAATTTTCCATGTTTCATGCTTAAATAAGGTTATAGGTGAAAATATTCCCGGTTCAAAAAATATTTCCGGAGACATTGAGAGGAAAAATCATATTGGAACCAGAAGCGGTCATGGAAACAAGAACTCGACAACTACGGAATCGATCAATTTCAGAGTATCTCATCAAGTGGAAGAATTTATACACTGAAGATTCTACATGGGAGGATGATAAATTTATACAGAAGCACCCAGAGCTACTCAAGCGTTGAGGAAAACACTTTTTTGAAGGAGAGGGGCATGTTAGGTCCCTATATTACTAGTATATTCCATTATTGTTGTTAGTGTAACCCCCTTATTGTTATTATTGTACCCTTGTAACCCCCATATTGTTATTATTGTGCCCTTAAAGTATTATTGTTAGGTCAGCTAGGATTACATTATGGCCCCATGGACTCCTATATATAGAAAGGAGGTTTTGTAATTTGAATCATCCAATAATTGTTCATTCATGTAATGTATTGGAGGTTGCCCCCTCAAAGTGGCTTATTTCTAAGGCGTTGATATCTCTTTTCTTCTCTTTTTGGAGCTGGTTTCACAACAAAATCAGATTTGAACTAGTCATAAATGCTAGATTGTGTGCTTTATCTTTCGATAAGAGCGTCTTCTGTGCACCTTTTTGCTCGATAAGCACGCATTCCTATAAATGGAAAATTTTCTCTTTCCGGGACCACACCAAGCAAAGGATAGTTACTCCTTATATGAAGTCGCATGAGGATAGCCACCAATGCCTCCTTAGACACTATGTGAGCACACAAAGGATTATTTGAGCACACAATGGAATCATGCCTCTCCTTTGGGTCACCATCCATCATGTACCAAGGGAGGGAAGGAGGATTTGAAACTCCCCTATATAAAACCACCAAGAGATTTAGAAAGGGTGATCACATTGTTATGCTGGCCAAGGTTACCCAAGCAACACCAACAGTGTCTGACTTGAAGCTGGAGCTGAAGAGGACTCAATCGTTGACCACCCAACAATTTTAGTCCACCACGCCAGAGAGAGAGAGTGAAACTACATCAGAGGCAAAGCTTGGAAGGCAACATCCTTGCATCGATACCTAGAGCCATTTCCTAGGTTCCCCTTGGCAAGTGGGTAAAATTTCCTCTCCATTTCAAACGTTTAATAAGAAGAGGCCTTTGAGCCGTCGTTGGTATTATTATCATTTTGAATCTCTTTGATAGCTTTTGTATATTTGTGTTTTAGTTATAGTTTAACCAAAGCATACTTTAGCACATTGTTTCCACTAAATTTTATGCTTTTGAGCTCCACCACTTTCTGCCTGTTACCAATAGTTTAAAGAGTAGACCACACTCTTTAAACTGGTGCAATTTTGTACACCCGTGTGACTAATCCACCGCTACAGGATTGGCGATTCCACTAACGTGTTCCAAGTTTATGTGGTTGTGCCATCTTTCGTAGGAGACCCTTTTTCTATGCTGGAGTGGAGCTGACAGTCCTTTGACCCATCTTACAGTCCCTAGATTCACTAGAGTGACAAAATAAAGAAGGCAACTCCTAATTTTTTTTTACTTGCAGGATTTTTGTGCAAAATTTCTTCTCACAGACACACAGTGCACGCGTTCAGGATTGACCCACGTGTAGGAAAGTGCACCTGTCAGAGCCTTTTCCACACAAATTACAGAATGAGATTTTTTTTCTCTATATTTTGCATTTTTATACTTGTAAGTGTGCTGGGTAGCCCCTAATGTATCTTCCAACACCTGTGTTGATACCCCACAGCTTCTGAGAACTCACTTTTTGCTGCTTTCTGTAGGCATAGAGTTAGTTTTCATTTAAGTTGGTTTTTTTCAAAAATATTCACATAGTTTAAGTAGGGGGCGAATTAATCATTGCTTTCTAAATGACTTATGTTTTTCAAATTCTGGTATGCACACTTAGATTAACTAGTCCAAGTAAGCTAGTTTTATTTTCTAGTGTAGATATTGTTTAGCTTAATTCAATTTTTGCATTTAGGAAATTACGGGACTAGGCTTGAATTTCCGATTAGAACAAGTAATCTCTATTGCCTTTGCACCCTTCGGTGATCCTAGGCAAGCATATTAATGCTCTATTTTTTCGATTCACCATCTCCCTTTAGTTAGTCACATAGATTAACTAGGAAGATTTGAAAGTGGCCCATTATCCACACACGTTTTCCCTTTTGAGCCAGGAACAAGATAACGTAGTTTAACTAGGGGTTTTTTGAAAATGATCACCGATATCAAAATGTTTAAGCAATGAGCTTGTTCACCTTATGCTCACACACACTCACCCACTAAGAAAAGAAAGCCACCTAAAACTAACTTAAACCAGCTTACTAAATTCTCCCCACAGGGGCCACAAGAGAATTTATAGATTAAGTTAGGATCAAGGGGTTAGGCATCCAATAATCCGCCTTGATCACACTTCATACTGAAATATAGAAGTTGTGTATTTAGGGAGCTTCAAAATCCACTTATCAGCCCACAGAAAAGAAATCATGAGTGCGGAAAAGACCAAATTCAGAGGGGGTTAGGCTTAGGCGCAGTGCGTACGGTAACAGTTGGGGCTACCTGACCCGGCTGATACTCAGTACTGTTAGCTGAATACCAAGAAGCCCAAGACTCGAACGCTCATGTGGGACAGTGGTTCTTAGTGGCAAAACTAGGTCATCCTTTACCCTATAGGTGATGGTGCATGCAAGCACCAGATCCTCTACCCTTACCTTGGTGGATTCTCTTCGGCTGACTAGGGGTGTCACCAGCTCTTACAGGACGTTGTGCTAGCACTCGCAAGAAATATTCTCAAGTCCCAGTTACTTTTGAGTGTGTGAGGACACATAGTTCTTCTAGTATTTTGAGTCTCATGCGCAAAACAAAACAAAAAACCATATTTTTGCTTGATTGATCACATAAATTAAAATTAAAGGGAAAATCATTTTATTTTCACTTTGTTTTATTTATGTGGCCATAATTTTTCTTTGAACTAGAATATTTCCCCTCAAATTTATCCAAAACCTAACCTTGTCGACACCCAAACGGTCCCAACAGAACCTTGTCGATCCAGGCGTCTTTTGGACCTCCCCTCATTACAGGGAGGGGTTCTAGGTCTTTCGCCATTTAGGCGTAAAAGAAGAAACGCTGCCACCATCATTGGTTCATCCTTCATTGGAGAAAACATATTTGGGAACTCTAGTTAGTCTCCCATCACCACAACACACACCACTCCCCCCTCGACCCCTAGGGGGCAGAGGAGCATGTCCCATTCAGGAAACCAACTGAACACACATCAGGGTACATCACAGACTAACCCTCATTCTAACCAGAACTTCAAGTCTTCACACGTTGCCATGGAATCAACCTCCCAGTCACCCTTCTTAGCTACATTGAATCTACCTAATTTAACAAATCTCACAAATGACCCCATCACACATGATCCTTCATGGCCTCCCATGCCCATGAAGCTCCCTTCGGATATACCAAAGTTTGAAGGAAATAAAGCATAAGAGCCAGGTAATCATATAATTACCTTTCAGCTGTGGTGCTCATCAAATAGTATCATCGACGATACTATTTGATTGAGGCTATTTCAGCGCACTCTTATGAGAGTGGTTGTGAAATGGTACGTGGAGCAACCTCCTACTTCACATGGAAATTTTAGCACCCTCGCTACCGCATTCCTCACTTATTTTCAGATACCCATTCACCATGATTCAGGAATGGATTTACTGAATCATTTTAGACAAACCCCTACCATCCATATCTCTGACCATATTCATGAGTGGAGGCGTCATCGCAGTTTATGCAAAGCTAAACTCAACAAACGGATCCTCTTAGATTTATTCTTGAAAACTCTGACGGCGGAGATTTCAAAGGATGTGGTGCTGCAATACCCCACATCCGAAGAGGATGCAATCAGTAAAGCCCAGAAGCTTGAACTAATTTATATGCAGTAAGGATAAATTTACAATATCCTGCCTAACGCCCTACGCATGCAAACTTATCAAGAATTGCAAGGTGCTTCAAAATTTGTAGATGGACTAATTGGGTCAATGACCCAAGGGTACCTAGGCAGCAGTAGTTCCAATCCCGGTTATGCATAGAACATGTGTCAACCTAGATTTCAAAGTCATCACATGCCTCAGAAAGATTTGAATAATAGGGTGCAAGCGTATGACTAGGGAGGACCCTATCCTCCAGCTAAGGGGACCCAATATGCAAGAAGAAACACTAACGAAAGAGCTCCCCCCCAACGACCATGTGCAAACAAGGGACACCGTTATGCTCAGTCCCAAGCATAGGACACACCTATGCAAACCAATGCACAGCTGAACTTTGTACAACCATCCCATAATCAACCACACTAGTATAACAAGGAGAACTACCCTCCTAAAGTGGTTAAGAAAAAATCAAAAAACAAGACCAAAGGGAACCCTAGATAGGGGGCATCAACCAAAAACACCCAACGCAATCCCAGGCTGGAGGAAACTCTAGCAAGAATCAAAACCAGGAGCCAAGCAATGCCCAACGGCAAGGAAAAAGGCCACCTCTACAAACAAATCGTTCTTGTTCAATTTGTGGTGAGTACGGGAACTATACTCACCACTGCCCCGATCTCCCTGAGTTAAAAAAGCTTCAAAGTAACCAAGGAAAATGAGGATCTTCCCAGCAACCCGCTGTTATGCAAGAAACTTTCCCCCACCAAGGGATGGTCAGCACTCAGCAACAAAACCCAGAATATTCCAGGAAAAATAACCATGAAATTTACATGACTGGGGAAGATTTTTTTTTTTCCAAAGACGGAATTGCAGTTACGACACCCCACCATACTCCACTACATCAAGGGCTAGTACTAGTGCATCATGGAAGATTTATCTCAATCACCCATTGCTATGTTTGCATTGGAGGTACTGTAGTCATGCTCAAAGCAATGGAAATCCCTACTTTCCACATTAGGAACTATTGACCTTGCCAATACGCGCATGATGGATTTTGATTTAGACAAAGCTACCCCTAGGATTCATTCCATGGTCGCATTCCAGATACCAGTATCGGCTTAGAATATCACTATTCACTGATGTTTCATTGACGATGGTGCATCAACATGCATCATGTCGAAATTTTTTTGGAAAAAGTTGGGTTCTCCCAAACTAAAACCCTTTATCATAACACTTCGAGCCTACGATGGTCGTCCCTTGACACCTGTTGGCCTCTACCAAAATGTCCTGGTCTATTTAGCCGGCAAGACGGTCCACATAGAAATTGAAGTATTGGACTCTCACTTGGATTACAATATACTCCTTGGGCGAAGTTACATGTATGCCATATCCACCATAGCCTCCTCTGTGTCTTCTGCATTATTATTTCCCCCCAAGAGGATCGCATCATTACTGTAGACCAGCTGACACACAGTGAGAAGCGTCCCCTAACCAACATGGATGTAATTCTACCCTATGTAGATACAACCGCAGATGGTCTTTCAAAATACCAAAAATATGGCCCCGACCAATTCAAACTGTTGTCCATCATAGGGTCATTCCTAGGAGATCCTCCCATTATCCCTGAGGCATCATTTGATGCCACAGGGCATGATGTCCACATCAAGCACCAAGGTCAGTCAGGACATGGATTTGAGTAGTAACAACACAGAGGCATCAGCCACTGCAGCCTCTCTATCCTACGCCACCTCCCAAACCCCTTTTCTCTACCCTCTAGCTGGCTTCATCTCCCAGCAGGTTTTAGCAACACTAGTATTACCCAACATATCATTGGCGTTCCCAGTTTGGTACCTCATTCCCCCTTCTGAAATAGGAACCACCAATATTACTGTCGTAGGTTTAAATCTCCTCAACCCTGAGGAGCCCTAACCAACCCAAGAAATGATCGAGACTGCCCCCGCAAAGGAATTTCCCGTTTCGAAACCGATGATCACAACCAAGAAAACCACAAATAGGGGGAAGAAGATGGTGACCCCTGCCATTCAAACGGAATCACCAGTCTATGCCATATGCGATGTTATAGGCCACCCAACCCACATATGTCCGGAGCTAGATGAGTTAAAACCACTCCTTGGCTCCGAAGCAGACATCTCGATGCCGCGCTCCCGTAAAAAGGAACCTACCTCAAAAGGTAAAGGAAAACAACTGCATACCAATCATGCATGCTCTCTCTGTTGCATCTATGGGCACTGTACCCACCATTTTCCAAAGATACCATAGTACAGGGACGCCTTACATTTGGTCAAGCGATCCTATCAAGAGGATACCTCGACCCAGTCAGTTAATGACGAACCTCGCACCATCCTATACTTACAAGAGGAACATAGGATTGTAGAAAGGCCCCCAATAATTCCCATTATATGTTGTACGCTATGTGATGAATGTGGTCACTACCTTGAAGAGTGTGTAGCTTTGGAACTCATTCAGAGATGGTATCCAATCTAAAGGGTTTACTACGTAGGGCTACGAGCGACACAATTCACATGCCTGGTATGCGCCAACAATCACCTTTTAGAGAATTGTCACTACATACCTCGCTTCCGGATAGCCCTTGCTAGCCTTCGCTCAGCCATAGTCCGCCTTTCCCAAGAAGATGATATGGACGCCGAGTCCACCGGTAGCTCCATGACCCAAGCAGATGAGATGAGCGGATATATTATGTTCTTGACAACCGAAGAACGGCCTAGCAAGGAACCCCTCGTTACCCATAATGGCACCTCACAGCAATTACCAGTGTGTGCGTTATTCAAAAATGCAGACCATGTAGTCGTCCATTGCCCCAATTTAGTAGCCTTCCGGCGCTAGTTCCCCATCAGACCTCGAACTGAAGTCTATGGAACTTTCATAACAAGGATATTCTGCCTGATATGTTAGGGTAATCATTACGAGTGACATTGTACTTATGCCTCGCAGATTCATGCCACTATTTACATGATTAATGCCATAGAGAAGAGATAAGATGATCTCTGAGAATGGCATAAAAAGTACATCGCCGGATCAATGTCTCCACCCCCGCAATGGTGTGTCAAGCTGGACAAGACATCACACCACCAAGGAATAACACCGGCCAAGCCTAGGATGAAATGTGGCCTATGTGATCTAAATGACCACCGAGTCAACCAATGTAGAGAACTCAAACCCCTAGCCAACAGTCTCTGCATAGTCTCTTCTCTCCCCCAGAAACTTCTCTCCAATCAAGAGAAGATCACACGCACTTATTGCTAAATTTTCTCACACTTTCACCATACGTTTAAGTGTATACATATCCCCAAGCTAAGAGTGGCATGAGTTGCATTGATTCTACACTCCACTAAAGAGGAAGACAAGTCTAAGCCAATGACACGGAAATGGAGACAGAAGACAACCTCATCTACGTTTGACCCTTTCCAAGCATCCACATCAGGAACAATGCATGAATCACACAGTATCTACTCCATTGGCTCAATAACACCATGCACCATCTGCACTACCCTGAATCATGCACCAAAGACATGCCCATTAATGGAAACATTTAGGCACCTCTGTGGCAGGCACAATTTCCACCTACCGAAAATTGACTATCCTATTGGGGAACCTAACTTCGAGCCCACACACAGAATCACATTATGGAGATTTTCCCCCCCACCAAATTCCGATGATAAACTACCATTTACGATTTGTATCCACTGCATTGGTGAAAGGATTATCACTGCCTCAACCTCGCCACAGGATTTCCATCATAACTCGTCACTTAAAAACCAAGGCAATTTCGTGCTTTTGCGTCAATTTATGTAATATACCAAACTCGCATGCTCCATACGAACTCCTTGATGACACCCATTTTTTAGAAAAATTCCTAGTACAACTAGATCACGTCAAGGAAAGCCGACGAAAGTCACTACAACACAATGAGGCCCATAAGGAAAGGGTAAAAGCATCATTGTACCACCACTTCAACCCTCGCTCATTCACTGAGGGATAACTAGTCCTCCGTTATGATGTCGCAAAAGAAACCCTAGGGCCAGGAAAGTTCAAAACCTTTTGGAAAGGACCCTACATCATCAAAAATTGCCTCTACCAAGGGGCATACATCTTGATAGAACCGCACAGATCGCTCTAACTAACCCCATCAATGGCCTTTACCCTGGTCAATTTTTGCCCATATGTCTTCGTGCGCTTCTTTAGACAGGGAACACAAAACCCAATCACCAAAATATCTTTGACCCGAAAACACGCTCAAAATGCCAACATGGATCACCAAAATGAACCATACTTTGGATTTGCTTATGGAGCATCGCGATGGTCTCAAAACTTAGCTGCAGCTACCTGGTTCATCTACCACCCCGATCAATCACCACTGTGTTCAAACGATGTGTGCATCAGATCAACAACAAACAATCAGGCAGAACATGACGTCATCATTGGACTTATGTGCGACGTCCTCCATCGGGGCATTCGTCGTATGCATATCTACCTCGATTCCCAGTTAGTAGTATCGCAACTAAACCGAACATTTGAGACCAGAGACACACACTTGTTTAGAAAATATTTACGTGCCAAAAGATTAAGCAGACAATTTGATCACATCACATTTTCACATGTATCAAGGGATCAAAACCAAACAGCTGATCCCATAGCTAACAATATCCTAGACTGGAATGTATCTCAAATAAACCATTATCCATAAAAAAAACAAAAACATAGATATCCATCAGCATAAAATAAAATATATAAACTGAATTCAATATCACATCATGTAGAGCTGCAAAAAATATCTCTCATATATATATCAAAAAATATGTGTATCTGAGTACAAAAATAGTATCGTTGGCCCACTAGCCATCCCCAAGATACAAAATTCGTGAAAAATAAGGGAATCATCCTCATAATGGGTGCTTTCCCTATGTACAAAACTACTCTAGGGGGGTGCCCCCTCAAGATGAGCACCTAGACCCACCACCGCTCCTGGTGCCACCACCAGAGCTGTTGTTGCCACTGCGATCGCGACCTGATGTAGAGTGGGCCGATAATCCCTCTCGTGGGCCATCACCATCTCTAACCAAACCTCCTTGAAGTCATCCATAAAACCTCGAGTAGGCATACCTTGGGTCAAGAGGTCCACTCGACCCCAGAAGTCCTCAAGAGCGGTCACCTGAGCTGTAAGTACTACAATGTGTGCCTTAGCCGCATCTGCATGAGTTCGCTCGGCCGCAACCTCTCGTCGCTTCTACCAGAAGCGGGGCCAGCACCATCTCCACCAAGTCTAAAGTGGGATGGCACCACTGCACCCACTCTCCATATCACCCAGCCTTGACCACTCGAGGTCGTAGGCAGAGACCATGACCACCGCCTGGGCTGGTCAGGCGACCCACCTCACCACAGAACATCCTGCGTATGAGTAACCAAAATAATGTCAGTGTCAAGAAAAAAACACATAAGAACATAAATACTGGAACAAATGCAGAAGAAATAGAACACATACATGCAGGCCCCCAAACATAACCAAAAGGGAGACCCATGTCTCGGTCACCCTGGAAGTCCATCCCCGCATAAGGGTATGGAAAAAACATCTATGGGTTGGCCTCAAACCAGACCTTTGTCGTGGCATTCCAGTAACGCCCCACCCTACCACCATTGCCCCGTGGCATCACCGGAGCCCACCTCCTCATCTGTGGCTCCCGTGGACCCCTAATGGGCACCGCCACCACCAGCCTCAGTAGCACCACCCTCTCGTACATAATGCTACATAGGATGCTAGCGTACGCAAATGAATTAGATCCATGTTGGACCTTGTTCAATTGCGACACCATCCCATCAAACAAAAGTGGGTGAAATTGAAAAAGTGCCCGCCCCTCAGTCAGCGTAAAACTCCAACCTATGGGCCCGATGCCCGATGTGGAGCAAACAACCCCGCCAATCGCACAATAACTAACAGAGCACACAACTCTGCCACATCTGTCACTGATGCAATGTTGATGCACCCCTCAGTAAGAGGCACACCACCACAATGCCGCCTCTGGAATCTATCTAGGTTCACTCTCCCAATAGAGAGTGGGTACCTCAGAGTCTCACCCTGAGGGAGTAACCCGGTCACAAAGTATATATCTGTCTCTGGACGGATTACCAGGTTCATCCCCTGCAGTATGAACATATTGCACCTCCAGTGCCAATGATGGATAATGTAATGCAGTAGTCGGTCTTGAGACCAAAGGAACTCCTTCTTAGAGAACTTCAGAAGACCCCATCTGGCCAATTGACGACGCGCCCTAGCATCAGCAACTATAGCGGTCTAGATCTCAGGCCAATCCCGCTCTCTCCACACTAACCTTCCAAGCAACACAGGCACCCATCAGTATAGATAAAAACATCAAAAATAGACAAGAAACCAAAATTTCCTGTCATTATGGCCTTTGCGTGCAAAAATTAGGGAATAGCGCACCCTCTTGTGCCTGTCCCTCAGAATTACGCATAAGAAATGCGTGCTTTTGCCTAGATCGCCTGCACAACCTAGGGAAAAAGTTGCTCAGAAGCCATACAAACCTAATTTGTACGGCCCCTGGCACCATCAAACTGAAGAAATTACAATGCAGGATGTCATGAAAGTTACCTCGGCATAGTATTGCTAATCCTTGGTACACAAGCCGACCGCAATGGCAAGAAAGGCTCTACAAGCACCTCTGATCTCCCAAAAATAAAAAAGTACAAATGAATAGGATTAGGGCCATAATCCCATATTTATCACCCTTTTCCAAAACTTTGGAGGTCCATAACAGGATATCAGAAGGTCCATTCCACAAACCGTAAGTTGCACCATCATCAGTATGCCATGACGAATGAAAGTGATGCCACATATTCACTTTCCAAGAAAAATAATTTTTTCAACACCGACAGGTATGCTCTCTCCCATATTCTTTTGTAAAATCTCCTATCTTTCAATAATATTTGATGAAAATAATATGCTTTCACTTGAGTTATTTGTTTTTGCAGGAAGAACCCACAAGCCGCTTACAACACCATCTTCTAAAAATCTCAAAGAGTAGGCATCATTCTACCCCAAACATGATAGAGTCCCAAAAAATCTACATACCTTGACATCATTTCTCCATTAGAAATAAGCCATAGGGTCCTCATACCCGACCATGTTTATCATCACCTCACCCTGCACATGATAAACGTCCGTGTTGGTTTGTAGAGCCTCCCCTCCATGGAGCTCGTCACCCAAAGTAGACCATATATCACATCTCAAGTGATGCCATGGTCGTACCATTTCAGTTCGAGAAGCACCTCATGCCCATCCATTCATCATGCATAAGATCAATTTTACCATTCAAACTAAAAAAAAAAAAAAAAAAACACCCCACTTCTCGGACAATCAGGTTGTACAAGCAAATTGAAAGCGCACCTCCGCGCATCGCATTTGACCCACCATACCTCCATCAGCATAATCCCATATGTGACACTTCTTCATCCACTTCATCAACCCTACACATTAGACCAACCAATGGGACCCCCACCCTCAACAAAACACCGTCCTCACACCTTTAGTGAGTGAACCCTTTCATGTTTTGGGGTACCCATCTCTGTGTTTTGTACAAACCAAACCTAATTATTTTATTCTTTTGGTAAGTGTACAAATACCGCCAACGATTCCCTTTGCCTCTTCACCCTCATATGTTATCTTTTCCCCCATGGAAACAATCCCTCATTTTCCTTGGTTGGAGTATTTCACCCCCACGCACGCACCATCACGACCTTCATAGTCGGTTCACACCCACTCCCCGGAAGTCCCACCTGGTGATTTTCCTTCGTAAATAACAAGGTCACCGCTAAGTTGCTAAATCCTACCCTAACCCTGCCATCGAATCCCCATCATCTGTTTTCAGTCACCTCTTACCAACATGCCTATGTTAAACCCATCACATCTAGGTTCACGACCCCTCAGGTCGACGACCCATGGTTCGGTTAAGGCTTCCTTTTTGTCGACCTCGACACCTCTTTTCCAAAAAGGAAGCGGTACCTTGGATCACCCCTCCCCATGCAAAGGGGTATCCTCGGGTGGCTTTGTGGGAGACATCATTGTCCACAGATGTCATCTATCCTCTTGATATTCAACTATGAAAAAATATTTCATGTAAAGATGGTATCGTACCTTACAACCATTGCACTTTGATCAGATCCGTCGAAGACTTGTGCCTCCATAAGCATCTCTGCCAACAATGCTTACACGGGAAGGTCCCAACTAGTACATATGCATACATTGTGTAGTTATATGCCATACCAAGGTTATGCATATGGGTACCACGTTCCACCTATCGTCAAAGAAACAACTCCCCTGAGGGCATCAGTAGTCGTCATCAACAACCGCCAGCATCACTACCACAGTAGTGACACAGACAACACATGTATCTATCAATTTTGTTTAACTAGCCATAGCATCACGAGCATGGGACATACCCGCCTCGTTGAAATTTTTTATATATGTTGTACATTTTGTTTGCTTGCAAGGGTCCCTTAGGCCATGGTCATCTTGGAAATAGTGCAAGGTGTTGTCAATTCCAAGATTCACGCAGACCTCTCTCTCTCTCTCTACGCATGATACAGAAAAGAAATTATAATGTATTTCAGCTATACAGTCCTGCCTAGACCTCACACATTAAGGGGCAACTGTTAACATTGGAAAATTGTACAGCAGAAGATGACATTAATTAATGTCAAGCCTAAGTATTTACAAGGCAGGAACACATTATGGAATCAAGAAGTATTTAAAATATCTAAGGTTTTGAGAAAATCAAATTTGAACTAGTCTTAAATGCTGAATTGCGCGCTTTATCCTTCGAGAAGAGCACCTTCTGCGCACCTTTTTTCCTGATAAGCACACATTCCTGGAAATAGAAAAATGTTACTTTCCGCGACCACACCAAGAAAAGGACAATTAATCTTTATATGAAGCCACCTAAGGACCACCACCAGTGCCTCCTTAGACACTATGTGAGCACACAAAGGAATATTTGAGCACACAATGGAATCATACCTCTCCCTTGGGTCACCATCCATCATGTACTAAGGGAGGGAAGGAGGATTTGAAACTCCCCTATATAAAGCCACCAAGAGATGTAGAAATGGTGATCACATTGTTATGCTAGCCAAAGTTGCCCAAGAAATACCAGCAGTGTGTGACCCGAAGCTGGAACTGAAGAGGATTCAATCATTGGCCGCCCAAAAATCCTAGTCCACCACGCTAGAAAGAGAGAGGGAGACTACATCAGAGGCAGAACTTGGAAGCCAACCTCCTTGCATCGGGACCTATAGCCATTTCCTAGGTGCCCTTTGGCAAGTGGGTAACATTTCTTCTCCATTTCAAATGTTTAATAAGAAGAGGCCTTTGAGCCGTCGTTTGTACTATTATCATTTTGACTCTCTTTGATAGCTTCTGTATATTTGTGTTTTAGTTTTAGTTAACCAGAGCATACTTTAGCATATTGTTTCCACTAAATTTTATGCTTTTGAGCTCCACCACTTTCTGCCTGTTACCAATAGTTTAAAGAGTAGACCACACTCTTTAAACTGGTGCATTTTGTACACCCGCGCGACTAATCCACCACTACAACAACAAGTAAATCGCTATGTACCTAATTATGTTTTTAAAGATGTGTTGGTTCAGAGTGATGTAGAAGGAAATAGAGGGAAATGGATAGAAAAAATTCAAGAGTATGATCTAGATATTAAACCTGCAAAATTGATCAAGGGGAAAGGTTTGGCTAAGTTTTTAGTAGAGACAAATTTTCAAGCATTGGGAATCAATCTATTAGCACAACAGATGAATATGTAAATGAAGAAGGTCAAAATAAGTCCAAACCAGGTATTCAATACAAATATTTATGCTCAGATTGGTATAAAGACATAATTCATTATTTATGTTTCTTCTATTCTCCAACTTGGCTGAATAGATCAAAGTATAGATCCCTCAAGATAATTTCTTAGCCATATGCCATAGTAGAAGTGAAATTGTACTAGAAAGATCCTGCTGGTATCTTGCTGTTGTGCTTAATTGAAGGTGAATCCATTGAAGTTACCAAGGAATACCATGAAAGTCTGTGTGGAGGGAGTTATAGTTGGAAGGTCACAACCCATAAAATCCTCAAGTTAGGTTTCTATTGGCCTACCATGTTTGCAAATGTGTATAGACTAGTCAGAAGTTGTCAAAAATTTTAATTTTTTGCTGAAAAGAAAAGACTTGATCCATTACCTCTCATTCCATAATTCATAGAAGAACCTTTTAGACAGTGGGGACTGTACTTTATTGGAGAATCAATCCAACATCAAGTGGATTCTAACTGCCACTGATTACTTCACAAAGTGGGTTGAAGCAATACCCACCAAAAAATAAAATGATTAGGTGGTGATGAAGTTTTTAGAGGAGAAAATTTTTAGTAGGTTTGGGTGCCCAGTCAAGATTGTAACTGATAATTCTCAGGTATTTAATTCTGCTTAATTCATTGATTTTTTTCAAACATATAATGCAATTTTATCACATTCCACAACATACTATCCACAAGGGAATGGATTGGCAGAGTATTCAAACAAGACATTGGTTAGGATTCTGAAGAAAATAATCACTAAAAATAAAAAATATTGGGATTCAAAGTTAAAATTTTCCCTTTGGGAAGTTCGAGTAACTACCAAGAGGTCCATTGGAAAATCACCCTTTGAGATAGTTTATGGAACTCAAGCAATGTTTCCTAGTCAGTTGGCCAAACCAATGATTGCTTTCCTTCAAGAAGCTCAGGAAGAACCTAATGATTTGGTGAGAAGAATGAATTTAGTGATTGAGTCAAGTGAAAGCAGAAACAAAGTTAGATATAACTTGATTACTTATCAGGAAAAAATGAATTCTATATCTGACAGGAAAGCAAAAGAAATCCTTTTTCAGGCCGGAGATTTAATACTAATATGGGACACCAGAAGAGAAGGTAAAGGGAAGCAAGGTAATTTTGACCTTCTCTAGTACAGTCCATACAAAATTACTGATGCCAAGTCAAACAACACTTTCACCCTGGAAGATTTAGATGGAAAATTTTTGCAGCTGCCTGTGAATGGGTAGTATTTGAAGCATTATTTCCAGCACTAAAATTCAGCATTTCATCATTTTAAATACCGGATTTTCCATTGTTCATATGTCACCAAATAATATTTTACTCCATGCTCGAGGTGAAGGCACTGATCTGCTGTTCTTAGTGTTTCGTGGCAAAAAACACTATCCCCAGGTGGAGCCAGATGTTGTGGCTCATTTGCATTTACTTTTGAAATATTTTTCAAAACACAAAAAAAATCATATATATTAGAAAAGGGACAGATGTAAATTTTCCATATGCAAAAAAATATTTTTTGTTTGATATGATTAGTCAATTAACATATTATGCAGAACTGTGAAGGTGGGTCCGACCATTGAATTAACACCCGTGCGATTTACCGAGCGGGATTTGAAATAATGGATGTTGATATTCGATCAGCGGAAACCCGTGGGAACTAATAGCCCGAAGGATAACACCGAGGGTGCCTCCGCAGTTGACTCAATTGAAAGCTCGCTAACCAAGATTGAAGCGTGTAGCCTATATGATCGATCCCTAGGAAGCTAGATAATCAGTTAATTTCTGTAATTTCTGATGATTTCTCAAGATGTAAGAGAGATAAATATTTATTAATAAGATGATTGATGATTACAAGGCTGAGGCGGTGCTCCTTTAAATAGGAGTTGACTGGCCATGCCCATTTAGAGAGACACGTCCTTTGGAGAATGATGCCTCTTCATTTCATTTAATTAATTATTTAACTAATAATTATATTCATAATTAAATTAATAAAACAAGAACTTATTCTAATTAGTTATGAACTAAGATTCATAACATTGCCTTCCCCTTAAGATGCTTTGTCCTCAAAGCATAGGTAAACTTGGGTGTTGTTGAATGAAACGTTCTGACTCCCAGGATGAATCTTCCTCAGGTAGCCTTTTCCATTTAATGAGGTATTCCTTTATTGTCTTTGACCGCAAAACCTTTTCTCGTGTAGCAAGTATGCCCTCTGGTTCTAGGATTATTCTTCCTTCTTCATCAGTCTCTGGTATTTCTGTTTGGGCTATCTGGTTCTGCCCTAATACTTTTTTGAGATTTGATACATGAAAAGTACTATGGATTCGACACTTCTCGGGTAACTTTAATCCATAAGCTACATGACTAATCTTCTTAACTATTTGATACAGCCCATAATATTTTGGAGACAGTTTGTTTTTTCCTTGTTGTTTTAACGACAACTGCTTGTAAGGTTGAAGCCTAACAAAAACCCAATCTCCTACTTCAAATTCTCTTTCAATGCGATGTTGATCGGCTTGTTGTTTCATTCTATTACGTGCCAGGGTTAGATTTTCTTTTAATAAATTGATGATTCTTTGGTTTTCTTCTAAGTGATTTTTTACGGCTGGAACTTTAGAATTAAGAAGTGCAAAATCCTTCCACTTTGGTGGTTCATAACCATAAAGAGCTTGGAAAGGCGTCATTTTTGCTGACATATGGTAGGTGGTATTATACCACCACTCCGCCAGATGTAGCCATTGGGTCCACCTACTTTGTTTGTCATCTGCTACCATTACTTTTAAGTTTGCTACAGGGTAAGCAAAAATATTTAGTCTTTTTGCAACATTAACATCCACAAAGTTGTGTGTACTCCCAGAGTCTATTAGGACTATAACATTCTACTTCTTAATGTGACCTTTAAGTTTTAATGTTTGTGGTTGAGCTATCCCTGTGATGGCTGCGAGCGAAATTCGTGGAATATCTACATCTTGTTCTAGATTTGAGTTTTAACTTTCTTCATTGCTCTCCTTGTCAGTGCTATCTTCCTGTGAATCCCCATCTTGTTCTGCTTCACAATTATAAAGTTTTTGGTTTGCACATTTATGTCCTGCGAAATATTTATCTCCACACTTCCAACATTTCCCTTCTTTTTTCCTTTCAACATTAGTTGGTTGTTTTCCTTCATCGCGCATTGGTGGGGGAATGTATTTTGATGACTGCTCCATGGGTGTTTTACCTGATTTCCCCTTAGCATAACTAACAGCCCTCTCATTATTAGCATATGGGTTTCTATGAACTTTATATTTTAGTTCAATAATTATGGCAGCATGTCTGGCTTCATCAACAGTATCGGGTTTATACAATTTTAACTCTTCCCGAATGTAGTCTTTCAAGCCACAACGATACATTTTCAATAGTTCTTCGTCTGAAAATCCTCTTTGCCTTACTGCTAATAATTCCCATTCGTGAGTGTATTCACTCACCGATCCTTTCTGCTTGAGGTGAAAAAATCTCTCATATACATCATCCTCTCCCTCATCATGAAATCTTTTCAACAGAGAGTTCTTTAAATTTTCCCAAGTGTATGTAAGACCACTACACCTAGGGGACCACCACATATACCAATCATATGCTTCTCCTTCCAAGGAGTTGGACGCTGTTATGACTTTTTCTTGCGAACCTAATGGTGGATTTGCTGCAAAAATGGCCTCCATTTTGTTTACCCAAACGATGGCACCCCGATGGTCTTTACCATCATATGTAGGTAATTTACTTTTAATTCTAAGGAAATTCCCTTCTGATGATTTAGTGTAGTATTGACTTCCTTCAAACTGTATTTGCGGTATTCGTCCAAGAAAATTCCTTTGGAGATCGTGATCTGGAGAAATCCCCTCTGGGCTTTTTAAGTTATGTATTAACATATCTTTTATCTCTGAGAGATCCTTGGCCATTTCATCCTGCCTCCTTGTCATTTCATCCTGCTTCCTTGTCATTTCATCCTACTTGTTTGTTAATTTTTCAATATTGCTTTCGCAGTCATTTATCCTTTTTGTATCGTCATTGTCCTTCGCCATTTTATTATTTTTTTTCTTCTTAGGAGCGATTTTTTTTTTTTAACTAATTAAATAATAATTTTAATAATTTAATTAAATAAATTAAATTATTATTATTATTATTATTTAATAAAATTATAAGTTTTTATAAATTATATATATATGTGTATTATAAAACATATATAATTATATGTTATATAAATTATAAAACATATATATAATTTATGTATTATATAATTTTTATGCCAAATGACTTCGACCAATTCTTCACTAATATTTTTCGATTTTTTTTTTTAATTATAATTATTTCCACGAACTGATTCCGTACGGTCGTAAAATTCTGTACGGCAATTTAAATTGGTCATTTTTTCATATCTTATCAATAAAATATTATTATTATAAATACCTCTTGTGTATTTTTATAATTAAAGCTATTTCTGCTATTCAAGCCTACAAGCATACAAGTCTTCCGCTACAGTATTCAAATCTATAACTTCCACTGTTACAAAGATCGACGGTGCACAACCACTACGAGAGCAGACCTCCAATGAGTCTGTAGTACTCCAAAGTGATCTCGTAGTGACGTAGGCAACCCATGACGTAAGAAATTAATGTTGCCAGCTAATGAGCTAGCTCATATGTTGCGTCATGTATCCTTTATCTGTCAAGTCATGCATTGAATTCTCATTCATTTTCAAAATATCACGCCATCTATAAAATGTGTTAAAGTTTCTTCTTTTATTCTTGTTGGTTTTCAGTCCCAATTGCTCAAAATTCATCTTACTTTGTTAATTTCTCACCTCTGCGTTTGTATATTCACCACCCTGAGTAAATTTATGGCAAAACAATCATCCATATCTGGCTCTTCCAGCCGCATCCCGCTTATGGATACTGAGAAAGACGTCAAGGATACCCTATGCACAGTTGAGCATCCATCCTTTTACTAGCAAGTCCTACTTAATGAGAAGAATTATCTTGTCTACCTATCCATGGTCAAGTCTGGTGTTCTGTCTACATGTGTCCATAAAACCCATATTTTTCCGAAATTCATACATTGGCTATTAATTTTGTTGGTACTATTTTATTGCTATCCTTTTCTTCTAAAAATCCATCATTTATCTATCATTTTCCTCCATAAACTTCTCATAATTCCATTGAAATTGATAAATGAAGCATTATAATTGTTATTTTGCATTAAATTTAATTTATGAGTTTTTATGTTAAAAATTTGAATTTTTCAACAAAATTACGGGATGTAATGACTTCCTGTAATCAGTTTATGTTGTGACATGTGGCATGGCAGGAAAATCGAAATGGAAGGCATGGACGTGATCTAGGATGTACATACATGGTGGAAAATCTATTTAGCATCGAATTTGGAGTTCCTGAATATATGGTCAAAGACGTTCAAACTCGGCCTCTTCAGCAGAAAAATCAGAAGCCATAATGATGTACTTGATATTTTGCTTAAAATTAGGAATTCTAAACTGATTCGAACTATGTTGGAATCAGTTAGGATGAAGAAGGAACGAATATAGCCTTCTAGTTGTAAATTTTAATAAATAGGAGGATTTTGATTAGAGATAGGATGCTAGTGAAAACGTTGAAGAAATCATACTTAAGACTGTAAAACGTATTCCAGATCTCTGTTTTGAATGCAATCTATTTCTAGAACTTAATGAAAGGCAGAATTTCATCAATCACAGTGTTTACGAGTTAAAGGTTTATCATTTGAAGTTATTAAAGTGTGCCATCAGAGCGTGGAAGGGCCCTACGTAAAGATTGGTACACTTTCTTTTATGTTTTATGTTTCATAGAATTAGTATTCAGATCTGAACAGCGTATTTCATTGCATTTCTTGTGAGTTCATTCATTTAATTAGAAGTTCTTGAGATTATTGTTATTTTATGGTTCATAGAAATAGCTTGAAGATTCGATTGCAAAATTATTGAATGAGTCCTTGTAAGAGGTTTAATCGAGCATTGGATTTCAAAATATCTCTATGAAATCTGTTTGTTTTTATGAATTTGATTTCTAGAATGTTTAGTGTGTTATCTTGAAGGAGTTTTTGTGAAACATATCCTCGTAAGAGGATTAAAAAGCTCAGATTAGTAACACTCCGTTTTTTTAAGATCAGTAGATTAAAATTGATAATATAAGTGTTTAAATTGTGAAAAGGAAACATATTTTAGCCTCTTGTAAAGGAGTATTGGAGCCTGTCACAGTTAAACATTTATTTAAACATATAGAACAGAACCTTTTAGGTCAAAAAATATTAGATGTGCCTCTAAGACTACCTACCTTGGTCGACATTAAATTGAGTCTAATCTAGAATCCTAGATTGGTCTTTACATTTTGGCGCCGTTGCCGGGGAGGCGCAACTAGAGGAGTTCTAAAATTAAAAAAAAACTCAAAACAAAAAAAAACAAACAAAAACATAGATTTAATTTTAATTCATCATTTTAGAAGTCATGTTTACATATGTCTAGACCTAGAGATGATAAGGGCAGATTCATAAAAACCCCCCATCCAAGAACTAACCCACCAGTAGGAGAAGATCCTTTAGAAAGAATTGAACACACAACACCAGCTGAGAAAGTCACTGTACAAGAACTAGAGGATAAACAAAAATCAGGCCAAAGACTTACACTTATAGAGAGACAAATTCTATTGGCATACGAAGCAAAGAAGAAACAACTTCCTGAATCCTCTACAACAAGAGAAGGCATCAAAACAACTCAACAATCTCTCCTTGAACCTACTGATTTTGAAAAAATTCAATTAGGAGAAAAACCAACACAACAACTTCTCTTTGAAACAAGTGACACTGAACAAGAACTTGAAACAACAGAGGAACCTATCAAAATGGCTGAGGAAGGAGGAGGATCAGCAAGAAGACCCACTCCTGAACAACTTAGAGAATATGAGAGACAGCAGGAGGAAAGGATAAGAAAACGAGAAATTGAACTAAAACGAAAGCAAGATCAAGATCAAAGGGAGGAGGAAGAGTCAACCTTTAAATTTCCTATTCAAGAACCAGGAGAAAATCATGATGAGGAAATCAAAATGAAAAACATACCTCTATCTGTGTTACCAAATTTTTATGGTATGGCATCAGAAGATCCAGATTCATTCTTGTTTGAGTTTGACATAGTATGTCGAACATATGGTTACACAGATGATGCCCATAGGCTTAGACTCTTCCCGGCAACATTAAACGCATCAGCATTAAGATGGTTCATGGGACTTGGTGAACATGCAATAACGGATTGGGATGGCATGCGAAAAATATTCCTAAAGAAATACCAACCTTACTGTAGATCAAAAGATTCTAAAGATGATATCTTCAAAATGAATCAACAGGAGGATGAAATTTTAGAGGAGTATTTAGAACGATTTGTCTACAATTTACAAAAATCAAAACATAGAACCATGTCTCTTGATCTGATTCGAACAATATTTTGGAAGGGCATTCGAGAGGAATACTTAGATGATCTTAATTTGATGGGCAAAGGTGATATTTCCACCTTACCTTTTGATGAAATTGCTGACTTATGTGAAAAGTATTCCAGGAGCAAAGCTAGAAATGGAAAAAGAGCTATATCATCCAAAGCCACAAAATCTGCTTCAGCTAGTGTCACAAGGGCTGAAATAGGAAATTTATTAGAAGAATTCAAAACAGACCTATTAAGCACCTTGGGAAATCAAATTGATACTCTGAAAGCAAAGAAAAGACAAGAAGAAGAAGATCAATTAATGGTTGTCTTTTGTCCAAAATGCCGGAAGAAACATGCTTTGAAAGATTGTCCTTTAGAAAACATTCAAGTGTGTGCCTTTTGTACTAAAAACCATGATATATTTCATTGTTCTAAAATAAATATTTTGCATAATTGTAACATGGAAACCAATGCAAATTTGGAGAATTTGTATTTCATGGGTGCCAAAAGACCATGGCAGCCAAGACCTCCACCTCCAGGTATGTTTCCAAATCAGAATTTGCAATTTCCTACACAAGATCAAATGTATGTTCAGAATTCTTGGAATGTACCCATGCCATGGCAACACCAAAATTACTCACAATAACAATGGAAACCATTTCAGCAATACCCATCATATCCTCAACCATACTCATCATATCCTTAACCATATCAACAGTATAATCAGCCATATCAGCAGTATCCTCAAACATATCAGCAATATCCTCGGCAACAAGTTGTTCATCCACCCCAAAACATTCAACAAACATTGCCTGCTCCTCCACCAATAAATCCACCCCAATTACAACTTCCATCTAACCAACCTCCTAGACCCACTCAGATTCCTGCTCAACCTGTACCAAATCCAAATAATAGAGCAGAAAGACCGGCTTATAGTGTAGATGAGGGACCATCATATCCCACATTACCTTTACAAAATATTGAGTTGAGGTCTGGTAAGGTACTTCAAAAAGAAATTCCCATAGCTGAGAAACACGAAGAAAACAAAAACAATGAAAATGAAACACCAAATCAAAAGAAACAAAATGAAGACATCAAAAATAAACAAATCCAACCATTACAGCCACCACCTTTTCCGGAAAGATTGATCCAACCAAAACTTCCCATATCTTTACCATAGTTTGATGCTTTAGATGAGCTGAAGAATGTCTATATAAAAATTCCACTACTCCAATCCATAAAAGACATTCCTATATATACTAAAGCAATTAAAGAGTTATGCCTCAAGAAGCCTACAAGAAAGAGACTTGATCCACAAACAATTCACGTTATTGGACACCTAGCTGGCCTTATGTCAAACACCATTTCAATGGAAAAGTATGTTGATCCTGGCATTCCCAGAGTCACTACAATCATCAACAACATATCTATTCCAAATACTTTAATTGACTTAGGGGCAACAATAAATGTGATGACTCTTGACACAATGAAAACACTCCAACTGAGAAACTTGCAATACACACCAATTGTTTTAGAACTAGCTGATAGGTCTAAAGTGATTCCTGAAGGAATTTTGGAGGATATAATTGTTTCACTGGACTCTTGGGAGTATCCAGTGGACTTTTTAGTTCTTCAACCAAAATCTAATTTAGGAGGTCACCCTATCATCTTGGTAGACCATGGTTAGCAACTGTTGATGCATTCATAGGGTGTCGATCAGGTAATATGATCATTTCACGAGGAACTGAAAGGAAACAACTCACTCTTTACCCATCAGCACAAACACCAGCAGTAGCAAACAAATTATGGCTTGATGATAAATACAATGATAAGGAAGAAGTTCAATCTATTTTTAGCATTAATCAGATCTATGATTTTCATGAAGATAATAATAATGATTTGATAGAATTGTTCCTTTCTGAACCTGAAATGTCTGAAGAAATAAGAAATGAACAATACCATGCTGCAGATGAATGTTTAGCACAAAATTTTCAAGAAATATGCACACTCCATTCTTTGCAATCATCATTTGAAAACATTTTTCCCATTCAATCTATCACAAACACTCAGAGTAAGACTATAGAGATTAGTCCAGGAAAAACATTGAATATTAGCACTCACCTAGACTTATCTCAGGAAGAAAAATTGATTCAATTATTGAGAAAGTATCAGAAAGCATTTGCCTGGGACTACACCGATATGCACGGAATCCACCCTGAAACATGCAATCATCATATTTACACAGATAATAACATAAAACCAGTGAGGCAACCACAGAGAAGAATGAATCCCATTCTTCAAGATATTGTTAGAGAGGAATTGCAAAAACTATTGAAAGTTAATTTTATATATCCTATCTCTGACAGTCAGTGGGTATCACCATTGGTAGTAGTGCCCAAGAAAAATGGCAAGTGGAGGATTTTTGTTGATTATAGACAATTGAACAAAGCAACCCTCAAAGATTATTTTCCACTACCATTCATCGACCAAGTGCTGGACACATTAGCTGGGAAATCATCATTCTCTTTTCTTGATGGTTTCAGTGGCTATAACCAGATCAGGATAGCCTTAGAGGACCAGGATAAGACCACTTTTACTTGTCCCTGGGGCACTTATGCCTATAATGTTTTACCATTTGGACTTTGTAACGCTCCAGCTACATTTCAAAGAGCTGTTTTAGCTATTTTTGCTGATTTAGTTCATGAATGTGTTGAAGTTTATATGGATGATTTTTCTGTCTATGGGAATTCATTTGAGCATTCATTAGAAAATATTGAGAAGGTTTTTAAGAGATGTATTGAAGCTAATCTGTCTTTGAGCAATGAAAAGTGTTTTATGATGCTAGATCAAGGGATAGTATTGGGTCACTATATTTCTTCTCAAGGCATTAAAGTTGATCCAGCAAAAATTCAGATCATTGTCAATTTGCCAATTCCTAAGACTCAAAAAGAGGTAAGAAGTTTTCTTGGGTATGCAAGCTATTATAGACGATTTATTCAACATTTTAGCAAAATAGCTCTACCTCTGTTTAAACTTCTAGAAAAAGATACACCTTTCAACTGGAATGAAGATTGTCAGAAAGCTTTTGAAACACTCAAAGAAAAAATATCAACCACACCAGTCTTAAAAGGACCTAACTGGAGCCTACCATTTCACATCTTTTCAGATGCATCTGATACTGCAGTAGGTACTTCTTTAGGCCAAAAGGAAGAGTCTTTCAATTATGCTATCTATTTTATTAGCAAAAATTTAACACCTGCAGAATTAAATTACACAGTCACTGAAAAAGAAATGTTGGCAATCATACATGCTGTAAACAAATTCCGACACTATATCACTGATTATGAGGTTTTTGTACATACTGACCATTCAGCCATTAAATATTTAATGAATAAACCAATCACTAATGGCAGAGTTACCAGATGGTTGTTATTACTACAGGAATTTAATATTACAGTGTTAGATAAGCCAGGTAAGGAGAATCAGGTGGCAGATTTTCTTTCTAGACTGCAGAACTCAGGTGAGATTGTTCCGGTTGAAGATTCTTTTCCAGATGAAAATCTATTTGCAATTACAGTAGTAGATCCATGGTATGCTGACTTAGCCAATTATTTGTCCATAGGAAAGACACCTCCACATTTTACTACAAAGGAGAAGAAGAGGTTGATCAAACAAAGTGCTAGATATTCATGGATCAATGGAGATTTATTTTACACCGGTTATGATATGATTATTAGAAGATGTGTAAGAAATGATGAAATAATTTATATTTTAAAATCTTGTCATGAAGAACCATGTGGTGGGCATTTTGCAGCCAAGAGGACAGCATTCAAGATTCTCAGCCTTGGCTACTATTGGCCATCTATTTTTAAGGATTCCAAGAGGTATGTGAAGAGTTGTGATAGTTGTCAAAGAATGGGCAGACCCACAGCTTAAGATTAAATGCCACTTCATCCCCAAGTACATTTAGAGCCATTTGAGAAATGGGCTCTAGATTTTGTAGGTCCCATTAATCCACCATCAAAGGGAAAAAAGTACATCCTAGTATGTACTGATTATGTGACAAAATGGGCTGAAGCAAAAGCATTGGTCCGAGCAACAGAGAAAACAGTGGTAAACTTCCTCTTTGAAGAAATTTTCGTAAGATATGGAGTACCTAGGGAGATAGTCATAGATCAGGGTACTCAGTTCACTTTAAAGTTAGTTCAAGATATCACAGAAAAATATAAGATCAAGCACAGAAAAATCACACCTTACCATCCACAGGCCAATGGCCAAGTGGAATCAACAAATAACACTTTGGAGGGAATTATCACTAAAATAGTAGCAATGAACAGAAAGAATTGGGAGGAAAAGCTCAAAGATGCACTGTGGGCTTATAGAATTACGTGGAAAGACACTACTGGATTTACACCCTATCAGTTGGTGTACGGAAAAGAGATACTGCTTCCTATCGAATTTCAAATACATACTTATAAGATGGCTGCAGATTTAGGAATTGATCTCAATGAAGCACAAAAGGAGAGAATTATGCAATTAAACCAGTTAGATGAGATGAGACAACAAGCAGAAGAGAGAACAATCCTAATGCAGAGACAAAGGAAGCAGTGGCATGATGCACACATTAAGAAGAAGCAGTTTAAAGAAGGAGACTGGGCTTTACTCTTTGACTCTAAATTCAGAGACCATAAAGCCAAATTTACAACACATTGGATGGGCCCATATGAAATAGTTGAAGCATATGACAATGTATCAGTCAAACTTACAACAATTGATGGAGAAGGCAAGACCTTTACTGTCAATGGTCACAGGCTGAAACTCTATCATAAGCCCATAAGCAAGGAATATTTTATTGAAACAATATCTCAGCAAAAGGAGGTTGAGATATCACAGCCTTCAGCTGTGATATCTCTACCTTAGTCATTTCAATTTCTTTTTAAAAAATAAATAAAATAAAACATAAAATTAAAAAAAATTAAAAATAAATAATGGTTTAGATGTGAAAACCAGACTCTGGCACACTCTAAACCCGAATTCTTACTTGAAAACCAAATCATTTGGCTGGTAAGAATTCTTTGTTCTACTTGTTTATTGTTTTTCATAAATTCAATAAGGACTTGAGGAAAAGTCAAACACTTAGTGGGGGAGAAGAATTAGTGGTTTTTCTCTTTGGTAGAAGAATCAGTGATTTTTCATCTCCTCATTTTTAAATCTTCAAGGAATTTGTGTCAGTTATTCAGTATTTCAATTCAGTTGTTCAGTATTTCAATAAAGAGCTACTTTTTTTCTAATTAGAGGGACCTGTTTAAGCAATAAGATTTGTAGTAGGACCTGTTCAGAAGACTATGTCAACATTATCAAAATCAGAGGGACCTATTAAGGACTGCATTAAAGATACATCATCAACAAAGGCTACTTCAGAGGGACCTGTTCTACTTCAACAAAAGATACATCATCAACAAAGGCTACTTCAGAGGGACCTGTTCTACTTCAACAAAATTTTCAAAGGTTGTTTATTACCAGAATTCGAAGGCTACATCAACAACAAGGATAAAAGAAGCTGCATAAAGATGGTTCTTCAGATTTTAAAAAAGGGACCTGTTATACTCATTTCAAAGGGACCTGTTTTGAAAAATGAAGATCAGTCATACCTGTACAAACAGATCAGTCACCTATGCAAGCCAAATCAACATTCTGTCAGTCAACAAGTGTAAAGTATTGTTGAAATTTTCATTTTTAACATTTAAAATTCTTAAATTAGTTTAGTGTTCAAAAATGATAATTATTATTGCTTGATTATCAATTTCAAAAATCCCTATATCCATAACCTTTGTTTCCTATTCCTTATGCCTATTTCTAAATGATCATTTCCATTCATACCTTAGCCTATTATTCTATTTCCTATTCCCATTCATACTTTAGCCTATTTTTCTATTTCCTATCCCTATTACGCTCTTCAAAACCGCTCTTCAAAAACTCATCATTTTTAGATACGCCCTCTGTCAATAAATGTACCAACAAAGAAGTGGTCTGAATGGACACTCAATGAAGAGTCTGCTCAATAGTAAGACATTTGTAAAACGCATGATTACATTTCATTTGAACTGATGGAGTTATAAAAACGATGCTCTGACCCAAATTTGTTTATGGAATGGAATGTATCCGTTATCATCACACGATTTATATCATGATTATGCTTTTATAAATTAGCACTACTCCTTTGTATTCATAATCTGAATGTGCTGTCCGACCCTGCAAACAAACTCATGACCAATTTGAATGCGCTGTCCGACCCTACAAACAAACTCATGACCTTAAGACTCTGTTCTCTGCGTATTGTATGATACCAAGCAAGTTGAAGGTCGGTTGTTGAATTTTTAATTTCTCCAAGTTCATAGAGTGGTTAAAGAGTTAATTTTTAGACTCTGAGTTCTTAAGGAGGGCCGAGATAGCAGGTGTGGTTCCATTGAAGAAAATATAGCAGACAAGTTATCCAGGGGTTTTTCTCTACTTCCGCCCAGAATTTGAGGAATAGCTCAGGTAATTGAAGAAGGCAGCTCAGAGAATTGAGGACGTTAACTAGGTTAGTGGAATGCAGGAGAAGAGGTAACCAGTTGAAAACCTTGATAGAATTTTTGAGCATAGAAAAAAGGGTTAGAACAGAGAATTTAAAAAAAAAAAAAAAAACAATGACCAACAGAGCGGAGCCCGAAACATTTGATAGACTAAAGTATCATGAAGACTGTGTCAAAATTCTAGAGGAAAAACATTGGTTGCCTTTCCTACAGAAATTTAATGGGAATAATGAAGAGGTTACAAAGCAATTTGCATTTTCCTTCAATGGAGAGAAAGCTCTAGTAGGAAATGTCTCTTTTAGAATTTCAGAAGATATAATAGCACAAACATTGGAAATCAGTCCTAAAGGAGAGAAGTATTTCAAAACCAAGCAATTCAAGGAAAAATCATGGACTCAGTTTATGTCCAGGTCAAGGGTTTCTTCAGTTAACTAGAAAAAAGGTGTCCCAAAAAGCTGGTTAGTTCACCCATGGGATGAGATGGTGTACATCATTCAAAAATTCATTACATGTGAAGGACGTTATAGTATAGTATACCTATATCATATTAAACTTCTGTTGCATTTGAAAGGCCAATGCACTATCAGTCTGCCTTATTTCCTTTTGCAGAGTCTGACTAAAATGTCGAAGACTATTCAGAAGCACAAAGGTAATGAAGATAGGAGTCTATATCATTTTGGTTTGGTCAAAATACTAATTGAATCTGAGTTGCAGAGAAGAGGAAAAACATGAAAGGAATTTCTAATTGAAAATCAAATTGAAGTTAGAGAAGAAGAACAGGAGAAGCAAGGAAGCATGGAATTGATGATTGATGTTGATGAAGAAACCCCTGAGCTTAAGTCAAGTAATGTTCCTCAACCGAGCAGTAGTGTAAGGACAAGAAGGAAGAGGCAAGAAATTGCCAAGAGAATTGAAAAAGATAAAATCTTCACTACTTATAAGAGAAGATCAAGGAGAATGAAAAGGAGTCAAACACAAGATGAGCCACCAGAGCAGAATGCAAGCATACCAATGGAAATTGAAAGTAGTGAGTCAACACATGAAGCAGAGATGGAAACTGGAAGAAATGAGAAAGAAAAGGAAGAACCAATACCTACAAATAAGAAGCAGAAAAGGTTAGAAAAACAGATTGAAAGGCTGAAAGAGGAATTGATGGAAGAAAACATGTTAGAGAAGGTTATAAAGAAGGAAAATGAAATGTTGAAAGCTCAAAGCAAGAAGATACAGCAGAAAAATGAGAAACTGAAGAAAAAGATCAAGGAACTTAAGACTGATCAAACTGAAATATGCAATTGGGCAATAAAATGTTACACTTAGAAAGAAATTCTCAAGGAAAAATATAAGAATATAAAACAGCAGTCCCAAGTTCAGAAGAATGCCCGAGTTCAGAAGAATGTGGATATATTGTTACAGCCAGCAGAGGCACAAGCAGAAATAGAGTTTAAGGGGAGCACATCAGGATTAGCATGAGGACATGCTAAATCATTGAGTTTGGGGAGATGTTGGTACTATTTTATTTCTATCCTTTTCTTCTAAAAATCCATCATTTATCTATCATTTTCCTCCATAAACTTCCCGTAAGTCCATTGAAATTGATAAATGAAGCATTATAATTGTTATTTTGCATTAAATTTAATTTATGAGTTTTTATGTTAAAAATTTGAATTTTTCAACAAAATTACGGGATGTAATGACTTCTTGTAATCAGTTTATGTTGTGACATGTGGCATGGCAGGAAAATTGAAATAGAAGGCATGGACGTGATGTAGGATGTACATACATGGTGGAAAATCTATTTAGCATCGAATTTGGAGTTCCTGAATATATGGTCAAAGACGGTCAAACTCAGCCTCTTCAGCAGAAAAATCAGAAGCCATAATGATGTACTTGATATTTTGCTTAAAATTAGGAATTCTAAACTGATTCGAACTATGTTGGAATCAGTTAGGATGAACAAGGAACAAATATAGCCTTCTAGTTGTAAATTTTAATAAATAGGAGGATTTTGATTAGAGATAGGATGCTACTGAAAACGTTGAAGAAATCATACTTAAGACTGTAAGACGTATTCCAGATCTCTGTTTTGAATGTAATCTATTTCTAGAACTTAATGAAAGGCAGAATTTCATCAATCACAGTGTTTACGAGTTAAAGGTTTATCATTTGAAGTTATTAAACTGTGCCATCAGAGTGTGGAAGGGCCCTACGTAAAGATTGGCACACTTTATTTTATGTTTTATGTTTCATAGAATTAGTATTCAGATCTGAACAATGTATTTCATTGCATTGCTTGTGAGTTAATTCATTTAATTAGAATTTCTTTAGATTATTGTTATTTTATGGTTCATAGCAATAGCTTGAAGATTCGATTGCAAAATTATTGAATGAGTCCTTGTAAGAGGTTTAATCGAGCATAGGATTTCAAAATATCTCTATGAACTCTGTTTGTTTTTATGAATTTGATTTCTAGAATGTTTATTGTGTTATCTTGAAGGAGTTTTTGTGAAACATATCCTCGTAAGAGGATTGAAAAGCTCAGATTAGTAACACTCTGTTTTTTTAAGATCAGTAGATTAAAATTGATAATACAAGTGTTTAAATTGTGAAAAGGAAACATATTTTAGCCTCTTGTAAAGGAGTACTGGAGCCTGTCACAGTTAAACATTTATTTAAACATATAGAACAGAACCTTTTAGGTCTAAAAATATTAGATGTGCCTCTAAGACTACCTACCTTGGTCGACATTAAATTGAGTCTAATCTAGAATCCTAGATTGGTCTTTACAAATTTCATTATACCCTAGCAAGTTATTTTTGATGAATAATTTAGGAGAAAGTGTTCTTCAAGTCACATCTTTGTTAATCCTTCAAGCCCTCTATTATCCCAAGTCTGAGTCTTATGTCAATTTTACTGAAGAACCATTGGTGAAATTATATGACAGTCTTGCAGGGTAGGATTTTACATAGGTGGTTTTCTTTCTAAAGCCGAAAGAAGGACATTTTTTGCCAGATGATAAATAGTTTCCCTTGGAGATTTTTGATGTAGAATTCAAGCCAATATTGCAATTTTTGTCGAAGATACCTGGAAAGGAGGATGCTGCTCAAATTGACAGGTCGGTGCTTGGGTTATTTTCTTTAATGATGAAGCCCAATGTGGTGTTAGATATTCCTTCCTACTGGTAAGATAACATTAATGCTCAGCGTATGAGTTTGTCCCTCATTGGGTCTTTCAGGTTTCCCTCACTGATTACTTATTTATTCTTATATCAAAATGTAGAAGAATTTATACATTTTGGATTAAATATTGTTGATTAAAATAAGAAAATAAAATCAGTGGTGTTTTGGACAAATGTAATAAGAAATGAACCAAATGAGGGAGGGTTGTTTGATTTTGCTGCTTAATTCATGCCAATTTCCTATAATATTTTGAATGAAATTATGCCTCCATGTTTTCTACCGAAGTCTTGGGATTTTCTTTAGCTTAGTGTTAAGTGTAAATTTGGAGATTGGTTTGTGTATGATGATTATTCAGAAATTAGGCTGTATGGAGCCGGGATTGAGCCTTATAGATTACCCATCTTGTTCCCATAATAATGTTTGCCTTGTATTTTATTAGAAAGCCCTTAATGTAGATCAGATACATTTTGCCCCAATGAATAAAGGCCATCTATTTAATTTTTCTATGTATGTGGGACCGTTCATAGCGTATATGAGGCAAGCATAGAATGAGGAAAAGAAAATGTTAGAAATCATGTATTTTTTATTAGGTGAGAATTGGGCTTATGATCCACACAAGGTGATCTCTAACAGGAGAGTTGAAAATTATTACTCTTATTTCGTTCATGAAAATAAGCCTGAAATTGAGAATTTAGCTAAAAAAAAATTTGTAGACTCCGGTAGCACTAGCATTCAGACTCCAATCATCTCCAAAAGGATAAGTAAAAGAAGCAAAGAAAAAGTTGTTCATTCTAAGGATGAAGAACAGATAGTTGAGAAAAGAGATAATTTAACCAAAGAGATACCAAGCACACAACATGGTTTCCTTATTCAATTAGGAGATACTCAAAATGCACTAGATTCACCATCAAGACATGTAGTTGTTCATGATCAGGTTCCTTTGATCAAGCAAGTCTTTTCCAAAATTGTAGAAAAGACCCAGAAGATCAGAGCAAGTATGGAGGCTTAAGCTGAGTATTAGATTACTCCTGATCAAACCAAATTGTTGACTACTATGGATTTAAAAAGGGAACAATTGAAAATGACATTCTCTCACCCATCTGAAATGAAAATAGGGCCATCTAGTAGTTTTAAAACTATAAATCTAACTGTTGATGTTAAAAATATCCCTTTACTTGATAAATTTAACTTACACATGAAAACTAGTCAATTGATTGTTAATGACTTAACTAAAACCAATGTAGTTTATTATAAGGCTGAGAATATGTTGGGAAAGGTGACTAAGCATCTAAAATTAGAGAAGGCTAATTCTAGGGCTCTTTCAACTCAAAATGAAGATTTGAAGAAAAAAATTGTAAAAATTGGAGTGGACCCCAATGATAGATCAGTTGTACACAAATTATTACATAGTGCAGAATCATAAATTAATGTATTGAAGAAAAAGCTAAAGTAACCTACTGGAGAGCATCCAATGGCAGCAGAGGTGGTATAGGTATAAAAGGAAAAGGAAAGTCTTTTATAACAATTGTTGTAGAAAGAGGATACAAATTCTAAATTAAAGGAAATAGTGATTAATTTGCAGGGTCAGATTGAATCACATACTTGCACCATATTTTTGTCATCTGAAAATAATGATCCAACATCTATATTTTCCCAATTGAGCACATAAATGAAGATTTCAAAGGTTTATCTCAAGAAAACTCAGAGTGATCTTGATACATCAATGAAGATAATGCATGCCAAAGAAGGAGAAGTTAATAAATATAAATTTGATTGCCAGACAGCTTATGAAGAAATCAAGAGTCTTAAAAAAAAGTAAAGGGAAACATTTATTTAATTAAAGAAAAGGACATTGTGTGGAATGAAATTATTGAAGTGATGAAAACAATTTGGGAATCATTGATTATAGTGCCATAGGAAAAAAGCATAATCAGAGATTACAAGAGCTTATTCGTGTTGATAAGCAGAAGTTTCTTAACAAAGCCTTATGGGAAAAAACATTTATTGACTTTATCAATTCCAAGATAGATCAAGAGCTAGAGGAGCATGAAATTAAAGGTAAACATTATGTGTTTTAGAGATCAATAAGTTGATTGTGAAGAATGCTTGCAGGAAATCACCAGAGAAGAAATTGACAGAGATCAAACAGGTTGTAGACAAATTCAACAACATGTTTGACAAAAGGACCATAGTTGGGCTGGGATCATGCTAGGATCTACAAGGAAATATGATATCTTGGGATTAATATGAGCCTTTATTAGTGGGAACAAAAAGCAATATTGATAATACACATGAAAAAATTGTAGTCTTAAAAGGAGCCACAATTGTCAATTTCTTTCACAAGAATTTTCAATTATTATGGATGGTTAAGAAATTGTTTATGGAAAGTCCCACTTTTACCAAGATCGTTGCTTTCAGGCTGGAGTATCACAAGTTGGTCAATTCTCCTAAAGCCAACATTGAAATCTGGAAAAAGTGCAGGGCATGGATGACTAATTCACCGGGTGACACATCAGTACCTCAAGGGAAAACTTTATCACCTCAAGGGAACACAACAGAAACAAATCAGATCCAGCAAATAGATTAATATTCCAAGTTTTATTCATATTTCTTGTTATAATATCGAGGTTGTAATGATGTCCTCAACTGCAATGTAATAAGTAGTTATGAGACAGTTTAGGTATTTTGAGTAGTTATAAGAAGTTCCAACAGTTACAAACTAGTTTTATATGTATTTAAGCGAGATAGAAAGAATGAGGAGGGTTCCGAGTTTTGGACCTCTGGAAGACTACAAATTTTGTACTTGCTTTTATCAGAAAGTAATGAGAGAAGCATCAAGTTTCCTACAAATTTTGATGGTGATTTGTTTTCCTGTATAATTTTGTGTTTCTTCTTCTTTGAATGAAGTGAAGTAAAGTAATTGTCGGTCCCTTAATTGCATCTGTGAGTAAGATCTAAATAACATTACTATGCGCTCCTTCACTCCAACTATTCTTTTCTACATAAATTTCTTCTAATATTTAAGGTGATAGATTTTTTGTTACAACATATCATTTTAAGTTTATTCTTCATTTCTTCTTTTCATTCAGATATCAACAGTAAATGGCATTGTAGAATCTTTCATTATATCAGATTATTGAGGGTTTTGAAGAATTAATTTCCAAAGGGAATAAACAAAGACCACCTAATATAATTAAAATTGTGAAATATATTTCTAAAATGTCTTAAGCACTGATTCCTTTCCACGACCAAGGGATTGTCTCTTAAGGTGCAACAGAGCCATTCACCCATGATGCATACAGAGACACATATTCAAAATATGAGTACTTCAAGGAGGTGTATCAATAGTTGCAGAGTCAGAGTCATGTGCATGATGGCAACAACATCATTGACTACAATCTCCAAGAATGGTTGATCTATAGGTTGGATAAGCTATGTGTTGCTAAAGGTGAGTGATTGCAAATGATTAGAGAGGCTCACACCTCCAAGTTTGCAGGGCACTTTGGTGTAGGGAAGACCATGGCTAACTTGCAAAGGTATGTGTATTTCCTAAGATGAAAGATCAGGTAGCTAGGTTCATAAGAGGATGCATGATTTTTTGTACCAGCAAGCCTAGAAACATAAAACAAGGTCTTTATCATACCTTACATGTACCTACGTGTCCTGAGGAAATCATTTCCATGGACTTTGTTATATATTTACTGACAACAAGGAAGGGACATGAATACATGTTCGTGGTAGTTGACAAGTTCAAAAATTTGTGTGTTCTGATGCCCTATAAAAAGACTGGCAGCGGATAAGAAGCAAAAAAATTGTTCTTTGGATAGGTCTGGGTTCTCTTTTGGATATGGAGGAGCATTATTTCAAACATGGACATGATATTTCTTAGTCCATTTTGGACTACATTGTGGGAGAATATGGATATAATAATAGATCTACAAAATTCCATCCATGGACAGATGGGCCGACAAAAGTAGTCAACAGGAATTTGGTGCAGCTTCTTAGGGGATACAACCAAAATAATCTGAAGAACTGGGATTACAATATGGTATATATAAAACATTCCCACAACAAAGCAGTCTACACTTCTACAAGAAATTCCCCATTTGAGACGTGTTATGGATATTTTCACCTTCACCTTTGGATATTGCAAATGGGTAGCAAGGAGGAGTGAGGGAATATATTATAGGAGATGCTTTGAGGGCTGAAATTTTTATAGAGAAGATCAGGCATATCCATGTACAGGTACATGAAACACTACAAAAGTTGTAGGATAAGTATAAGGCCACACATGATCAACACAGAACAAAGAAATCATTCAAGGTAGGAGAAAAAGTATGGCTATAATTGAACAAGGAGAGGCTACAGGGGCTTGGTAATAAAATCAAGGCTCTCATATATGGTCCCTTTGAGATATTCGAAAATGTTGATGATAATTATTATCAACTAAATTTACCACCATATATGCACATTTGTTGAGTTGTGAATGTAGAGAATTTGAAACTCTATGAGCCTTCCATGCTAGATCAGGAAGAGGAGCAAGTCCTACCTTTCATGGAGGATTTGGTACAAGATGCTCATGATGAGTTGAAAGAAGATACAATTTCACATAATAGGTACATAACTATAAGACAGGAGCAGTATGACCTTTGGTAGATTGGGTTGAAGGGACAACGTCCACGGAAAGCTAAATGGTACACTACAGAGAAGGTGGAGGAAACATTTCCTCACCTCATTTAGTAGAAGCTTTTGGGGACCAAAAGCCTCCCAAAATGGGGAGGTGTGATCCCAATTTTAACATCAAATTTTTTTTCATCCATCTTGATGCATTTGGAAAGGAAAAAATGGAGGGATCAGCTCACGGGACTGTTTTTACTGGTAGGACCCAGTTTGGTGAAGTGGGGTCTGAAACCTTTCAGGAGTGTTTTGGCACATCAAACGACATTTTTGGGGGGTAAAAATTTTCTAATCTAGTGTGGTACTTTCTCATGTTATTCTACATTCAAATATTTTTCCAATGGTGCAATAAGCACATCAATCAGAGTCTATCTGTGAAATTTATACCACTCTGAAGTTGACCTTCCTATTTTTACACCTATAGATCAGGAGGATGTTGTGTCAACCTGCATTATTCATGGAAAAGGGGATAGCCACGTGTTTTTATGTAAAATACTCTATATTTTAAATCTAGTTGAGATTTTAAGTAGAAAAATTAACCACTAGTAGGTTATTGGGTTTTTTTATAACCGGGTCACTAGGAGGAAGAGGAATTCCATTATTTCGAGAGCATTTTGTTCCATAGATAAGAAATGATATGCAGGAGAGGTAGGAATTGTTGGCTTGAGGGTTCCTAACCTAGGGTAGAAATTTAAGGTTTTCCAAAAAACCCCTATACTACTGGCCCTTTCGGCAGTGACTTGCTTGCGCAGGTCAAAGTCTCACCCAAAGCAGTATGGGAGGGTGCTGGAACTAGGTTTCTGCACCTTGGGAGAGAGCAGGTAAGTAAAGTCGGTCTGAAATTATCAGATCTATATGGCCAGAAGTCGTTCATAGTAGTTCCAATAAATAATCAGAATACAAATATTAGATCTAATTAACAAGCTCGCATCCACATGCGCACTATCAGCTATAATCACAGAACATTATATTCGCAGCAGATTAACAGATCACAGATGCATTTACCTTAAACATAGACAGTTCACAGCTTACAAATAGATCATATAACTCTAGTTCACATCAACCATAATATATTAGATCCAGAAAATATCAAATGTCCACAATAATTTCACACATCTATATTATTACCCAAAAATCCTCTTACAATCCCAAATTACCACCTGCGCACATAGCCAACAGGGTCCGCACATAGCAGGAAAGAGGATCTCCATGAACACAGCTAGCAGGAGTCCTAAACCAAACAAACCTAACATAGAATTATCATTTCTTACTTCGCATCAATCTCTATTCATTCCTACCTATGACTCAAAAAAGGTTCATCTATTTATAGCGATTTAGCCTACGCATCCAATGATGTAATATCTCCTTTTCAGGAATATCAAGATTCTATTCCATAGATCGACTATAGGGGAATTTACTATATATTTCACCTTTAAAAATAAATGATGAGATCCAGAGGCTACTTGGCCATCTGTAGACTATGTCTATAGAACTTGGAATAATCCCTTTTTTAGGAATTTCAACAAGGTTCTCAAGAAAAATGTTGTATAAGTAAAACCGTGCAAAAATAACACAGATCAGGTTTTGGTTCCTCTTATTTATGTTTTATTTGTTTTATATATGGAATTTAATTAGAAAATAATCAGTTTAAGCACATTAAACAGATCTCCCAAAAAGTAGACTAGCTAAAAAGCACCCAAAGAGGAAGGCTGCAATCAAATGCAAGAACTACTTCAGGAATTGTGTTGTTTTAGCAGATGTTCAGTGGATATCATAAATAAGACTCATATTTCAGTAATAAAACATCAAATCAACATTATGATGAAGCCCTCTCATTATACAGTAGAAAGAATGAGCCAATATAGCAATAAATCTTCAAAAAAGAGAGCAGGAGCACATGTATATTTTCATAAATGCTTCAACAGTGTTATTTTTCAGGAGGCTCAACAGCTGGAGGTTACAACTCAGATCTAGGACAGATATATGGACAAAATATCAGATCTATACCAGATCTAAAGACTATATAGTTTTCTCTACAAAATTCACTTGAAATTTTTACAAAAGCATGCATGAATATGAGTAGAGCTAAGAAACAAGTTGCAGATCTGGAAACTGCTGCAGTAAATTTATGAATATGAAATTTAATTACAATGGATCAGATATTAATAGAACAGAGATCAAAAAGCTAATCCATGGATCACCTAGTGGAAGGCAAACCCCAGCACTAAGGATCCTTGATCTAAACTATGAGCAAAACACCATAAAGAGATCTACAACAAAATAATGCAGTATTCCAACATAGACATTTTTGTGGCTCAAATGTAATAGATAAACCCTGTAGAAGTACAGATTTGAAGCATAAATAAATGATACACTCTTCCAGGACGTCAAAGGACCCACTCCATGGAGAGAGGCTCTCAAAATACACTAGATCTCTACAGACCTAGATCACCACTTGCTGCAGCTTGCAGAGACAGCAAAACCCTCAATGGATCATTGTTTCCTATGTAATTAGGAGCTTGGAATCAAGACTAAAATTGGTTCAATTCAGCAAACTTTCCTCCTTGAATCATCAAAGGAAGAGGTGAAACTCCTGCATAGGAATTCTAGATACAATCCTCCACTCAACAGTAGATAATGGTATTTGTCTAAGAAGACAAATACTAAGAAATATGATCTATCAACAACCTTCTCTTGCTGCCCTCCTTTTCCTTTTATAAGATGAGAAAGCTCTTGCAAACCCTAAACCATCTTGATGAGTTATCCCTTTTCACATTAGAGGCTCCCTTCTAGAACTGCACTATCCCTTTTGGAGATGCAATGAACCTATATAGCGTTGTTGATTTGGTCAAGGTTGACCCAGTATTTAGCTCAAACCTCTTTCACACCTGCAAGTGATTACTTACATAGCCCTGATTTGTCGTTGTTCACATGGGAATTGATTTATTCAGACTTTTTAGGAGTTTTACATGCCCTCCTTTATTCATTTATTCATGAAGCAGAAATTAAAACAAAATTGAATGTTCCTCTTGTTAAGGCTAAGTGGGAATATTACATTCCTCCCCTCCAAAATGTTGCTTGTCCTCAAGCAACTGACAGGGTAAGAGCTGTAGTTCTTCTCCTTATCCATTTATGGCACCATCAAGGATCAAGCTTTCATCATGGACCAAGTGCTCATCAAGCCAATACATCAGAAATTTATCCTCCAATGCTAACATGATAGGGGCATAGTCTATCCCTTCAGGAGTGTAAAACTCAACAGAAATAAACATGGGTGAAGCAATGTCACATCTAAAACGTGTATCATGAAGTACAAGATAAAGTTCCATCCCATGTGGTACATATACACTACCCACTTTTTTTGCATACAAACCCATAAACAATACCAATATATCATCTATGTATGGAAGAAAAAATCACAAATATGCAAACCGAAATTTGCACTTGAGGAGGTGGGTCACAATCCCACATAAGATACCAACACAATACACTCCTTGGCTTTAGTAGATCTGAGTGTTTTAAGTGGTAATCCCACCACATATTGGTTTCCTGGGTCACCTTGACATGGATGAAAGTGATACCCAAGTTAGGTGTTTTTGGGAAGCACCCATCATGATAGAGAATCTCCCCTTGCACCTCAAGGGAGTGGCCAGATTTAGACTTTTTATTAGCCTCATCAATGCCATGAGATCTGCATGTAATATCACTCCTTGTAGAAGCAATGGCCTGCATACATATGGTAAGAGAATATGTCAAATTAGAAAAATAAACATGCTCTATAAGATTAGATTCTTTACCATTCAAGTCTCCCACACACATGGAGTTGCGCATGGGAATTTCTTCTCTTTTAAGAGAAGGAAGAGATGGCTGAAATGACTCCTGTACAAAGTCCTTTGGCTACCCCATCTCCTCATAGCTATTGCACTCTTTTAAGTGTTGATGTATTTCCTCCCAATCATAGTGCTGATGTAGTTCCTCCTTCATACCCTCCCAATCAAAACTCCTCATGATTAGGGAGTAGATCTTTGTTGACTGCATATAGCTGGAAAAGAACTCTTTTTGTGCTCTTTGTAGTATCTCTTGATTAAGCTTGGAGGCTTGAGACAAGAATACTTTACCAAAATGATAGATGACCCCTTCATGGACCACATAGCCTCCTCATTGCTTCATGCCATCTAATATCATCTCAGTGTGTAGATATTTGGATTACTCCACAAGGAGTTGAGATCTCCAATATGGATCCACACAACTCAACAAGGACAGTGCTGCTGATGCATCTATGGTGGTGCTTTCCTTGTTGCTGATTGCTTCTTCGACATTATGCATGCCAATTTTTTTTGCTGGGAGGCTGATCCTCCCCTTTCCTTCCTCCCACAGAACTGTGGCTTTCTCTTCCATTGCTCCAGCACTTTGTGAGGCTTTCCCCACATGATCAGAATCTAATGGCATTCCAAGTGGCTTGCCATGAGGTTGGAATGTTCCTTACAACATTCTCATAAATATGAGAGAAGGAACTGTGAGATCCTTGCTTCCACTGCGCAAATCCATCTCTATTGTTTTTGTGGAAGCATCAGGTGCAGGATAAGTGTGCTTTCCTTGAATTATTTGTGGTTTCCCACTCTTCAATATCACCCACTCCATTTGCAAGGCCTTCTAATCAGTGGTGACCTTCCCCAAGGTAATCAACGACTGGACACCCAAGATGATATTGGTGTCTGGTATGTCAACTACAAAGAAGTGATCCACCAAGTTGTAGGACCCCATAGTGACAGAAAGTGATGGAACATATTGCATGCACTGCATAGTTCTATCTCCTGGGACCAAAATAGAGAACCCATCAAAATTATCAATGGGGATCCCTCTCCTCTACACAAGGTGAGCATAAATAAATTTGTGGGTTGCCCCATTTTCAATCAAAATAGACACTTTCTGGTTCATGACTGAACCTTGTACTCTTAGGGTCAAATATTTGGGCACTCCTCTCAAAGAAGCAAGAGTCCCACTTGTTGGAGCAAAGGATCCCTCTTCACCTCTGGATGGTGATTGATCTTCCTCCTTATCATCACTAGCACTGTGACCCCTCCTAGGTCCTTCATTCCCATCTTCCTTCTCAAAATCTGAGAAGAATTCTATATAGTGTGTTATTCCAGCAGCACATCTATGTCCTGGTACCCATGGCCCTTGACAAGTAAAACACAATCTATTTTTCCTCAACTCCCTCTAAAGATAAAGGTCAAGAGGATTCTTCAGTGAGCTCTCCTTCGGTGGAGCATCTTTCTCTTCCTTCCCCTTAAAGGAATGAGGGGCTTTGCTTTGGAAAGTTGCCTTTGCTCTTGGCAAGGCATCTTGGAGATCTCTAGCTCTTTCAATGGCATCATGCAAAGTGATGGGCTTGGTAGACTTAACCAACCCATGAAAAGGTTCCTCTAGGCCATCAATTAACATGTAGACTCTCCTTGCTACATATAGATCAGGGACCAATACTGAAAACCTCAGTAATTCAGAGATATAGGCCTCTGCATCTCCTGTCTGCTTCAGCTTTGCCAAGACTATAAAAGGGGACTCTGGATCTTTCCAATAAAATCTCTCCACTAGTCTCCTAGTGAACTCAGCATATGTAGACACATTGTTGTGTCCCAATGTAGATAGTCCATGAAACCACCAGTTGTGGGCTTCTCCCTCAAAATGCAGCGCAACAATCTTGATGGCTTCTACTTCAGGCACTTTATTCAACTGGAAATAGATGTCCAACTTTTCCACCCATGCTTTGGTAGAACAAGAGGATGTTCCATCGAACTTGGGAAAAAATAACCTTCCCATAGTATGGTATCTCCCCTGGAAGAAACCACCATCTCTGTACTGCTGCCATGGTCTCCTTCGATACTTGAGATGGCAAAAGTCTTGGAAGCTCAAGTTATTCTTGAACCTCTAACTTTGTGAGTCATATTCTACAAATTACCCTTCCAGGGAGGTTGGCTCTTGCAGTCCTTCATTCTCTATAGCCAAGAAGGTAGGCATGGTAGAGTGTTGTGAGGCCCGTGGAGCTTGTGGCAAGCTCACAGGTTGATCAGTCCCAAAATGATACATGTCAAAACCTTCTCCTTGATGGAATATCCCAAGGAAATTCATCATTCTATCCACCCTCATCTCCTTTATCTCCTTGGAAATATCTTGCATAGCCTCCAAGAGAGTTTTTTCAAACTCCTCTGCTTCCTTATCTTTATCATTCACAGATTCATGGGCTTTCCCCTTGTCTTGACCCTTGTCAAGATCAACAGTGGTGTATTCATAATTTATATGACTTCTATTTTGGTACATCCTTTCCCTCTCAGTGGGAGGATCCTCTTCTTCAGAATGCAGCATGACTGGTGCTCCAATGGCAAGCACAGGTTGTGCCAAGAGTGGAGCTCAGATACCACTGTAATATCCCCTTTTCAGGAATATCAAGATTCTATTCCAGAGGTTGACTGCAGGGTAATTTACTGGATATGTCACCTTTAAAAATAAAGGATGAGATCCAAATGCTACCTGGCCATCTGCAGACTCTGTCTATAGAACTTGGAATAATCCCTTTTTCAGGAATTTCAACAAGGTGCTCAAGAAAAAAGTTTTATAAGTAAAATTGTGCAAAAATAATGTAGATCAGGGATTTTTTCCTCTTATTTATGCTGTATATGGCTTATATATGGAATTTCATCATAAAAAAATCATTTTAAGCACATTAAACAGATCTCCCAAAAAGTAGACTAGCTAAAAAGCACCCAAAGAGGAAGGTTGCAATCAAATGCAAGCATTGCTTCAGGAATTGCGTTGTTTTAGCACATGTTCAATGGAGATAAATAAGAAGAATCATATTTAAGTAGTACAACAACAAATAAACATTATGATGAAGCCCTCTCATTATAAAGTAGAAAGCATGAGCCAATACAACATAAATCTTCAGAAAAGAGAGCAGGAACACATGTATATTTGCAGAAATGCTTCAATAGCGTTATTTTTCAAGAGGTTCAGCAGATGGACGTTAAAACTCAGATATAGGACATATCTATGGACAAAATATCAGATCTATACCAGATCTGGGGACTATATAGTTTTCTCTACAAGATCCACTTGGAATTTTTACAAAAGCATGCATGAATATGAGTAGATCTGAGAAACAAGTTGCAGATCTAGAAACTGCTGCAGTAAATTTATGAATATGAAATTTCATTACAATGGATCAGATCTGAATATAACATAGATCAGCAAGCTAATCCATGGATCATCTAGTGGAAAGCAAACCCCAGCACTAAGGATATTTGATCTAAAATATGAGCAAAACACCATAAAGAGATCTAAAACAAAATAACGCAGTCTTCCGACATAGACAGCGTTGTGGCACAAATGTCATAGATAAAACCTGTATAATTATAGATCTGAAGCATAAAGAAATGATACACTCTTCCAGAAGTTCAAAGGACCCACTCCATGGAGAGAGGCTCTCAAAAGACACTAGATCTCTATAGATCTAGATCACCACTTGCTGTAGCTTGCAGAGACAGAAAAACCCTCAATGGATCAACACTGCCAATGTAAGTAGGAGCTTGGCCTCAAGCCTAATAGTAGTTCAATTCAGCAAAATTTTTCCTTGAATCATCAAAGGAAGAGGTGAAACTCCTGCATAGGAATTCCAGATACAATGCTCCACTCAACAGCAGAGAATGTTAATTGTCTAAGCAGACAAATACTAAGAAATATGATCTATCAACAACCTTCTCTTGCTGCCCTCCTTTTCCTTTTATAAGATGAGAAAGCTCTTACAAACCATAAAACATCTTGATGATTTATCCCTTTTCACATTAGAGGCTCCCTTCTAGAACTGCGTTGTCCCTTTTGGAGATGCAATGAACCTAGATAGCACTGTTGATTTGGTCAAGGTTGACCCAGTCTTTAGCTCAAACCTATTTCACACCTGCAAGTGATTATTTACATAGCCCTGATTTATCTTTGTTCACATGGGAATTGATTTATTCAGACTTTTCAGGAGTTTTACATGTCCTCCTTTATTCTTTTATTCATGAATCAAAAATTAAAACAAAATTGAATGTTCCTCTTAGCTAAGGCTAAGTGGGAATATTACAAATGGTCCGCAAACTATGGTTTACGGACTCTTGGTCTACCCTTGACCAATTTACAATGCATTAGGGGCTTTGACCCCCCAAAACCCATGCGTTAGACTAAAAAATACAAAATTATACAAAAAGGGACAAAATTCATAGCCTTTGGGAGACCCTACTCCAGCAGTCCCCCAACACAATCTTGTGACTCATCCCGAGTCACTGTGTCAGTGGGGCTTAAACTTGTACTTGCAATACTCTGATCACCTCGACTAACAGTGGAAGCATGCCTTCATTTTGGACAGCTACATTTTGTGCAATGTTGACCAACTATTCTGATAGTGGTCCCTCAGTTGCGGCGGTAACACTCACCAAATTTTGGTTTAGTTTCTTAATAGCAACATCAACATCCTATGATAGTTTGAGGGCTTTTTCTTCCCACGACTTCAGTCAGTCACCGCTACAGGTTCTCAATATCTTATTGGAGTGCTTGGCTAGTGCGTTGTCATTGAAAGTGCTGGGCAGGCACCAAAGTGGGCAAGGTGGATTCGATTGTCTCGAACTCCTTTTATTTTTGCCGTAGGTCCTGGTTTATCCCTCCCAAGATTGGATCTCGCAGGACCTTAGTCCATAGCCGCATGGCAGTCTCTATTAGTTGGGATCCGTATGCGATTTGCCCCATGATAACATTCGTAGCCACGGTGACCAGTGCAGTTCACTGGGCCCAGACCTCTGGGGGTGTTTTAGGCTATAGCTTAGCCTGCAGATCTGCGATATACTGCTCCATGCATTTCTTAACAACTTGAAATTCGTCCCAAGAAGCCTTGAGTGCTACGATCTGTCTTTCTACTTTTTCCTAAGGGGTGGCTAAGGCTGGAATATCTACAGGAACATCCGCACAAAGTCAATGAATTGTGTTTTCGAGCTCTGTGTGCTTTGCGGTGGTGAGACAGACCTTCGCCTCCTTTGCAATGATGGTTTTCTCAGCTATGCTGAGCTATTGGTGCACCTGTTGTTTGGGATGATGGATTTCCTGAAAGAAAGTGGTGCAAGGCCTCATGGGGTAGCTATGCTAAGTTCAGCTAGACTTTTGCACTGGTTTGGACTTTGGGTCCCAGGTTGGATGGACTGAGGACTAGAGCTATGCCAGGGAGAAAATAGAGGCAGTTTTCAACTATAGCTAGTGTTGTGCTACTAGCAACAAAGGATGGGCATACTAGGGTCTTAATAATCTGCAATGTGTCTATTTTTAACTGGAGCACTCACAACTCAGCCGAAATTTTTTCGACCGCGGCCCACTGTTTTTCTTCTAAGGCAACCCATCTAACCTCTACAACTAGAGTGACTGCATCAGTGATTTGTTCTAGGTATTTTTCAGTCAGCGTGATTGTTTCATCGCATTCCGCTCGATAAGATTGGTGCTTCTTGTGGGGTGTTTTGACCAGCTCAGTCATGCGCTTCGTGCCGCGGGGGCAAGCAGTTCTGCCGGTCTCTAAACCTTTTGTACCCAAACTGGTTTGTGGGTCTGTTTGGGCTTCTGCCTCAATGTCCTTCTGCTACTGTGCATTCTTTTGAGTGGTTGCACCAGTGCCTTGTCGGGTACTCTTGATGATAGGGGGTTTGACTTGGGATGCACTGGTGCTTCCAACGCCCTTCACACCAATTTTGAAGCCAATTTTCCAGTTGGGGGAACAGAGCACAATGACGTTGTTGATTTCTTCATCCATCACCATGTAGGGAAGCAAAGTCTAGGCTTTTTCTTTATGTGCTATAATCTAAACATTGTGTAGAGTGACCTAGAATGCGGCAATTCCCTTGTATCTGTCGTACATGGCAGGGGACAACCACGGTCAGGAATTAATAGTGGCAGCTACGCTACTCTAAAAGAGGACCCAGAACACCTGGTTTCCTCGAGCCATTGCGGATCCGTGGAATCCCACAAGTGTTCATAGCGAGCCCCTTTGCACATGTCCGGGGTAATTTCAGGGAGGACGGAATTTGCAGGAGCTTCCCAGGCAACCACTGCTATAAGAAATAGTGACCAAGAGTAACAAAAAGCGTGGCCCTGCTCCTGGGACTCACGAATGTTAGTTAGAAATTCATCGCACAAATACTATGCCCAGTTAAAACATAACCCTTTCGCACATTGGTCAGCCAACCGAATGACATAGGCTGGAACAAAGGTGACCTGACACTTCCTCATCATTTTACATGCTAACAGCATGGTGCCCAACTGTGTACCTTGGTCACTGACGGTCTTGATGATAAATCCCCAAGTATTACGGTCCACATGATACTTCTGGCACACGAACTCGGCAGTATCTACCTCATATTTCTTACCCATGTGCTCCAGGGGGTTCAAGCCGCTCATGGGGAGACAATTGATCTGATGCATGAGTGCAGCGTCAATGGGGATCCTGTCCTAGATCCATAGACAACCGTCATGAATTAGCGTGAGCAATTGTCGTGCGAGCCAGTTCATTACATTGTAGTGTCCAAATTGGGGCATATGAAGTAGATTTAGGAGCCTGGACCCCGCCAAACCACATAACCAGCGTTGGGGGATAACTTTGACCCCTTTGGCACCATGAATCACATCAAGGTATAACTTGGGTGTGAACTCAGGGAAGGCCTCAAAGTTGGCCAAATCATGATCGTCGAACTTAACTTCATGAAGGCGGCCAAAAGGTTCGCCTATGATGGGGACCTCTCCCAGGGTCAGCGGCATCTGTAGGTAAGTGATCAAGCCATCGAGGTTCTTTGGCATCCGTGTCGATGTCTTGCATGGTCGTATGAAGGCGAGAAACCAATTTATTGGCTTGGCAGCCTGGGCCTCCTCCTGATCAGCTTGCGGCAATTTCACGTTGTGCGGGGAGGTACAAGGCTTTCCTGCAGCCCATTTTGTAGGCTTCGGGGGCTTGCCTAGGCCCTGAGCTTTTTATTTCCTTTCCTGGTGGTAGGGCTAGGTGTGGAGAGGATTTATTTGACTTCGAATTCAACCTCCACCACTTCCTCAGTGTCTTGGTCTACTAAGGTTACTGGCTCCGAGAGTTTGTCAAGGTTTGTGGCCATCATTTTGGTGCAAAATATGAACTCGGGGTTGCTACTATCAGAGGGGGTAGGATGCTTAGACATGAACGAGATGCTAGCAGCATAGAATTTCTTACAGCATAACTTCGTCTAGGACAACCAGGCTAAGAACAAGCTATTTGAGTAATACGAAGCCTGTGTCTGATATATCTCACCTATTTTATAGCATTGGGTACCGCCCAATGGTAGGGTATACTTCATGCGGGACTTACCATCAATTAAATGGTAAAAAATATTCCAAAATCACCACATTAAATGCTGGATATCCGCTTCATCCAACAGTAATTTTTTGTTTTTGTTAGGGTCCCATGATTTGGCAAATTGGCAGACCAAATGACAGGGTAACATGGAACCAAGATTTGGAGTCTGAAGACCTAGCCTTCCTGGACTTAGAGAGGGATCTCTCTATTGGGTGCAAAGGATGTGTTCTTTTTGCTCTAGGGTTTTGGTTTTAGGCTAGTTGTTAAGTGTAGGGTTTTTTGATTGTTTTGGTTGGGAAAGATGGTCAAATGGAATAGGTGGAGTGAGAGTATGTGAAAGCCATTGGGCTATGGATTCAAGTGAAATTCAAGAGTGTCTAAATGATGAAACATAGTGTGTTATAGAGCTGATTTAGAAAGGTCAATGGATCCTTTAGGTGATGTATGAGGTGTAGTGAACATTAAGTTTAGGAAAGGCTAAGAATTATTAAACATATATAGTTTAAAAGTTACAATCCATGAGGTAGGGAAAACCATTGAGCTCAATAAACCATAACCTAAACTAATAAACATCCAAGAGAAACATTACAGTGATACTTAGAGAGCATAAGAGCTTATAACTTTAGAAAATCACCTTCAGATTTTGGGAAAACACATAAGAAAATACAAATAACTCAATTTATGGAAAGGGAACTCCTAAACAGCATATATCAAGTTATTGGGAACTCTGAAACAAGTTTGCAAGCATGGAAAAGGGCAAGATCGAACAATACCTCTTTAACTTAACCTAACAATCAATATTTCACAGAAAGGTTTCAAGGTAGGGTTTTGAGAACTTCGAATAAGCAGGGAATACCATGAATAATACTTGTAAGCTAGCATACTAACCATACATGAAATAAAATAAAAAATTGGTGGACCTAAGGAGCAGTAAAAAAATCCTTAAGATGGCCAAAAGAGAAAACATAAAGGCTATAACAAACAGGAGGACTGAGGTGCCTCAAAGAACATGTCTCAACCTATACTATTCTATTTAATAGCAGCCAAGAAACATGAAACATAATGATAACAAAGGAAACAATAGACAAATTAGGAAAACATCACCATTCACCAAGCTATGGAATCCTGCAAACAAGCTTCTTCATCATCAAGCCAAGCAAGCCATTCATCCACTTCACAAAACCAATTTCTTCTCCAAGCTCATGAAACCATGTATATTGCACTTCAAACTCATCAAATGCCAACAAAATACATAGGCGCCTCATGCTCTATTTATGGAGAAAATGAGGACTAAAACCCTAAATGTGATAGGAAAATGTCAAATATAGTCATAAATATCATTTATGGCCAAGAGACCATGCAAGGCCCAAGGCACATAATATCCCAAGAAATAAATGCTAAAATAACTATTTGCACATAATTCTAGCTTAATTTGCCTCAAAAATCTAAAAAATATCTATTTGCAATAAATTAGTGTGTTTTGTTGACTTTTGGTCCAAAACACACTAGGCAACCTCTGTGCGTGGCGCCACTTCAGCAGAAAATAAAGTTTATTCCAGCTGAGTTTTGGACCCCTTCTCGTCACCGGATTTGGCTCCAGGATGGCCTTTTGGAAAGGCTGATGAGTCTACTTTCCAGAAATTCTTGATTTGTGCTGATTGGATGCAATTTTCATATCCAAAAATAAAATCTCCCAACATTGCTCTGTGCGCAGTGCCTGGTCTGAAAATGAGGCAGAAAAGTCAAATGTTTGATGTTTTCTGACCTTTTAAGGGGGTAAAAAATGCTCCAAATGATCTGAAAATTGGTGAGAATACTATTGGTGATGTGAGAAATAAAAAAAATAAAACTTTGAGAGCCGAGATGCACCAATTTTGTGCGTAGTGCCTAGGGTGCTACGCTCCAAGGGGTCAAAATTTGGAAAAAACAAAAATTTGTCCAATTTGCCTCAAAATTTGTGGAGAGGTCCCTCAAGAGGTCTTGGACACCTATTGAGAAGCCTCAGCTAAAATTCCAAGGCTCTCCTACACTTTGGCTCTTTTTAGGTATTCTAGTTCTATGAGGACCTTCCTTAGTTTGGCACAACAAGCATGTTCTTCCTTGCATAATGCGTCGTCATTTTCTTTTGTAAGGCAAGGCCCTCTCTTCACCTCCTTGAAATGCTTATGCTCCTCTTTGTAATAGTGGATGACACGTTGTGCCATCTCAAAGTCTCTTTCCCACTCCTGAAGCTGAGCATATTTCTCCAAGAGAAGCAATCTTGTGTTCATCTCCTTTTCCTTGGTGTCACTGTCTAAATCAATGAATTGAGGCCCTTGAGAAGTACTCTTGATCCTTTTACTTCTCTTTACCTTTAATTTTTGCTCATCTTTGTCCATCTTTTCCTTGCCTTTGTATTTTTTCTTGATAGCTAGAGGAGTGATGGCCCTTTACCTTTTTGAGGTAGCAAACACATCTCTTTTGCCTCTGTGGTGGGTGCATGTGAGAGGAGTGATGAGGGTGCCTTGATCTTTGATGAAGTCACAAGCCTTTTCATCTTTGGCATGGATTTCATGAGTGAATTTATACTCCATTGAGTCATTGATTTCTTAACCTTCAACCTCATCAACATCCTTGCTTTCCTCACTGTTTTCTTCACTGATGTCTTGGCTCTCAAACTGACCATTATCCTCCTCACTTGCCTCATCTTGGCTTTGTCCTTCACTAAGTTTTTCTTATTTGTCACTTTCAACATTGTCACTTTGAGTTCCTTGGTCATTTGGAGGCTGATTAGTGTCATGAAAGTCATGACAGCTATCATGACTGTCATGAATGTTTCCTTGCTTGTCACCGACTGTCTCATTTGTATCACTGTCTTGTTCAATTCCTTCATCTTCAAGTTGTGTTTCAGCCTAATCAGTTATCTTCTCTTGGTCTTCAATTTATTCATCCTCTCCCTCTGTATCTTCATTTTCATTTTCTTCATTCATTTCAACACTTTTGTCACTGTGATTGGGCTCACTGTCATCTTCAAATTCATCATTGTCTTTTCTGTCTTGTACACTCTCCTGTTGACTGTCATCTTCATGGTTCTTTTAATAATCCCCTTGGCTGTCATCTTGCTCATCATCAACACTCTTTTCTACATTTGACATTTTTTTATGAGTGTCATCACTATCACTGTTTTGCTCCTCTCCGTCATTGTATTTCCCTTTAGGTTTGCTATGTTCAACCTCTTCCTCTATGTCATCATCGCCCTCTTCTTCACTATTAAGCTCTATTTCTGCCCCACTGTCTTCTTCACATTCCTTATCATATTCTTTCTCATTATTGCTCTTGTCATCATCTGTCCATTTAGCACTGTTTTCCTCTTCTTTGTTTTCTTCATCTACCTCTGCTTCTACCTCATCTTGTTCATTGTCATCTATTTGCTCCTCATTAGGGCTACTGTTAGCTCCTTCATTTGATACATTAGGAGAATGGATAGGAGGTGAATTTATTTATGGAGAAGGCATATGTGGAGATGAAGGAGGGGTGGAGGTAGGTGGATGTGAAGTGGAAGGAAAATTTTGCTGGATGAAGGCTTGGGGATTTGAAAACACATCATGTGAGATAAAAACTTCCCAAGGGATTCCTTGCTCCTCCAGCTGGTGTAAAACAATCATCTTGACCAAGAGGTGGTGAAAAAGGCTCTGCATTTGGTGGGCATAACTTCTCTTCTTTATTACTAAATCCATTTTGTCAATGCTTCGGTATAGGTAGTATGGTAGGTTCAGTAACTTAACCCTGGTGAAGTGCATCAGAAGCATTATGTGACAAGAGTAAACCCTAGAGTACCTCCCCTCACGGGTGAAGTACTTGATAATCTACCTCATCAATAGGGCATACCTCTCTAGCATGTGGGAGAAGGGGAAGAAAACCTTACATCCTTTTTGACAACTAGGTTTTAGGTAGGCTTCATAATAACTCAAGTCCAACTTCTTTTGTTTAAACCATCTCTCACCAATATCTGGAATTCCTGTGGATTCAGCAATCGATTCAGATGAGAGTTCAAAATTCACTCCTGCTAGGTTGACTTGGTGATTTTGCAAACTGAGGATGAACAACCTAGTCAAATCTGAATGGCTTCGGACTTGCTTAACCTTCTCACAAAATTGATAACACCCAACATCTTGAAAACATGTAAGTATCATTGGAGAGGAGGTGATTTTAATGGTTTCCAAGGATTAAAACCTATTAACCCTTCCTCCCTTGTGCTTAGGCTTGGTAGGCCTTTGACTTTCATCACTGCTGGTATGAATCTATTCTTCAGGAATGGTGATTGGTCTTAGTACAGAAGGCTTTTTTAAACTTGTTTGAGGGGATTTAGGTCAAAGGGTGGCAATGAGTGATGTGATGGAAACTTTTTCAAATGAGGGCCAAGATGAAGCTTTGTTTAGGTCAAATTCAAAGTTTAGGAGGAGGATTTGATGTACTAAGTATCTTTAGGCTAAGGAAAACCTCCAATTTGTGAATTTTTTCTTGGGATAGTCAAATATTTAATCTTTATGGAGACTAGGATTTGGTTACCTTAGGTCAAGCAATGCCTTCCTATATTTACGGAAAGAACACTTGAAAAGGGGTAACAAGAGTTACCAACCTTATTTGACCATTTGTAGAAGAGTTGGAGGCAAAAATATTGATTTTTGAACGTTTTTGAGAAAATTTGGACAAGTTTCGTCGATTCATAGCACCTGCCCAACTGCACGTTCAGGTCGGGTCGGCCTGTCGGAGCATAGCGCTGGGCCAGCTCAGGCTGGAGAAGGGACAGTTAGGCCTGTCTGAGTGTAGCGTCGGGTCAGCTTGGGTCGGAGAAAGGCCAGTCAGGCCTGTTGGAGATCAGCGTCGGGTCGGAGAAGGGCCAGTCAAGCCTGTCGAAGCGTAGCACCAGGCCAATTGTGTGGGTAGGCGGGTGCTTCCTGTGCCTATGCATAGCGCCCACTCACGTGCGTAGCACCGGCCTCAATGCGCAGCACCTAAGAATTTTCTCAAACTTGCACAAAAAACCCTTGAAATTCTTGTTACACCATTTTTTGGTCATCTAACCTATTATCATTAGATGGACCCAAGTACACCATGTAAGACCAGTTTTACCCTAAGTAAAACTGATTTCACTATGTTAAAATAGGAAACCCCAAAAGGAAATATTAAACAAACCTATATTTGTTTGATTTTCCTCATGGAATAATTAATTAGACCATAATTTAATTATTATTCCCAGTCATGTTTAACCCAAAATCAAAGAAATTAATTAGATAAACCTTTATTTATCTTATTATTTTCTAGGAATAATTATTTAAACCTTATTTAGATGATATTCCTTGTTAAATATGACCAAATCACCCACAAATAATTAAATAAATCACTATTTATTTAATTATATTTCAACCAATTCCTTAAATAATTAAATAAATCATTATTTATTTGATTATCTTCTAACCGCTTCCTTAAAAAGATAAATAAATCATTTATTTATTTATTTTTGAAAAATTAAGGGATTTGACCCAAGTCAAATACCTTTTCCCTCCAAAAAATATAATAAAATATTCCATAAAAAGTGGATCTAGATCTGGTTAACCCATGCACCAAGATCTAGAATGACCCAATATTTTGTTATAAATAGGAGGGTTTTTCCTTCCATTCTTCACCTTTTGTTGCCTATTAGATCACTCTGGATCTATACACTTGGTCACCATTTTCTGCCATTTGCTGTGTGAGCTCCCTTTGAGTTCCATTCTTTGTGTGGGTTTTTCTACACCAACAAGAGAGAGAAATCTTAGATCTGAAGTGTTGAGGACTTCCAAGAACCCATCCCACTGAGGAGAATTGGATACGCCTTCTTGTTTTCCTCCTAGGTGCCCGATTAATATAAAAATTCTTTCAAAAATTGTTCTTGTCTTGTCTATTGGTATATGGAGCAAACCCTTGTTTTTTCTGCTTAATGTCTTTCCATGCATAGATCTGGTTTTTGCGGCTCTTTTATGTTCAACTAACCACAGATCTGAAGATATCGACAGCCACTTTTGTTGTTAGGGCTATTAGTTATGCGTAGCTAAAGTGGTCCTTTTTCGTACACTTCGACAAAGGATTCATACTAACAAATGGCGACTCCACACGGGTTTTAAATTACGACCGCTATCGTTTTTCATATTCCTGCATATCCAGCTACTTCAGAGCCTAGGGTTTCTTTTCAGCTATTTATTTTTCCTATTTTCATGTTTTTTTTCTCACATAAAACCCTAAAACCTTCAAATTTCTAACTTTCGTGTGTTTCTGGCCCTATTGCGCAGGTGACAGACATCAGCCGCAACTGAGACGGCAACTTTTGCGAAAATCTGCCGCCGAGACAACCGGAGTTGGAGGTCGCACTTTTCAGCCCCTAAACTGCGACCTGGACCCCCAGGTCGCACTTTTTGGCCCAAAAACTACGACCTGGGTAGTGGAAAGCAGCCCAAAAACTGCTACCTGCGCGAAAAACAAGTCAAATTTTTTTTTTTGGAATTTTTCTGAAACTTTTCTGGGTTTTGTCTGAACCTCTGTCAGGGTTGTCTGACCTTCGTCTCCACCCGTTTAGACCTATTATTGCTCTTTTTTACTCAACTAAGTGGGAATCTAGCCTCCTAGGGCTTCAGTACCCTCCACTTTTTGTGGAAGAGTTTTAGCTACTGTAAGTGTCTAAATTTTCAGAGTTTCAGCCTTCCCTTTTTTCAGATCTGATACCTCATCCTCCGATCCCTTTAAATCAGCCTTCCTTCCTTTCAAATCACCTCTTGTCATTTTGTTTGGACCTCCTCCCTGTCCTTTCTGCTTTTTGTTGATTTCTTCCCTTTTTTCCAGCCACCTTGCCTCTGTCTCTTAGCTGTGATCTGCACCTCTTTTCAGCAGCTTTACTCTTTAGATCCCTGTCCCTTTTGACCCTAGATCTATTGGCCTCTTTTTAGTGTGTTTTTATTATATTAGTTTTGATATTCCCGCCTTTTTGGGTTAGATTGATGCATGTTTAGCTGTTAAATGTTCTGTTATTTCAGCATTGTGTACTGTTCTCTGCAGATTTCTTTTCAGTTACGCAGCACACTTTTTCTTGCTCTCAAAACGAAAAGGGTTTAAAAATTAAAATTAACGCACATCATCATTACGCCCCCAAGGCGCCTTTCCCGGAGACTTCTTAGCCTTCACCCTCAGTTTCCGGTTGGTCGACCTGCTCCGCCCCGCCGTCGTCGAGCCAGTCCTCCTTTGAGTGCGCACTCCAACTCCTCTCCTGATTCATCGGGTTCTCCTTTTCCTTCTGGTTCTCCCCCTGTCACCTTCACTATGTCTGGTCCAGGGCCTCACGCTAGCAGTGCTCCCGGCCCTAATGCCGGAACTACTACTAGCGGAACTGCCACAGGAACTACCTTGGCTGCACCTGTGCTCCCCTTCTTGGCAGGCCTCAGCCTCCCCGATTTGGACCGGTTGACAAACGACCCTATACACCATGACGCTAGTTGGCCTGCTATGCCGACAAAGCTCCCTTCCGACATCCCAAAGTTTGAAGGCCGTGCTGGAGAAGATCCTTCCAATCATGTACGATCTTTCCACATGTGGTGTTCATCTACCTCCATTACCGATGACTCTGTTCGTCTTAGATTGTTCCAATGCACGCTTACAGGCGAAGCTTCTAAGTGGTATGTTGATCAGCCCACTTCCTCCCATACCACCTTTGCAACTCTTGCCCGGGCTTTTTTATCTTACTTCCAGCTTCCCCTTCGTTATGACACTGGTATCGAAATCTTGACTTCCTTCAAGCAAACCTCTTCGACCCGCCTTTCTACCCATGTCCAGGAATGGCGAAGAAGACGGAGCCTATGCCAATCTCCTCCCTTCGAAGACCGTGTCTACATGGACTGGTTCCTTAGATCTCTCTTGTCCCCTATCGGGAAAGATGTCGCATCGTATTTTCCTCAAACCGAAGAAGATGCCCTCCAAATGGCGTTAAAGTATGACCTGATCTACGCTCAGACAGGTTATGATCCTACTGTCCTACCTGATCTCCCCAAACCCGGTGATGCCCATACACCGGGGGCACCTCATGCCGCCGATAGTATCGTTGGATCTATCTCTCATCCATCCGCTCAACCTCTCATGAGCTATGGTTTTCCTGGGGGAGGGGGCACCACTTCCTGCACTTCTCCCCCTCCCGGTAGCACGCATCCAGGATTCGGCATGCCTCCTCTTTTTGCCCAACCTCCTGTTCACCATACTGTTACCCAACCCCCTTATTATTCGTATCCACCCTTTAGTGCTCGAGCTCCTCCAGCATCAGCACCTTTGCCTCCCTTGCCTTCTCAACCCCTGCAACAGCAGTCACCGCCCCCTCAAGAGCAGGTGGATGCACAGCAGGGATTCATGGCTACCCAACCACCTGACGGACAGGTGGCCACTCAACCTTCCCCTTCTGGTTCCTCCAATTACCAGATCCTCATGATGAACTCTGATCCACCTCTAACCGTCGACCTTAACCTTCAAACTCGGTCTCGCCAGTACCCCACGCCTCCCGCTCAGTCTGCCCCCGAGTCCCCTTCTTCCAGTTCTACAGAGCCTCTTTCGACAACCAATGGTCCCTTACATATCCCTCAACCCAAATTTGAGGTCCATACCAAGATTCCTAAAGGACCGTTACGTCGAAATGTTGCTTCTGGTCGAGCTGCTCATTCGTATAGCATAGTAGATGATTTGGCGCAATCTCCTGCTGCCATTTCCACACTGGAACTCCTCCAGTCGTGCCCTTCCCAAAAGAAGGCTCTACTATTTGCCGTGGGCGCTGTAGATCCTGCTGATGACCAAATGATTGTTTTTGACGCCAATCAATCGGACCATCCTCCTCTTCCTCCTTCCGTCGCCTTCCAAATCCCAGTCAAAATCCGGAATGCCAACGTTTACCGGTGTATAATTGATGAGGGGGCATCCACCTGCGTGATGTCCACTTCGGTTTGGAAGCAACTCGGATCCCCTGAGTTGGCCCCTTCCACGATCACCCTTCGAGCGTGGGACGACCATGCCTCCCAGCCCATTGGCCTGTTTCGTAATTGTCCTATCACCCTTGCCGGTAAGACTGTTTGCGTTGACGTCGAAGTCATAGACGCCCCGCTAGACTACAACATTCTATTGGGGCGAAGCTACACCTATGCTATGTATGCTGTCCCATCCGCGGTTTTCCGCAAGATGTCTTTCCCCCATAATGGAAAGATAGTCACCATTGACCAGTTGACATATCATGAGCCAAAATCTCAGACCTCACCTGAGACGACCATCTCTTCTGTAGCCAACAAGCAAACCATCGATTCCTTGACCAGTGTCTCCCCCGGCGTTTACAAAGATTCCTCCCTGCTTGGAACTTTCCCTAACCTTCCCCCTCCTCCTATCACTGATCCCAGCTTATCGAATGTTTGCATGATGCAATCGTCTCAGGCTGCCCGTAAGCGGCCTGCCTTGGCTAGTCAGCAACCTCCCCCTCGCCCTCTGCAACCCGCTCCTAGCCATTCATTTCAGCCAGCTGGACCTCCTCCTTCTGGCCCTCCACCTACAGCTGGTATCCCTGAACCCCTTTATCCTCCTAGATCGGTTCCCCCTGGCCTTAACCATCTCGGAGCCGTCCCTCCTAGTCATTACCCTGCTGGGAAGATACTGTTCCTAGCTCCCCCACCAGGAGTGTACACGGTACCGGTCATGGCCACCCTCTCTCTTCCTAACTTGACCCTTGGGATTCCCGTCTGGTACCATGATCCTCCAGCCGCAACCCCGCCTGGTCAACCCAAACCTTATATTGCTTTGACCCCGATTCAACCGGTCCCCATGACTTCTCCCGCTGCAACAGTGCCTTAGTCACCTCAACAGGAACCACCTCCTGTTGTGACCGCTTCGGGTAAGAAGGGCAAAGCTCGCAAGGGGGCATCAAAGGACAAGGCTGCCCCGACAAACCCTGCCCCTCCTCGGCCTCCAAAGCATACCATCCAGTGTGCTTTGTGTGATGTTGTCGGCCATGCCACCCATACCTGTCCTGGAGTGCTTCGTCTCAAGCCCATGGTTAATGTCACGTTCCCTGAGTCCACGGTCCCGGAAGCCTCTGTTCCTTCCGCGACCACGCTCAAGAACCCAAAGACTATTCACACCAACCGCCCTTGTGCTTTGTGTGATCTCCATGGCCATTACACCCATCTTTGTCCCCGCCTCGAGGATTTCCGCCCCTCTCTAGCCGCGGTCCACCATTTCGAGGCCAAGCGCAATGAGTCCACCTCTCCCCTATTTGCGCATTCTGCTTTAGTAGAACTACCAGATATGACTACTCCCATTAACATTCCCCCTCCTGATGTCGAGATGACAGAGCCTTCGTCCAACATTTTCTACCTATCATCATCCATGAGACCCTCGGGGAACATTCCATCTGAATCCTCCCCTGTTATTTCGCTTGACCTACCTTCCGCGATCATCTTGGGCTCAACATCGGTAGATCCTCTATCTACTTACTCTTCGGTCACCCCTTGTGACGATGCGCATGTGAACCTCTCTTCTCATGATGATGATTCAGGTCGCTTCACCACGTCAGGCGGTCTTTCTTCCACTAGTCACCCCATCTTCTATCACGATGACGACATTATGGAAAAAATTCCCACCCCTGACTTTATCTATTCCCCCTTACATCGAACCCATGCGTTCACACCACATCCACCTTGTGGCCATTACATTGAAACCCAATGTTTGGGTAAGGGAGCACCCACATTTGAGAGACCAAGAGAAGCAATTCTCCACAACTCTCCTAGTGTATCTGGTCGTGTTGACTTTAGTCCCAGTATTCTTCCACATTTAGAAGAACCTCTAGAGTCCCATATCACTTCAGATCACTCTAGGGATGATACCCCTTATTGTTCCCTCATCTTACATCAGCAACCCAGTCTCTTAGACATTATTGTTGACCAACCTATAGATTTTCTACGAGAGCATCAGTTCATTATCTCCAAATCCTCTTTTTGGGATAGTGACACCAGGTATGCCAACTCGGAAACTTAAATTCCATTTGATCCCTATATGCAGTACCAAAAGAGATTGGTAATCCTCCATTGCCTTTCTCAAACTGCATAACCATAACGAGAAAAAATGGCACACCACATCATTTAAATGTGTTTAGATTCCCCTTTTTCTAAATACATTTTGGCATGACCACACCATGCTCGGGGGCACCTATGCCCCTCAACCATAACCCTCCTCACCTCATTTTTGGAGAGGAGGTTGTCTTACCAATCAAGTGTGAAATCCCTTCCCTTCATCTGGTTGTTGAACTTCTCCCTGACACCCAACCTCTAGAACAACGACTTATCATGCCTGAGCGTGCCCCTGAAGACCGCCGTGTTGCATTGCAAACCATGGAAGCGGCCAAGAAACGCACCAAAGCTCAATATGACCGAAAAGTCCAGCCTCATCCTTTTCACAAAGGCGACCTTGTTCTAGTATGTGACCAAGCCCATGATGTCCTTGGTCACGGGAAGTTCGACTCATTATGGCTAGGCCTTTACGTCATCAGTAAGGATATTGGTAAGGGGGCATACCTTTTAGAGGACTTTGAAGGCAATCCTCTTCCTAATCCTCGCAATGCACTCTATCTTAAGAAATATTACCCTTAGCATTTCCCTTCTAAGATGTGTGTTTTATGTTCTGTTAGATAGCCAACATCTTTTTTGTACTTTCATCCTTCGCCAGGAGCTATTTTTTCCAAGAAGGATCACTTCACCTCTCCTTCAAATCGAACTTCCTCACTTACAACACTTGTACTTGGGGCACCATTTTTCCTCCTTACTTGTCTTTTTTCGTGTCGATTTTCGTCATGAGTTACCATCTTGTACTCATGTTTTCATGGTCCCCCATTGGGCCTTTACTATGTGGCAGCACCATCGAGTCACCCTTGTTTAGAGCATCCAAGTTGAGTCATCATCGCATTCATGGAGTCTATCCCGAGTCCCTTTGTACCCCGCTATAGCCCTCCATCCTTCATTGCTTGGTCTCTCTCTTGTGTTGCACATTATGACCTTCAGTCCCACTGTCCCCTATCCCTTATGATGTTGTGTCAGTCGCTGCCATGTCATTCATGCCCTTTATGCTCTAACAAGGGAAGTCGTCCATTCGCTACTCAGTCCTTTCCATTTCACCATCATCATTAGTGTCAGTTTGTCCGTCGCTCTACTGTTTTCTCTCGTGCCTTAGTTGGGGACATCTCACTCCCTCAACTATGGCGGACCTCCTTCTGTCGACATCAGCACTTTCATTCCAGAAGCCAGGTCTAGAGGGCGGTGTACCTTGGTTCCAGCTTCCACTCTTGTTCGGTGCCTCGGATCAGGCAAAGGGATCTCTCATTCCCCTTGACTTGATTGTTTCTCCAGCTCCTTTCAACATGATCGAGATTCGTATACTTGATGGTCCAGTGATCCAGCAACGGCTCTTGATGATTCCCGGGTGTGTGTGAGATGTCTCAACCCTCATGAGGGGGTGGCCCTGCAGGTAGCCCCCCACATGCCCGGATGACCTCTTCTTTGCAGCCTTTGATGCAGCTCCAGATATTTGATGATGTTGGCCATAGCCACTTGCAGCGCCTCTTCGACTTGCATGTATCAGTCAGATTTTGTGAGCCCTTCCCCATTTACAGGGGGAATTTGGGTTGTATTTGTATCTCATGTACTCAGATATTATTGTACAAGTCCTGGCTGTTATCCTAGGCACATCATGTATATGGGATTCCTCATTGTATTTTTATCTGGCTCATGATTATGCCAGCTGTACTTTATGGTTCGGTCCCTTGTTTACTGGACACACTATTATTTTGTACTTTGTCTCGGCAGGCATAGGTATGCCTCCCCCGCCGCCTTCAGCACAGGTACCCTCTCATAAAAAGAGACTTGTTGCACTTGCGAGTCTCGTCTCCTCAGGGTCTAGTCCTTCAGCACACTATCTACCTCACATTTCTCTCTCTGACATCCCTTTTGTTGTCTAGTGATTGTGTTCTTACAACGTACTTCGGTCATACGATTTGCTCTTGACACTCGCACGCTGGGGGGCAATCTGTTACACCATTTTTTGGTCATCTAACCTATTATCATTAGATGGACCCAAGTACACCATGTAAGACCAGTTTTACCCTAAGTAAAACTGATTTCACTATGTTAAAACAGGAAACCCCAAAAGGAAATATTAAACAAACCCATATTTGTTTGATTTTCCTCATGGAATAATTAATTAAACCATAATTTAATTATTATTCCCAGTCATGTTTAACCCAAAAACAAAGAAATTAATTAGATAAACCTTTTTTATCTTATTATTTTCTAGGAATAATTATTTAAATCTTATTTAGATAATATTCCTTGTTAAATATGACCAAATCACCCAAAAATAATTAAATAAATCATTATTTATTTAATTATATTTCAACCACTTCCTTAAATAATTAAATAAATCATTATTTATTTGATTATCTTCTAACCGCTTCCTTAAAAAGATAAATAAATCATTTATTTATTTATTTTTGACTAATTAAGGGATTTGACCCAAGTCAAATACCTTTTCCCTCCAACAAATATAATAAAATATTCCATAAAAAGTGGATCTAGATCTGGTTAACCCATGCACCAAGATCTAGAATGACTCAATATTTTGTTATAAATAGGAGGGTTTTTCCTACCATTCTTCACCTTTTGTTGCCTATTAGATCACTCTGGATCTATACACTTGGTCACCATTTTTTGCCATTTGCTGCAAGAGCTCCCTTTGAGTTCCATTCTTTGTGTGGGTCTTCTACACCAACAAGAGAGAGAAATCTTAGATCTGAAGTGCTGAGGACTTCCAAGAACCCATCCCACTGAGGAGAATTGGATACACCTTCTTGTTTTCCTCCCAGGTGCCCCATTAATATAAAATTCTTTCAAAAATTGTTCTTGTCTTGTCTATTGGTATATGGAGAAAACCCTTATTTTTTCTGCTTAATGTCTTTCCATGCATAGATCTGGTTTTTGCAGCTCTTTTATGTCTAACTAACCACAGATCTGAAGATATTGGCAGCCACTTTTGTTGTTAGGGCTATTAGTTATGCGTAGCTAAAGTGGTCCTTTTTCGTACACTTGAGCAAAGGATTAAGTACTACTTTCAACTGTTGAAGGCTAAGATTATTGTGCCATTAAGATATTCTGAATGGGTGGCCAAATTGGTCCCAGTCCGAAAGAAGAACAGGGAAATAAGATTGTGTGTTGACTTTCGAAACTTGAACAGAGCATCTCTGAAAGACAATTATCCGCTGCCCAAGATGGACCATATATTGCAGAAGGTGGTAGGATATTCACGAATGTCTATGATGGATGGATTTTCTGGGTATAATCAAGTAGTAGTGCTTCCATAGCATCAAAAGAAAACAACCTTTACCACTCCTTGGGGAACGTTTATGTATGCTCGAATGCCGTTTGGATTGATCAATGTGGGGGCTACATTTTAAAGGGCCATGGAAATTTATTTTATGGGAGAACAAGACAAATTCGTGGTGGTGTACTTGGATGATATCACAGTCTTCTCAAAGGATGATGCTGAACATATAGAGCATTTGTGCAGAACCTTTGATAAGTGCCACAGGTATGGATTGTCTTTAAACCCTCAAAAATCTCTGTTTTCTTTAGAAGAGGGTAAACTGTTGGGGCACATTGTAATAAAGGCAAGGGTAAAGATTGACCCAAAAAGGATAGAAATCATAAATGGTATATCCTTGCCCAGAAACAAGAAAGAGGTCCAAGTCTTTTTTGGACGTATCAAATTCTTGAGAAGATTCATACCGAACTATGCAGAGATAGTCCAGTACATAACTGAGATGCTGAAGAAGGATAATGAAGTAAAATGGACTATTGAGTCACAGGAAGCTTTTAACAGGATTAAAAATGCTTTCACAGAAGCCCCAGTGTTGCCTGGACCAAAATATGCGAAACCCTTTATGATCTTTTCATTTGCATCTCCCCACACTATCACAGTAGTATTATAGTAGAAGAACGAGGAGGGTCATGATGAACCTATCTCCTTATTTAGCCAAGTACTTCGTGACGCTGAGCTAAAATATAACATCCTAGAGAAACATGCTTATGCCTTGGTCAAATCCCTGAAGGCCTTTCGAATATATGTATTGCAATCTGTGATAACTGCATTCATCCCCACAACAGTTGTAAAAGACATCTTGATTCAGGGAGATAGTGAAGGAAAGAGAGGCAAATGGATAGCCAAGATACAGAAGTATGAGTTGGAGATACACCCCACTAAGCTAATAAAGGGATAGGGATTAGCCAAGATCCTTTCCAAATCAAACTATTAGGCTTTGGGGATAAATTTATCTATGGGGGCCAATGAAGAGTATGGGAGAGCAGATTAGTAGTGCGGGATAGAAACCGCTACAAAAAAGACCCATATGAAGTACCTCCTCAGTCCATGGTACAGGGAAATGGTAGAGTACCTCTTGACCCTTATATGTCCTCCAAGCTGCGACAAGACAAAGTATAGAACGCTGAGGCTAAAATCTCAGAAGTTCATCGTCGAAAATGGCCATTTGTACTGCAGAGACCCATCGAGCATACTACTTTTATGTCTCATGGAAAATGAAGTAGAAAAAGTGATGGCAGAATTCCACGAGGGAATCTGTGGTGGCCATTACAGCTGGAGGGCTACGACACACAAAATTCTGAAAGCAGGCTTTTTCTAGCCCAAACGTTTTAGAGATTTTTATGCTCAGGTAAGGGCCTGTGAAAAATGTTAAAAATTTTCTAAAAGGCAGAAGTTCGCACCTTTTCCTATGATCTCGGTGCATATAGAAGAACCTTTCCAGCAGTGGGGAATTGATTTCATCGGTGAAATTAATCGTGCCTCAAGCAGGCAACACAAGTGGATATTAACATCCACCAATTACTTCACTAAATGGGTAGAGGTCATGTCAGCAAGGAATGCTACAGACACAATGGTGATCAAGTTTCTGGAAGATAACATTATCTCAAGGTTTGGCTGTCCTGCTAATATTGTCACAGATAATGCTCGGGCTTTTAAGTCTATCAAATTTATCAATTTTTTCCAACAATATAATATTGTATTAGGAAACTCTACTACATATTATCCACAGGGGAATGGATTGGTAGAATCCTCAAACAAAACCTTGGTGAGGGCGCTGAAAAAGGCCATAAATGAAAACCAAAAGAACTTGGATTCACATCTTAAGTTCGCACTATGGGAAAATAGAATCACTAGTAAGAGGTCAACAAGAAAATCCCCATATGATTTGGTCCATGGTAGAGCAGCGGCTTTCTTGATACAATTGGCCTTACCTGTGGCTAGGTTCATGCAGGATTGTCAAGAGGAACTGAATGATATTACCAGAAGGATGAATCAGTTAGTAGAGCTAGAGCAGACTGGAAGTCAAGTAAATCAGAGGTTGACTGAGTACCAAGAGAAAATGAAAGACCTATTCGATCAACATGCTAAAGGTAAAGAGATGCAGGTCGGTGATTTGGTGCTAAGATGGGATGTAAGAAGGGCTGAAAAAGGAAAGCACGGAAAGTTCGATCCTCTATGGTTCGGACCTTTCAAAATTGCTAAAGAGGGAGGAAACAATACCTTCAGACTAGAAAATTTGCAAGGTGGTCTGCTCGAAGCCCCTGTGAATGGGAAATTCTTAAAACCCTTTTTCCAGTGTTGATTTGGGCCAAAAGGTCTGCTGTATGATATTGTACATTATTCAGTTGCTTTTATTATGATGTTTGTTGTTTTGGTTTGTCATGAAGAAGGGAGAGAAGGCAAAAATGGATTGTTTTCATAGGAAGAAGGCTAGCAGATGGTTTGCAAAGTTCTCAACACAATCGAGGACAAACGGGTCATCCCCAAGTGGAGCCAATGCTGTTATGTCATCCCTCACTGAGCTGGGATGTCTAATGACAAGGAGCCTTATACTGAAAATAAAATACTAGAAAGGACTACAAGGACTGTCAAAGCCCCTTTTTCACCTATCGGAACCCTTGTAAAGGCTAAAAATCCACCTTTCTGCCTTAAAAGCACTCATTTTAACAAATCAAGCCTTAAGCCCCTTTCACTTAAGCCCCAACCCCCTTTCCACCATGAGACCAAGCCCCGTGACTAAGCAATAAGCCCATCGACCATCATACGACGCTCTCTCTAAGTTCTCGCTTCCAAGTTTTCTATTTTGCCGATGGCTGATCCTCCAATAAGATCTGGACCTTCCATTCCCCAAGATCCGATAGCCATTGCATCAATCCATTGCATCGGCGCATCGCATCGGGGATCACCCTTTCCCTTCCACCTTCCCTTCTCTACTGATGGTCCTCCCCTGTCGATGGAATCCTAGCCATTGATCTCTCCTATATCCAACAGTCATCACTCCGTCGCGCTGCCCTCATCCATCACACATCGTGTTAGCCATCAGTAAATTTTTTTCATAGCAAATGATGGCTAAAATAGGTCTTAAGCCTTCAAGAGATTATTTTCATAGAAAATTTCTCATTCTTGAAGCCTTCTGATGTTTTCTAAACTCAAAAAATAATCTTCAATACTGTCTCATTCATAAATTCACCAAGAAACTATCTAGAAACCCTGCTGATATCGAAAAATAATTTTTTCCCAAAGGTTCCATTTTCATAATTTCATTCCCCCCCCCATTTCATCCTCATAAAATGCCTATATCACACATTTTCCCCTTTTTTCATCCTCCATTTCCCTCTGAAAAATCCCTTTGCTTATTTCTCATTTTCCCTTCATTATCCTCAAAGAACCTTCAAAAATTCCTTTTAAACTCATAAAACCCCTTTTTGTGGTTTAAAAACCCTTCCTTTTACCTATCGGAACTTGAAAAACCATGAAAACCCACAAAAAATGCATAAAAACCTTTGAAAACCTCTTCCGCCCCTTTTAAGCCTTAAGCCCCCTTGGCTTAAGCTCCCTTTTCCTTATCCGCCACAATACCAAGGTGTTGCGACCAAGCGCCTGGCCACTAGCCCCTCTTTCTCTGCCCCCAGTCCCCTACTCCTTCACGGGACCATTGCCCACCACTTTCCCTTAAGCCCCTTCCCTTACCTTTATTCTACCATCGCTTCCTTTGTAAAATCATTTTTCTTTGTTTTCTCCCCCTCCCTACTTGCCAAATTCTGCATGAATCCTGGCCATAGATCTATATGATCCGACGGTGCGGATTCATTTCCCCCTTCTCCTTTTTCCCTTAACCACATTTCTCCATTCCTTTATTTTTCCCCCGCCTTGCCATTCCATCAAATGATCCTCACTATTGATCTATATGATCCGATGGTTCTCATTTAAACCTGACACCCGACCCCTCCGGACCCACCTCCCACTACCTAGCCACTCATCCAATCATTCGCCGACACCTGGCTTCCACTAATTCTTTGTCTGAGCACCTTTCTTCATCACGCTCATCCCTCCGCCGTTAGATCTGCCCCGTGTCGTCCAACAGTCAGCATTGTTTTTCATGTAACTTTTGCCGTCACGGTTTAACAACCAAAAATCATGCAAAACCACTGGTTTTGCAAAATCCAGACGTCTCCTTTTAATTGGATCGTGTTCCCTCTGGGTAAAACCGCTTACCACCTATTTTTCGTGTGAAACCTGCCGACGATTTTTGCGAAACCACCAAGCCATTTTTCACACCAAATTCACTTTGAAACCCGATTTTTGTAGGTTTTCTCCATAAAAATCTCCTCTGCCTGCATATCCCGCTCCTCTGCACTGCTCCTCCTCCTCCGCCTGCATATCTCGCTCCTCTGCACTGCTCCTCTGCCTCCGCCAACCTCCTAAGCAGTCAAAACCCTCCCTCATAGGTTTTTATAACATATTTGTTGGTTTTTGTAGGTTTAATGATGGTTTTTAAAGTGGAAACCCTCCCCACATGTCCAGTAAAGGGATAGGGCTGAGGGTGATGATCCTCGTGGCCCAAAACAAAAGAAAAGGGGTCGAGGGGATGAATTCCACCTCACAAGCAGTGGATCATGGCTATTTTTCATTTCAATGAAACCCTCCGCGTACTGAAGGCGCTTGTACACAGAAAAAAGGGGAGAAGTTAGCAGATGATTAAATTTAAAAGGGTTAATGCATAAGTTTGAATATTAAAGCTTAATGCTACAGTTTAAAGGCAGAAACATAGTTTAAAGGGTTAGATACATGAAGAGAGAAGATTAAGGAGCTTAACCCAGCAAAGAAGACCGAGAGCCATAGAAAAAGGGATATTTAATAGTGAATATATTCAACAGAAAAGTTTAAGGGTTTCGAAGATGATTACAAAGGCCCAAAAGCAATATCAAGGCATAATACGTGTTTTAAGCCACTAAAGAAGATAGATCAGTAGAAGGAAGACTTTAATGCCAAATATCAGAAGCCTTTACTTGTCTGAAGACTCAAAATGCCACCTGCCAGCTGATTTCACCTAACAAGACTACAAATTGAATGCATAGTCAGAGATATTTGCCAAAGACAGCTCATAATTAATTACCAGCCGACCAAAAGCCTCCAAAGTCAACAAAAGTGACTAAAGTTGATGAAAGTTAATGTAAAATTGATTAAAATAGAGATAAACATCTGAAATTTTCTCCCTTAGGCCTCCCAAAGGTCGAGAAACACTTACTCTTCATTAATTGAACAAATGAACCCTTCTTACACTTCACCTCCTCATTTTTCTATAAAAAATCTACGAGGAGCACATGGTAAGGGTTGGTCTTTGTATACTCATTGAATGTAAATAGCTATTGAGGCTATTGAAGCTCTATTTTTTAATTGAAGAAAGATAGGTTGAGATGAGAAGTTTGAAGCTGTAAAATACCCACTTTACTTGAAGTTTTTAACTGGTTTGAACATCAAATACAAAATCTGATTTATGGGATCCTAGTCTATGTCAATGGTGATGTTTTCCTTACGGTAATGGTTATTTTTTCTTATGTTTTCCATACTGTCCACTTTCTCTAATAAAGAACAAAAAATATAGATTAGGATTTACTGCAAAGTACCCTAAATCTTACTGATAAGTTTTATCTTTATGTTTTCTACCAATTGTGTATTTGGGAATGATTTCAATAGAGCGTAATCAGTTAAGGAATGTTGGTGAGTCCATGTGTTGTTGAGTAAAACTTGATATTCTTTTCTTGAATGTTCTTGAAAAGTCTGGTAAGTAAAGTTGAACTAGGGAAGTTTATGGTTAGCCCTGTCCTCTAGTTTATCTCGAACAATTGCTTTGAAAAGCTTCCTTAAGAGTATGTCAAAAGCAAGCTAGGTTAAAAGTCCTTACTTGATCTTAGACTACTTTTTATGTTTATCTTGAATTTTTTCCCTTTGAATATGTTGAAAGTAGGCTAGGTTAAAAGTCCTTACTTGATCTTAAGCTATTCTTTGTTTATCCTAAATGTTTTCTTTTGGGAATATGCTGAAAGCAGGCTAGATTAAAAGTTCTTACTTGATCTTAAGCTGTTCTTTGTTATCCTTTCAGTATGCTGAAGGTAGGCTAGGTTAAAATTCCTTACTTGATCTTAAGCTTCTCTTTTTTTTCTTATGTTTTTTCTTCTTTCACCACTTCTTAATGTTCCACACCATAAATCAACTTAAAATGATCTGTTGACATATATGGCTTGCCCCATAGACCACACTTGAGACTTGTTGTCCAATTAAACCCTTTTGTGACTCCCTCGTTATCACTCAAGTTTTCCTAGAAGTTGTGTAAGAGGAAATTATACCCGAGGTAACCACAAACCAACCTTTTAGATGCAGAATCTAGCCAATCTGCATCCAGAGAGGGCTCTCTCTTTATGATTTATCTTTGTTTTTGAATGATTTTAGGCTAGTTATAGATTCAAAGTTTTTTTTGGGAAAATGGTGGAATCCACAAACTAAGGGCAAGGTTGAGGGCTTTCAGTCCATTGGGCTATGGAGTCAAAGGATGGCTTTACTGGATTTCTATTCTACGCACAAGATGGTATTACAGGGCAAGATAGCTAGACAGAGAACAATCCTTAAAATTTAAAGTGGGTGGGATGATCTTGAAGGGATGAAAGACAACTAAGAATCTTTCACCATGTTCAGAGGAAGAAGTGAATTGACTACAAACAAAGAGCAATAAAGGATTCCTTATTATAGCAATCAACAGTGATTAAATTAGCGAAGCAGGAGCATTTAAGAATTCATGCTTATAGCTAATTTAGAAGAAAACATTTAGGAACAATTACATTTGAAAACAGAGTACAATTAAGCAAATTTTGTTTCAATCTCTTATGTAAATTATTCAAAAATGGATATGATGGTATTAAAAACTAATATAAAATTTCAGACAAAAGATAGAAACACTTATTGTACTGTAGTCCAACACATGAATCCTGCAACAAGTCCAGTGCTTCAAATCGTTATCCAGCAAGCCACAAGTAAACTTCTCCAAAAAGCTTTTATTCCGAAAATCTCAGTGTTACAGCAGAGTAATAGAATCCACCCCAAATGCTTCCAAGAGTGGAGTATTTATACAAATTCTAAACTAAAATATCTTGAAACAAATATCAAAATTGGTTCACAAATCTCTCCAACTATTTACATAAATAGAACTAAAGTAAAGGACACTCAAACTATTTGGCACTATTTTTGATGGATAGGTGATGACAAAGAGGAGAATTGGAATTTGATCCAAATCTTAGTTGATGATGAGGCATCCAAGTCACTAACTGCTTCCTTTCTTTGTGCAATCTGCTCCAACAATTCTGCAAACTTAGGGTCCAATGATATCTTCGTATTTCTCAATCCGTAATATATATGTAAAAAGTGAAATAGGTTATTGTGGATTAATATGTTGGTGAGATAAACCTCTTTCACTTTCCTAAAATTCCTCTCCAGCTGTGCATAATATTCTCTGTAAAAAATATGTGTAAAACAGAGTTTTACAGAGTCTGAAAAATGGCCCGTAAAGATGCGCATGTATCTCTCATTATAAAACCACTGTGCAAAAACTGAGATAGGTTTTTGTAGATGGGTCTCTTAGGAACAAAAACCGCCTTCAGTTTTGTGAAATGTATTTCTAATTGGCCACAATATTCTCTGCAAAATGATGACTTGACTGTAATTTTCTGCAAAAAGTGCTTTTCAACATTGTTTAATATTTCCAAAACCATAATAGCTGTTAGGAAAGTGAGAGAGGTTTTTGTAGATGGTACTCTTAAGAACATAAACCTCCTTCAGTTTTGAAAAATTCATCTTATATTGATCACAATAGTGTCTGCAAAACAATGACTAAAACATGCAATTTCTGCAAAAATGTTCCTTTTTGTTGTGTTTTTCATCTTTTTACTTTTTTGCTCTTTTGACTGTTTTACTTTCACTTTTAGACAAAATTCACTATTGGTGAAATTTATTCTCATCTCTTTTTACCATTTTACTGCCTCTGTAATTACTTTTAATGTTTTACCTTTGACTGCTCTGTAACTTCATTTTAACTTGCACTCTGACTTTTACCTGATACACTTTAACCACTGATACTCTTTAACTGTTATGCTTTTCCTATCCCTGTAATTTCTCATTTCACTTTTACCATTCACTGAGCACATTTCATCATTCTAATCTCTCTCTGACTTTGTATACAAACTGTTTGTTGAACGAAGATATTGAATTAAAATCTGAGAATTTGGAGTAAACAATTTTGTCAACTAGTATTGAAATTGTTGGTCCAAATCCATATTCTGATGGTAACTTGCTAAAATCAAACAATTTGTTAATGAAATCCAGGTCTCTATGAGGGGCGTTCAATGGGGCAACGTTTAAAGCCACAGGAGCTTCCATTTTGGTTCTTGTGGATTCAAAATGAAATTTGGCTAATGGTGAGGAATTGAGTGAATTCACGGGAGAAACGGGTCAATTTGCATGTTTGGGGGGAACAATTCACAGTTTAAAACTCAGGGAATGATCTTAGGACTAAGATTTAAACACTGATTTCAGCGAAAAACAACTCCATAGCCCACG